>JAQJVL010000625.1:128593-232021 GCA_035578905.1 Stictocephala bisonia
CAAACCAAGATTCCCAAAGATAAAATGTACGTAATTGCAGTTTCATTGTCTTTTAAAGCCTTCGATAGTGTTTAAACTCCGAATCAGTTTACCGTTCAACTTGTAATATATTTTAAAGTACTGTGTATATTGTGAAAAATATTCTTATTTTACGTTATTACAGACAGAGATAGTAAATTATTAAAGCAGTTTTTCCCTATACAAAATTTGAAATGCAGAAGGCAGTTATTGTTTATCTAAGACAGTTTGTAGCCACCGAGCTTCAAAAAGAAAGACTCACTAGAAATTGCTTCTGAGTGATTGAGTGCAGAAAAGAGGACAAACTTCCTCCTTTGTAAATAAATCCATCATCTATATATTTGTTGACACGGTCATCTTAACAATATCTTTGAGCAAAATCCGTTTCTTTTATCACAAGGCAGTGATATCAAATTTAAAAAAAATAATAAAAAACTTCAAAATATATTTTTTTGAGATGATAATTATTTTAGTTGAAGTATTATACAATACATTTTTATAAATCTTATTCATTATTCATTCATAAGACACCAATCGTCAAAATATGGGCGAATGAGTGTTATGAGAGTAGATGAACGACTGTAATCATTGTTACTAACTAAGGTCAACTGTTCCTCAGAAAGTGCTATTTATTAATAGCCCAATAGCCTTCGGCTTTACGAACTACGTAGTATTGGTCTGATGTTCAGCTAACTTACAAACCTGACACCCGGTTCTCTTACCTACACAACAACTGTACCTTGACTACGTAGTATTGGTCTGATGTTCAGCTAACTTACAAACCTGACACCCGGTTCTCTTACCTACACAACAACTGTACCTTGACTACCATCCATCATGGACAACCCAGACTTCTCTAGTAGTTTCCACGTCGATGACAACCATTGAGCGGTTGTCAGTTGCCGAGTATAGAACCTATCTCCTACAATCTCCTTAACATCCCCCCCCCCCCCAATTAGCTGGGTTACAGCACTGCGCCACCAGTTCCGACTTATATGGTTGGTTCCCCACAGTTGGTTTCCGCCAAACATTGTAGATTTAACACCGTCTAAATCTAGCCTCCCATAATCTTACAGCAAAGTTATAAACAGTGTTAATTGCCTGACAAATATAATTAACAAATTATAAGTATTTTTAAGTTTTAAGAGCTTGTGAAGATTCGATTCGTTGCACCTTATCCTTAAAACATAACAATCTAATAAATATAAACGAACAAGACAATGCTGGAATCATGAAAAACACACGGTGACTGGTGTGCGGACAGCTCATGTGCGACAGAGCTATCCCCCATCAAGCACAACATCCTGATGTTGTATTTAAAATGATATTACGTTAAGTTATAACATCACTAAAATATCTATCCAATTCTCAATATACAATTAAAGATTTTAAACAAATAAAATGTACAATACCTAATTAATTATGGTCACGTTTGGTATAGCAGTAGTCGTGCTTGATAGGTGATGAGACCAATCGTCAGCTGTAAACTGTCTGTGACGTCATAGTTGTAACGTAACAAATTAAACATAAACACGCATAATGGAACGTAATGTAAACATACATTCATTATTTTTCAATATTAAAATACAATACAATTTTTGTAGGAGTCATAATTAATAGTTATTATTCAAACATTTCCATAACGTGTCTTTGCACTAAAGGCAATTTCAATGTATAAATTTTTTTATTGATGAATAGATTAAAGTTGAAACATACTTCAATTTTAGAACGAATTTAATATCAGTGAAAGAAAGTGTTGAAAAGTGAGACCTAGCAAAATGGATACAACCACGTTTGTATTAATTATGTACTGTACATAATCGAGTATCGGTATGGTGGAGGGACAGCAGATTGGAAACAACCACAGTAGAATTAATAATGTAAAGTTGTGACATGGTAGGCCCATATAACAGTGTTTGGGTGTTTGTCTCTGTACACCTGTAGTATTTATTAGTGTGATCCAGTATCGGTGTCCTGACAGGAGCAGCAAATTGGGAACAACCAAGTTTGGATTGATTACGTTCAGTTGTGACATGGTAGGCCCATATAACAGTGTTTGGGTGGTTGTCTCTGTACACCTGTAGTATTTATTATTGTGATACAGTACTGGATTCCTGGTAGAAGCGGCAAAATGGAAACAACCACGTTTTGATTAATTATGTAGAGTTATGACATGTTCGGTCTATACAAGTGTTTAGGTGTTTGTCTGTGTACACCTGTAGTATTTATTAGTATGATACAGTACCTGAGTCCTGGCAGGAGCGGCAACATGGAAACAACCACGTTTGGATTAATTATGTACAGTTATGACATGTTCGGTCTATACAAGTGTTTAGGTGTTTGTCTCTGTACACTTGTAGTATTTATTAGTATGATACAGTACCTGAGTCCTGGCAGGAGCGGCAAAATGGAAACAACCACGTTTGGATTAATTATGTAGAGTTATGACATGTTCGGTCTATACAAGTGTTTAGGTGTTTGTCTGTATACACCTGTAGTATTTATTAGTATGATACAGTACCTGAGTCCTGGCAGGAGCGGCAAAATGGAAACAACCACGTTTGGATTAATTATGTACAGTTGTGACATGTTCGGTCTATACAAGTGTTTAGGTGTTTGTCTCTGTACACTTGTAGTATTTATTAGTATGATACAGTACCTGAGTCCTGGCAGGAGCGGCAAAATGGAAACAACCACGTTTGGATTAATTATGTAGAGTTATGACATGTTCGGTCTATACAAGTGTTTAGGTGTTTGTCTCTGTACACTTGTAGTATTTATTAGTATGATACAGTACCTGAGTCCTGGCAGGAGCGGCAACATGGAAACAACCACGTTTGGATTAATTATGTAGAGTTATGACATGTTCGGTCTATACAAGTGTTTAGGTGTTTGTCTGTGTACACCTGTAGTATTTATTAGTATGATACAGTACTGGAGTCCTGGCAGGAGCGGCAAAATGGAAACAACCACGTTTGGATTAATTATGTACAGTTGTGACATGTTCGGTCTATACAAGTGTTTAGGTGTTTGTCTCTGTACACCTGTAGTATTTATTAGTATGATACAGTACTGGAGTCCTGGCAGGAGCGGCAAAATGGAAACAACCACGTTTGAATTAATTATGTACAGTTATGACATGTTCGGTCTATACAAGTGTTTAGGTGTTTGTCTGTGTACACCTGTAGTATTTATTAGTATGATACAGTACCTGAGTCCTGGCAGGAGCGGCAACATGGAAACAACCACGTTTGGATTAATTATGTACAGTTATGACATGTTCGGTCTATACAAGTGTTTAGGTGTTTGTCTCTGTACACCTGTAGTATTTATTAGTATGATACAGTACCTGAGACCTGGCAGGAGCGGCAACATGGAAACAACCACGTTTGGATTAATTATGTACAGTTGTGACATGTACGGTCTATACAAGTGTTTAAGTGTTTGTCTCTGTACACCTGTAGTATTTATTAGTATGATACAGTACCTGAGTCCTGGCAGGAGCGGCAACATGGAAACAACCACGTTTGGATTAATTATGTAGAGTTATGACATGTTCGGTCTATATAACAGTGTTTAGGTGTTTGTCTGTGTACACCTGTAGTATTTATTAGTATGATACAGTACTGGAGTCCTGGCAGGAGCGGCAAAATGGAAACAACCACGTTTGGATTAATTATGTACAGATGTGACATGTTCAGTCTATACAAGTGTTTAGGTGTTTGTCTCTGTACACCTGTAGTATTTATTAGTATTATACAGTACTGGAGTAATGGCAGGAGCGGCAAAATGGAAACAACCACGTTTGGATTAATTATGTAGAGTTATGACATGTTCGGTCTATACAAGTGTTTAGGTGTTTGTCTCTGTACACCTGTAGTATTCATTAGTATGATACAGAACCTTAGTCCTGGCAGGAGGCAACATGGAAACAACCACGTTTGGATTAATTATGTACAGTTGTGACATGTACGGTCTATACAAGTGTTTAGGTGTTTGTCTCTGTACACCTGTAGTATTTATTATTATGATACAGTACTGGAGTCCTGGCAGGAGCGGCAAAATGGAAACAACCACGTTTGGCTTAATTATGTACAGTTGTGACATGTTCGGTCTATACAAGTGTTTAGGTGTTTGTCTCTGTACACCTATAGTATTTATTAGTATGATACAGTACCTGAGTCCTGGCAGGAGCGGCAACATGGAAACAACCACGTTTGGATTAATTATGTACAGTTATGACACGTTCGGTCTATACAAGTTTTTAGGTGTTTGTCTCTGTACACCTGTAGTATTTATTAGTATGATACAGTACTGGAGTCCTGGCAGGAGCGGCAAAATGGAAACAACCACGTTTGGATTAATTATGTAGAGTTATGACATGTTCGGTCTATACAAGTGTTTAGGTGTTTGTCTCTGTATACCTGTAGTATTTATTAGTATGATACAGTACCTGAGTCCTGGCAGGAGCGGCAACATGGAAACAACCACGTTTGGATTAATTATGTAGAGTTATGACATGTTCGGTCTATACAAGTGTTTAGGTGTTTGTCTGTGTACACCTGTAGTATTTATTAGTATGATACAGTACTGGAGTCCTGGCAGGAGCGGCAACATGGAAACAACCACGTTTGGATTAATTATGTAGAGTTGTGACATGTTCGGTCTATACAAGTGTTTAGGTGTTTGTCTCTGTACACCTGTAGTATTTATTAGTATGATACAGTACCTGAGTCCTGGCAGGAGCGGCAACATGGAAACAACCACGTTTGGATTAATTATGTACAGTTATGACATGTTCGGTCTATACAAGTGTTTAGGTGTTTGTCTCTGTACACTTGTAGTATTTATTAGTATGATACAGTACCTGAGTCCTGGCAGGAGCGGCAACATGGAAACAACCACGTTTGGATTAATTATGTAGAGTTATGACATGTTCGGTCTATAGAAGTGTTTAGGTGTTTGTCTGTGTACACCTGTAGTATTTATTAGTATGATACAGTACTGGAGTCCTGGCAGGAGCGGCAAAATGGAAACAACCACGTTTGAATTAATTATGTACAGTTGTGACATGTTCGGTCTATACAAGTGTTTAGGTGTTTGTCTCTGTACACCTGTAGTATTTATTAGTATGATACAGTACTGGAGTCCTGGCAGGAGCGGCAAAATGGAAACAACCACGTTTGGATTAATTATGTACAGTTATGACATGTTCGGTCTATACAAGTGTTTAGGTGTTTGTCTGTGTACACCTGTAGTATTTATTAGTATGATACAGTACCTGAGTCCTGGCAGGAGCGGCAACATGGAAACAACCACGTTTGGATTAATTATGTACAGTTATGACATGTTCGGTCTATACAAGTGTTTAGGTGTTTGTCTCTGTACACTTGTAGTATTTATTAGTATGATACAGTACCTGAGTCCTGGCAGGAGCGGCAACATGGAAACAACCACGTTTGGATTAATTATGTACAGTTGTGACATGTACGGTCTATACAAGTGTTTAAGTGTTTGTCTCTGTACACCTGTAGTATTTATTAGTATGATACAGTACCTGAGTCCTGGCAGGAGCGGCAACATGGAAACAACCACGTTTGGATTAATTATGTAGAGTTATGACATGTTCGGTCTATATAACAGTGTTTAGGTGTTTGCCTGTGTACACCTGTAGTATTTATTAGTATGATACAGTACTGGAGTCCTGGCAGGAGCGGCAAAATGGAAACAACCACGTTTGGATTAATTATGTACAGTTGTGACATGTTCAGTCTATACAAGTGTTTAGGTGTTTGTCTCTGTACACCTGTAGTATTTATTAATATTGTACAGTACTGGAGTAATGGCAAGCGCGGCAAAATGGAAACAACTACGTTTGGATTAATTATGTAGAGTTATGACATGTTCGGTCTATACAAGTGTTTAGGTGTTTGTCTCTGTACACTTGTAGTATTCATTAGTATAATACAGTACCTTAGTCCTGGCAGGAGCGGCAACATGGAAACAACCACGTTTGGATTAATTATGTACAGTTGTGACGTGTACGGTCTATACAAGTGTTTAGGTGTTTGTCTCTGTACACCTGTAGTATTTATTAGTATGATACAGTACTGGAGTCCTGGCAGGAGCAGCAAAATGGAAACAACCACGTTGGATTAATTATGTACAGTTGTGACATGTTCGGTCTATACAAGTGTTTAGGTGTTTGTCTCTGTACACCTATAGTATTTATTAGTATGATGCAGTACCTGAGTCCTGGCAGGAGCGGCAACATGGAAACAACCACGTTTGGATTAATTATGTACAGTTATGACACGTTCGGTCTATACAAGTTTTTAGGTGTTTGTCTCTGTACACCTGTAGTATTTATTAGTATGATACAGTACTGGAGTCCTGGCAGGAGCGGCAAAATGGAAACAACCACGTTTGGATTAATTATGTAGAGTTATGACATGTTCGGTCTATACAAGTGTTTAGGTGTTTGTCTCTGTACACCTGTAATATTTATTAGTATGATACAGTACCTGAGTCCTGGCAGGAGCGGCAACATGGAAACAACCACGTTTGGATTAATTATGTAGAGTTATGACATGTTCGGTCTATACAAATGTTTAGGTGTTTTGTCTCTGTACACCTGTAGTATTTATTAGTATGATACAGTACTGGAGTCCTGGCAGGAGCGGCAACATGGAAACAACCACGTTTGGTTTAATTATGTACAGTTATGACATGTTTGGTCTATACAAGTGTTTAGGTGTTTGTCTCTGTACACCTGTAGTATTTATTAGTGTGATCCAGTACCTGAGTCCTGGCAGGAGCAGCAACATGGAAATAACCACGTTTGGATTAATTATGTAGAGTTATGACATGTTCGGTCTATATAACAGTGTTTAGGTGTTTGTCTCTGTACACCTGTAGTATTTATTAGTATGATACAGTACTGGAGTCCTGGCAGGAGCGGCAACATGGAAACAACCACGTTTGGATTAATTATGTACAGTTATTACATGTTCGGTCTATATAACAGTGTTTAGGTGTTTGTCTCTGTACACCTGTAGTATTTATTAGTATGATACAGTACCTGAGTCCTGGTAGGAGCAGCAACATGGAAATAACCACGTTTGGATTAATTATGTAGAGTTATGACATGTTCGGTCTATATAACAGTGTTTAGGTGTTTGTCTCTGTACACCTGTAGTATTTATTAGTATGATACAGTACTGGAGTCCTGGCAGGAGCAGCAAAATGGAAACAACCACGTTTGGATTAATCATGTACAGTTGTGACATGTTCGGTCTATATAACAGTGATTAGGTGTTTGTCTCTGTACACCTGTAGTATTTATTAGTATGATACAGTACCTGAGTCCTGGCAGGAGCAGCAACATGGAAACAACCACGTTTGGATTAATCATGTACAGTTGTGACATGGTAGGTCTATATAACAGTGATTAGGTGTTTGTCTGTGTACACCTGTAGTATTTATTAGTATGATACAGTACCTGAGTCCTGGCAGGAGCGGCAACATGGAAACAACCACATTTGGATTAATTATGTAGAGTTATGACATGTTCGGTCTATACAAGTGTTTAGGTGTTTGTCTCTGTACACCTGTAGTATTCATTAGTATGATACAGTACCTGAGTCCTGGCAGGAGCGGCAACATGGAAACAACCACGTTTGGATTAATTATGTACAGTTGTGACATGTACGGTCTATACAAGTGTTTAGGTGTTTGTCTCTGTACACCTGTAGTATTTATTAGTATGATACAGTACTGAAGTCCTGGCAGGAGCGGCAACATGGAAACAACCACGTTTGGATTAATTATGTAGAGTTATGACATGTTCGGTCTATACAAGTGTTTAGGTGTTTTGTCTCTGTACACCTGTAGTATTTATTAGTATGATACAGTACTGGAGTCCTGGCAGGAGCGGTAACATGGAAACAACCACGTTTGGTTTAATTATGTACAGTTATGACATGTTCGGTCTATACAAGTGTTTAGGTGTTTGTCTCTGTACACCTGTAGTATTTATTAGTGTGATCCAGTACCTGAGTCCTGGCAGGAGCAGCAACATGGAAATAACCACGTTTGGATTAATTATGTAGAGTTATGACATGTTCGGTCTATATAACAGTGTTTAGGTGTTTGTCTCTGTACACCTGTAGTATTTATTAGTATGATACAGTACTGGAGTCCTGGCAGGAGCAGCAAAATGGAAACAACCACGTTTGGATTAATCATGTACAGTTGTGACATGTTCGGTCTATATAACAGTGATTAGGTGTTTGTCTGTGTACACCTGTAGTATTTATTAGTATAATACAGTACCTGAGTCCTGGCAGGAGCAGCAACATGGAAACAACCACGTTTGGATTAATTATGTAGAGTTATGACATGTTCGGTCTATACAAGTGTTTAAGTGTTTGTCTCTGTACACCTGTAGTATTTATTAGTATGATACAGTACCTGAGTCCTGGCAGGAGCGGCTACATGGAAACAACCACGTTTGGATTAATTATGTAGAGTTATGACATGTTCGGTCTATATAACAGTGTTTAGGTGTTTGTCTGTGTACACCTGTAGTATTTATTAGTATGATACAGTACTGGAGTCCTGGCAGGAGCGGCAAAATGGAAACAACCACGTTTGGATTAATTATGTACAGTTGTGACATGTTCAGTCTATACAAGTGTTTAGGTGTTTGTCTCTGTACACCTGTAGTATTTATTAGTATTGTACAGTACTGGAGTAATGGCAGGAGCGGCAAAATGGAAACAACCACGTTTGGATTAATTATGTAGAGTTATGACATGTTCGGTCTATACAAGTGTTTAGGTGTTTGTCTCTGTACACTTGTAGTATTCATTAGTATGATACAGTACCTTAGTCCTGGAAGGAGCGGCAACATGGAAACAACCACGTTTGGATTAATTATGTACAGTTGTGACGTGTACGGTCTATACAAGTGTTTAGGTGTTTGTCTCTGTACACCTATAGTATTTATTAGTATGATGCAGTACCTGAGTCCTGGCAGGAGCGGCAACATGGAAACAACCACGTTTGAATTAATTATGTACAGTTATGACACGTTCGGTCTATACAAGTTTTTAGGTGTTTGTCTCTGTACACGTGTAGTATTTATTAGTATGATACAGTACTGGAGTCCTGGCAGGAGCGGCAAAATGGAAACAACCACGTTTGGATTAATTATGTAGAGTTATGACATGTTCGGTCTATACAAGTGTTTAGGTGTTTGTCTCTGTACACCTGTAGTATTTATTAGTATGATACAGTACCTGGAGTCCTGGCAGGAGCGGCAACATGGAAACAACCACGTTTGGATTAATTATGTAGAGTTATGACATGTTTGGTCTATACAAGTGTTTAGGTGTTTTGTCTCTGTACACCTGTAGTATTTATTAGTATGATACAGTACTGGAGTCCTGGCAGGAGCGGCAACATGGAAACAACCACGTTTGGTTTAATTATGTACAGTTATGACATGTTTGGTCTATACAAGTGTTTAGGTGTTTGTCTCTGTACACCTGTAGTATTTATTAGTGTGATCCAGTACCTGAGTCCTGGCAGGAGCAGCAACATGGAAATAACCACGTTTGGATTAATTATGTAGAGTTATGACATGTTCGGTCTATATAACAGTGTTTAGGTGTTTGTCTCTGTACACCTGTAGTATTTATTAGTATGATACAGTACTGGAGTCCTGGCAGGAGCGGCAACATGGAAACAACCACGTTTGGATTAATTATGTACAGTTATTACATGTTCGGTCTATATAACAGTGTTTAGGTGTTTGTCTCTGTACACCTGTAGTATTTATTAGTATGATACAGTACCTGAGTCCTGGCAGGAGCAGCAACATGGAAATAACCACGTTTGGATTAATTATGTAGAGTTATGACATGTTCGGTCTATATAACAGTGATTAGGTGTTTGTCTGTGTACACCTGTAGTATTTATTAGTATAATACAGTACCTGAGTCCTGGCAGGAGCAGCAACATGGAAACAACCACGTTTGGATTAATCATGTACAGTTGTGACATGGTAGGTCTATATAACAGTGATTAGGTGTTTGTCTGTGTACACCTGTAGTATTTATTAGTATGATACAGTACCTGAGTCCTGGCAGGAGCGGCAACATGGAAACAACCACATTTGGATTAATTATGTAGAGTTATGACATGTTCGGTCTATACAAGTGTTTAGGTGTTTGTCTCTGTACACCTGTAGTATTCATTAGTATGATACAGTACCTGAGTCCTGGCAGGAGCGGCAACATGGAAACAACCACGTTTGGATTAATTATGTACAGTTGTGACATGTTCGGTCTATACAAGTGTTTAGGTGTTTGTCTCTGTACACCTGTAGTATTTATTAGTGTGATCCAGTACCTGAGTCCTGGCAGGAGCAGCAACATGGAAATAACCACGTTTGGATTAATTATGTAGAGTTATGACATGTTCGGTCTATATAACAGTGTTTAGGTGTTTGTCTCTGTACACCTGTAGTATTTATTAGTATGATACAGTACTGGAGTCCTGGCAGGAGCAGCAAAATGGAAACAACTACGTTTGGATTAATCATGTACAGTTGTGACATGTTCGGTCTATATAACAGTGATTAGGTGTTTGTCTGTGTACACCTGTAGTATTTATTAGTATAATACAGTACCTGAGTCCTGGCAGGAGCAGCAACATGGAAACAACCACGTTTGGATTAATCATGTACAGTTGTGACATGGTAGGTCTATATAACAGTGATTAGTTGTTTGTCTGTGTACACCTGTAGTATATATTAGTATGATACAGTACCTGAGCCCTGGCAGGAGCGGCAACATGGAAACAACCACGTTTGGATTAATTATGTACAGTTGTGACATGTTCGGTCTATACAAGTGTTTAGGTGTTTGTCTCTGTACACCTGTAGTATTCATTAGTATGATACAGTACCTGAGTCCTGGCAGGAGCGGCAACATGGAAACAACCACGTTTGGATTAATTATGTACAGTTGTGACATGTACGGTCTATACAAGTGTTTAGGTGTTTGTCTCTGTACACCTGTAGTATTTATTAGTATGATACAGTACCTGAGTCCTGGCAGGAGCAGCAACATGGAAACAACCACGTTTGGATTAATCATGTACAGTTGTGACATGTACGGTCTATACAAGTGTTTAGGTGTTTGTCTCTGTACACCTGTAGTATTTATTAGTATGATACAGTACCTGAGTCCTGGCAGGAGCAGCAACATGGAAACAACCACGTTTGGATTAATCATGTACAGTTGTGACATGGTAGGTCTATATAAGTGTTTGGGTGTTTGTCTCTGTACACTTGTAGTATTTATTAGTATGATACAGTACCTGAGTCCTGGCAGGAGCGGCAACATGGAAACAACCACGTTTGGATTAATTATGTAGAGTTATGACATGTTCGGTCTATACAAGTGTTTAGGTGTTTGTCTGTGTACACCTGTAGTATTTATTAGTATGATACAGTACTGGAGTCCTGGCAGGAGCGGCAAAATGGAAACAACCACGTTTGGATTAATTATGTACAGTTGTGACATGTTCGGTCTATACAAGTGTTTAGGTGTTTGTCTCTGTACACCTGTAGTATTTATTAGTATGATACAGTACTGGAGTCCTGGCAGGAGCGGCAAAATGGAAACAACCACGTTTGGATTAATTATGTACAGTTATGACATGTTCGGTCTATACAAGTGTTTAGGTGTTTGTCTGTGTACACCTGTAGTATTTATTAGTATGATACAGTACCTGAGTCCTGGCAGGAGCGGCAACATGGAAACAACCACGTTTGGATTAATTATGTACAGTTATGACATGTTCGGTCTATACAAGTGTTTAGGTGTTTGTCTCTGTACACCTGTAGTATTTATTAGTATGATACAGTACCTGAGTCCTGGCAGGAGCAGCAACATGGAAACAACCACGTTTGGATTAATTATGTACAGTTGTGACATGTACGGTCTATACAAGTGTTTAAGTGTTTGTCTCTGTACACCTGTAGTATTTATTAGTATGATACAGTACCTGAGTCCTGGCAGGAGCGGCAACATGGAAACAACCACGTTTGGATTAATTATGTAGAGTTATGACATGTTCGGTCTATATAACAGTGTTTAGTTGTTTGTCTGTGTACACCAGTAGTATTTATTAGTATGATACAGTACTGGAGTCCTGGCAGGAGCGGCAAAATGGAAACAACCACGTTTGGATTAATTATGTACAGTTGTGACATGTTCAGTCTATACAAGTGTTTAGGTGTTTGTCTCTGTACACCTGTAGTATTTATTAGTATTGTACAGTACTGGAGTAATGGCAGGAGCGGCAAAATGGAAACAACCACGTTTGGATTAATTATGTAGAGTTATGACATGTTCGGTCTATACAAGTGTTTAGGTGTTTGTCTCTGTACACCTGTAGTATTCATTAGTATGATACAGTACCTGAGTCCTGGCAGGAGCGGCATTATGGAAACAACTACGTTTGGATTAATTATGTACAGTTGTGACATGTACGGTCTATACAAGTGTTTAGGTGTTTGTCTCTGTACACCTGTAGTATTTATTAGTATGATACAGTACTGAAGTCCTGGCAGGAGCGGCAACATGGAAACAACCACGTTTGGATTAATTATGTACAGTTGTGACATGTACGGTCTATACAAGTGTTTAGGTGTTTGTCTCTGTACACCTGTAGTATTTATTAGTATGATACAGTACCTGAGTCCTGGCAGGAGCAGCAACATGGAAACAACCACGTTTGGATTAATCATGTACAGTTGTGACATGTACGGTCTATACAAGTGTTTAGGTGTTTGTCTCTGTACACCTGTAGTATTTATTAGTATGATACATTACCTGAGTCCTGGCAGGAGCAGCAACATGGAAACAACCACGTTTGGATTAATCATGTACAGTTGTGACATGGTAGGTCTATATAAATGTTTGGGTGTTTGTCTCTGTACACCTGTAGTATTTATTAGTATGATACAGTACCTGAGTCCTGGCAGGAGCGGCAACATGGAAACAACCACGTTTGGATTAATTATGTAGAGTTATGACATGTTCGGTCTATACAAGTGTTTAGGTGTTTGTCTGTGTACACCTGTAGTATTTATTAGTATGATACAGTACTGGAGTCCTGGCAGGAGCGGCAACATGGAAACAACCACGTTTGGATTAATTATGTAGAGTTATGACATGTTCGGTCTATACAAGTGTTTAGGTGTTTGTCTCTGTACACCTGTAGTATTTATTAGTATGATACAGTACCTGAGTCCTGGCAGGAGCAGCAACATGGAAACAACCACGTTTGGATTAATTATGTTTACTTATGACATGTTCGGTCTATACAAGTGTTTAGGTGTTTGTCTCTGTACACTTGTAGTATTTATTAGTATGATACAGTACCTGAGTCCTGGCAGGAGCGGCAACATGGAAACAACCACGTTTGGATTAATTATGTAGAGTTATGACATGTTCGGTCTATACAAGTGTTTAGGTGTTTGTCTGTGTACACCTGTAGTATTTATTAGTATGATACAGTACTGGAGTCCTGGCAGGAGCGGCAAAATGGAAACAACCACGTTTGGATTAATTATGTACAGTTGTGACATGTTCGGTCTATACAAGTGTTTAGGTGTTTGTCTCTGTACACCTGTAGTATTTATTAGTATGATACAGTACTGGAGTCCTGGCAGGAGCAGCAAAATGGAAACAACCACGTTTGGATTAATTATGTACAGTTATGACATGTTCGGTCTATACAAGTGTTTAGGTGTTTGTCTGTGTACACCTGTAGTATTTATTAGTATGATACAGTACCTGAGTCCTGGCAGGAGCGGCAACATGGAAACAACCACGTTTGGATTAATTATGTACAGTTATGACATGTTCGGTCTATATAAGTGTTTAGGTGTTTGGCTCTGTACACCTGTAGTATTTATTAGTATGATACAGTACCTGAGTCCTGGCAGGAGCGGCAACATGGAAACAACCACGTTTGGATTAATTATGTACAGTTGTGACATGTACGGTCTATACAAGTGTTTAAGTGTTTGTCTCTGTACACCTGTATTATTTATTAGTATGATACAGTACCTGAGTCCTGGCAGGAGCGGCAACATGGAAACAACCACGTTTGGATTAATTATGTAGAGTTATGACATGTTCGGTCTATATAACAGTGTTTAGGTGTTTGTCTGTGTACACCTGTAGTATTTATTAGTATGATACAGTACCTGAGTCCTGCAGGAGCAGCAACATGGAAACAACCACGTTTGGATTAATCATGTACAGTTGTGACATGTACGGTCTATACAAGTGTTTAGGTGTTTGTCTCTGTACACCTGTAGTATTTATTAGTATGATACAGTACCTGAGTCCTGGCAGGAGCAGCAACATGGAAACAACCACGTTTGGATTAATCATGTACAGTTGTGACATGTACGGTCTATACAAGTGTTTAGGTGTTTGTCTCTGTACACCTGTAGTATTTATTAGTATGATACAGTACTGAAGTCCTGGCAGGAGCGGCAACATGGAAACAACCACGTTTGGATTAATTATGTACAGTTGTGACATGTACGGTCTATACAAGTGTTTAGGTGTTTGTCTCTGTACACCTGTAGTATTTATTAGTATGATACAGTACCTGAGTCCTAGCAGGAGCAGCAACATGGAAACAACCACGTTTGGATTAATCATGTACAGTTGTGACATGGTAGGTCTATATAAGTGTTTGGGTGTTTGTCTCTGTACACCTGTAGTATTTATTAGTATGATACAGTACCTGAGTCCTGGCAGGAGCAGCAACATGGAAACAACCACGTTTGGATTAATCATGTACAGTTGTGACATGGTAGGTCTATATAAGTGTTTGGGTGTTTGTCTCTGTACACCTGTAGTATTTATTAGTATGATACAGTACCTGAGTCCTGGCAGGAGCAGCAACATGGAAACAACCACGTTTGGATTAATCATGTACAGTTGTGACATGGTAGGTCTATATAAGTGTTTGGGTGTTTGTCTCTGTACACCTGTAGTATTTATTAGTATGATACAGTACCTGAGTCCTGGCAGGAGCAGCAACATGGAAACAACCACGTTTGGATTAATCATGTACAGTTGTGACATGTACGGTCTATACAAGTGTTTAGGTGTTTGTCTCTGTACACCTGTAGTATTTATTAGTATGATACAGTACCTGAGTCCTGGCAGGAGCGGCAAAATGGAAACAACCACGTTTGGATTAATTATGTACAGTTGTGACATGTACGGTCTATACAAGTGTTTAGGTGTTTGTCTCTGTACACCTGTAGTATTCATTAGTGATACAGTACCTGAGTCCTGGCAGGAGCGGCAACATGGAAACAACCACGTTTGGATTAATTATGTACAGTTGTGACATGTACGGTCTATACAAGTGTTTAGGTGTTTGTCTCTGTACACCTGTAGTATTTATTAGTATGATACAGTACCTGAGTCCTGGCAGGAGCAGCAACATGGAAACAACCACGTTTGGATTAATCATGTACAGTTGTGACATGGTAGGTCTATATAAGTGTTTGGGTGTTTGTCTCTGTACACCTGTAGTATTTATTAGTATGATACAGTACCTGAGTCCTGGCAGGAGCAGCAACATGGAAACAACCACGTTTGGATTAATCATGTACAGTTGTGACATGGTAGGTCTATATAAGTGTTTGGGTGTTTGTCTCTGTACACCTGTAGTATTTATTAGTATGATACAGTACCTGAGTCCTGGCAGGAGCAGCAAAATGGAAACAACCACGTTTGGATTAATCATGTACAGTTATGACATGATAGGCCCATATAACAGTATTTGGGTGTTTGTCTCTTTACGCCTGTAGTATTTATTAGTGTGATACAGTATCGGAGTCCTTGCAGGAGCAGCAAAATGGATTAATCATGTACGTTTGGATTAATCATGTACAGTTGTGACATGGTAGGCCCATATAACAGTGTTTGGGTTTTAGTCTCTGTACACCTGTATTATATTTATTAGTATGATCCAGTATCGGAGTCCTGGCAGGAGCAGCAACATGGAAACAACCACGTTTGGATTAATCATGTACAGTTATGACATGGGCCTGTATAAACATTTTTCGTACACCGTATTTCGTCCTGTTCCTCATATACACGGTGGCTATGAACTCTCTGATGACATCTCTTGGTTATTGTTTCTGGTTTATTTAGAAAACAAATATTTAGTGTCCAAAACATCTCGGTTTATCCTTTCGTCCACCATTAATTTTTCTAACTTTTACAGTTTATCTCAAGAAAAAATTGGTTTAGTAAGCTGGAATTTTGTATGATTCTTATAACATAAATATCCATTTCCAGTAAAATATTTATCTGGACCTTATACTGTACTGTGTCGCCCCCTAACTATGCCTAACTAAATTTCTAGCACAAATAAATAGTCTATGAGGAATAAACAGAGTAATGTTATATAAAAAGGTCAAGTTGTACCTTTGTAATTGTAATAATTATTTGTACCTTCTATCCTATTTTTTTATAGAATTTCTAAGAGTATGAAAAAAATGGACAGTACGTAATGTATCTAACTGTTCTATAACTACGCAAGACGGAAACAGATGGTTTATGTGGCCAATAAGATAATAATTCAATTACTGTTATATTTATTATTATCCTGATTGTAAACTAAGGACAAATACAATACAATTGTCAAAGTGAACGTATTGAAAAGACTCAATCAAGGTAAGTGCAGGTCCCCAAAGTGGGTATGAGTTGTATATTGATGATGTATCTCCCACGCGGCCACAAATCATACAGTCTGTTAATGTTATTATGTAGTCACGGGCAACTGGTAACCGGATATCGGTGTCAGTGTCGATGTATCGAACCAAGTATCATACCTGGTGCTTAACAAAACACTGAGAATAGAACTAGCATATATATTCAACATATCGAAATATCGCAAACCAAATATCGATCTCACGATAATATATAAAGAAAAATAATTAATATTTTAAAAATTATTTAACTGTTTTAAAATTATGCCGTAACACTTATGTCATGAACATAAATAATACATTCATGTTTTGCTGTCAATATTTAGAATAGCCTACTGAATGTAAAATTTAAACATATTTATCTACAAGTTGTGGATTGTGGGTTTGAATGAAAAAAGACATAAAAATCATCACTATACGGTACCTTTAATTATTATGTTAATTATTAAAGAATAATATAATAATTGTTGTTTTTGTTTTTCACATTTAAATGTGCCAATAGGCTTCTTATGAACACTGAAAATAATACAAAGAAATTCAATAAATTACATTGTAATGCCTTACCAACACATAAAAATACTAAATAAAGTTACTTTGTAATTTCAATGAATGTTTTACGCATAATTGGCAATTTAAAAGAGTTTTTTTTTTTTTTAGAATCGCGATGATTTTGAGGAGAGAGAATAGTGTCAAAATTTAGTGATGATATATCGGACCAACTTGTCGATATGGCAGATATTATCGAAAGAAAATAAATCGATATAGCGAAACATATTTCTGATATATCGATAAATCGTTGCCATCTCTAGATAGGACTACACCCACGTTAAATCCTTATGATGATGTGAAACTCGTTGGGAAAAGAGTAAACATGGCGTTTGAGAGTTATTTGTTACCTTCAACTTGTACATATTGGTAAATTTATTGGAGACTTCAAACGGCTCAAGACTTTAAAACTACCACTACGTTTTGACAGGTTTGAAAATCATGTCGTCTTCAGGTGCAACTTACTTACCTTATCCTTTATATAAAACTGTTTTTTATACTAATTTACTAACCTATATCAACGTAGAAATCTGTTTAAAAATTACGTGGTCAAAAATTACGATAGTAATTACTATTACAGGAACACATAAAAAAATCAATGAATAGAAAAGTGTTCAGATGTTGAGTATGAAAGAAAACTTAGTATTCGGTTTCTCAGTTAGCTGAAAATCAGACCAATACCACGTGGTTCGGATTCCAAATAAAGCTGTAGTTCCCTTACTTAGTTGTCCTGGCTATTTAGCTTTTAACCCTAGAATGGACGGGCTGGGTCTGTGAGACCCAGACGTTTTATTTTTGATGAGTGCTCAAGGTCACGTCTGCAGAGCGGGCTGGTGTGGCATATAGCTTCCTGAATCTCCCTACAGAGTGCTATGAGTTCACTGTCACTACGCCCCAAGCGTTAGTTCACTTGTGGCAGTGAAGCGAAATGCGTTGGGGTCCAGTAGACCCAGCCCGTCTATTTATGTGCCTGTTTTTTGCCTTCGGTCATTTGCATTTTTTGTTTTATGTGCTTGTAAATTGTAATGTGCCATGTTAGGAGTTTAGAATTTTAATAATTACTAAGTTAATGTTTTAAATAACTGATTTTATCGACTCAGCATTATGAACCGTGAATATGTTGATCGCAGTAGTGAAATCGATAGACTTTTACAAGAAGATATTGATAGTGAAATTGATGACTCGGATGCTGATCCAGACTTTGAGCAACATAGTGATCATGCCACTGAAAGTATTTTTGTATGCAATGTAAAGTCTGGCTATGCCTTTCACATGCTTATACGGTGTGCGAAGACTGCAGTGCAGAATAAGATCTTCATTTCATAAATGACAAAATTCAAGACTTTGAAATAAGAAAACCATTCATTATATACTTTTAGTATTATTACATTTCTTTTTTGTGACTATTATCTATAATCAAAATCGTACTATAAATCTAAAATTAATTCAAATAGTATTTTTAAGTGTTTTTTAAATATTTTTTGTAAAAATGTGTAAAACTTAAGTATATGATTTTATTTATTTTATAGAAGTAACAGATGAATTTAATAACTAGTTAGTATTGCTCAAATATTGCCTGTAATTCAAAAAATATCATAGTTTGTGTGAATAATAAATGTTAAATTGAAAAAAAGTGTTTTTTAATGTGGGTCTGTCAGACCCCGCCCGTCCATCCACGTACCTTTTTTCCACCCGTCCACTGTAGGGTTAATAAATGATTCTTTCTGAGCATAATTCGAACTCGGTTAGTGACACACTCATGAATCATTCATATTCGCCTTAAAATACTGTATGCACAAAGGTGTGTCAGCATCTCATATCTAAGAATATAATTTCAAAAACATTTTCAGTAAAATAGCAAAAGGTTGTTTTTTATTTACAGAGTATTGATGATTGGTAGTGAAGATCACTTAATTATACGAGGGCTCGCATTTAAATTGCAAAAACAAGCGGTTCGCATTGTTTCACAATTAATTTTCAGAGAAACCTGCAAAGAAACATTCAAAAAATTGCAACTGTTGACATTGACTAGCCTTTAAATAATGGAGACAACCCTATTTAGCATATCCAAAAGCTTTATGACAAGGGGCCGGGACATACATACACACGACACGAGAGGCAGAAACAACTACCGAACTGGGAACCACAGGACGATAGTCCACGAATGCTTGCCCTCACACGCAGGTGTTCGTTTTGTCAACAAGTTGCCGGATTCAATTAAGGCGGGTTACACACATATGCATCTCGCACGGTGCGACTAGCATTTTTCTTACTACTAGCATGCAGCTCAAAGACCAACCTGTGCACGTGGAGCTTACACACATATGCGACTGGCACGGTGCTACTAGTATCGTGCAGCTCGTGTGCTAGTCGCATGCAGCGTGCAGCGCCACTAGGAACTGATCGGTCGGTGTTTTGGCGCTGCATGCAGCGTGCGTCTTGAGTTGACGCATGCGCAGAACATTTCCCACGGTGTACTACGTTGACAGGTGCTGAAAGTCAATTTTGAATAGTTTCAGTTTGTTATTAGTAATTTGTAATTATATAGTGTTTACCCAAGTGTAAATTGTGTCAATAGTTAGTTGTAATAGTTAGAAATGCCTTTTCCAGATGAGGAAATAACAAATTCAATTTGTGTTAGCTCTCATCCTAGTAAAATTAGGAGGAGATTCCAATACTGTATGAGCATTTCATCATCTGACAACGACGACATTTTCCAATGAACTGAGCGCAAAAGTTCCCACTAGTGATGGACGTTATATAACATAACAGGGTAAATAACAGTGTTGTCACGTGACAACAGTTATCGTCGCGACGCTTTGTTGAAAACTCCCTGTTATTTTGACAACAGCCTTGTAACGTACAAGGTATTCGTCTGTTGGCAACGTACAACGGTATTACACGTTGGCGTTGCCAGCAATCTATCTATAGTGGCAACAACATAACTAGTTATCCCCGCAATGCGTTGCTGGAAACTCCCTGTTATTTTGACAACAGCCTTGCAACGTACAAGGTATTCGTCTTTTGGCAACGTACAACAGTTTATTCGTTGACGTTGCCGGAAATCAAAATCCTTCTATAGCGGCAACAACTTAACTAGGCCTAAAATAATTCTTTGAGGGTTTGAAAAGGGAAGGGGAAGTAGTTCTGCGTGTTGTGACAGGACAATAAGAGTCAGACAGTAAATAAACTTTGACATTTTAACCGCACTTCCATTAGTTTTAGTGAGTGTTTTTACTGTATCGTTGTTTTAAAGGAATTTTAATTGTATTTATATTTTTAATTAGTTTTTTAGTTTGTTTTAATTAGTGGGTGTACATATTTTACTATGTATAAAGTGTAAATAATTTTTAGCTATGTCTATGTAAGTACTATACATATTTTACCACATTGTTGTACATATTATTTTTACTTTATTCAAATTTCCCAGAAAAATGAGTAGCAATAAGAAAATAAAAACAAGTTATCTATGGTCTTACTACAATGTCGTTGACAGTCAACTAAAAACTGCCCAATGTGATATATGTGGGCAAATACTTAATTTTAAATCAACAATAATGAATCTTAGGCAACATATTGAAAAACGCCATCCAACTGTTCACTTACCAATCAGAGAGAAGTCAAACAGAGATAAACAAAAAATTAGTAGTGATATATCAAACCCCTTGACAGGTCTTTCATCATTATCACATTCTGATTCTACAGCTGAACAATCAAACATATCAACTACAAAAAGTACGTGTGCAGAAAAATATTCTAACACAACAAATAAATCCAATCCCCTTAGTCAATATTTTTCACCTCCCAATAATCAGTCAAGCATTAAATAATTTTTACCACAAAACAGAAAGTTGAGTAAAACACAACGTAAAAAAATTGACGAACTCCTCTTACAATTATTTATTTATGATTTCCAACCGTTTTCTATTGTTGAAGACAAAGGCTTCGTAAAATTTGCATCAGCTTTAAATCCTGCATATACTCTACCAAAAAGAAAAACCCTTTCAAGTAGTATGATCCCAGCCAAATATGAAAAGTGTAACAATGCTGTTCGCAAAGAAATGATGTCGGTAGAAAGTGTTTGTGTGACTACCGACACCTGGACTTCTATGAATGTCGAAAGCTATTTATGTGTAACAGTCCATTACATATCAGAAAATTTTAAAATGAAGTCCATTCTGCTGGAATTCTCTAAAATGTCTACCTCCCATACTAGTGCTAATTTGGCACATGAAATAAACAGAATCTTGACTAATTTTCACTTATTTGAAAAAGTATTAATAGTTGTGTCAGACAATGCAACAAATATCACAGGAGCAGTTAAAAAGGAACTGAAACTTAAGGACATAGGGTGTTTTGCACATACCCTAAATTTAATAGTTCAAGACACATTAAAGCAAGTAAATGAGTTGGTTAATAAAATCAAGATGATAGTTAGCCATTTTAAAAGAAGCACAACGGCTACTGAGAAATTATTTACGTCTCAGAAGAACTTGGGCCTAGACCCAAAAAAAAAACATGCAGGAGGTACAAACAAGATGGAACTCCACATATTACATCGTTACAAGATTTGTTGAATTAGAAGTTCCAATAAAAACCACACTCGCTTTAAATAAAAAAGACCTGCCAGTTTTGACCGAAGATGAATGGACTTTGTGCAAAGGATCAAGCACAATATTAAAACCGTTTGAGCAAGTCACAACTCAAATCAGCGGTGAGAGCTATGTAACAGATAGTCAGATTATACCTCTAAGAGCTAGTTTGATATCTGTTTGCGAAGAAATGAAGAAGGAACCTTTTAGCCCTATAGTAAAAAAACATGATTGAGGGACTATTAAGGTCTATTCACACTTGGCAGTGACGTGACAGTGCCGTGACCGGGAAGTGATCAGTCCGGCACGAGTAAAAATATTCTTCCAGGTATTTTAAGGAGAGTGAGTGATTCATACTAGACCGTCCCGCGACAGTGACAGTGCTTTCGGTGGCCTCACCGTCACCGTACCGTGAACGTTACATTTATTCTCATCGATATTATTCTAGTGTCACTGCAGTGATTTCCTAAATTTTGTGTAATTTTTGTAGTTATTATCTTTGAAACATGAATGATGAAAAACTTATTGAATTGGTGCGAGGCTATCCTTTACTGTACGACCAGTCAGAATCTAAATATATGGACTCTGATTTCAAGAATACCATTTGGAGTAAAATAGGAGAATTAATGAAAACTGATAGTGAGTAAATGCAAGTTTATTTTATTGTACAGTATACTAACAAGATTGTTTATGTTTCTAGCCAAAACAAAGCTTTTCTTTCTTTAAAAAGTGTTCAATATTGTTTGTGAACTAACCTAACCTAAGTGTTAGCCCAGGATTAGTCATAACAAACATTTTTGTACTATAAATAGAAATACACCATAACATCTTTAAGATGTTTGTTGTTCTGACCACGGGAGGGAACTGAACATCAGAACATCATCAGACAACAACATCAGAACTGAAATAGCCGGCGAACATTTCACGTACACGGAATGCTTCTCTCGTCGCATTCCCTCCTTGAGGATTGATATTTCGTACTGTGCCACTCCCAGTTAATGCATTCTCTGCATTAACTGCATAAGGAACAAATCGACCAAAACTTTTCTAAATCAGAATTAAGAGAAACTGAAGATATGTTGCTTGGATACGATGAAAATCTTCAAGACTCTGAGGATGCAACAGGGAGTACAGAAGTTCCAATTCCGGATACATCCAAATCAACATCCATGGCTTCAAAAGGTTCAAAGGCCACGTCACGAAAAAAATTAATTTATCACAGGCCAACCCCCCAAAACTGCAGCTGCAACATGGAGTATGCTATGCAACGAAATTAATGTTTGGCCAATCAAACTCAACAGCAGAATCCTGTGGACGCCTTTTTAGCAGGATTAGCACCAGCATTGAAAACTCTACCCCCTCAGCTATAGATTCAGGCTAAAGGAGAGTTGTTTAATGTCGTCCAGAAGTATGAAATGCAGTTGGTTATGGGCCAACAGCACGGTTATCTAGCCGGTAACTTGTCAACGCCTTCGCCATCTGCACAATCCTCCGGATCGGGAAGCTGGCAGCATGATATGGATCAACTCCAGCCTACTACTCAAAACGCAGAGAGTCCTGCGTTCAGCAATGCATTACAACAGTATTTTGGACGTTATAAGTAGATAACATTTTTAAAGTTTTGTTTATACTGAGTTGCCTATTTTAATAAAGTTAATTTTTTTTACTTAAATGACTAGTTATTTTTAATATTAACCTACATCCAAATTATCTACAAGTAAAATTTACAAATACATAAATATTCAGTGTTACCTCGATAGAAAACTAAAATACTAATATAATATATAATAGTATTTTCCTTTCATTCTTTTGTTGCTTAAGAGTAATCGCTAATACTTCATCATTATTGTAATTTTTGTAAATATTATTATTTTTTCTTAAAGAGAAGAACTATGTTTTATTGTAAACGTTTTTGGAAATAAATTTCATTCATTCATTCACTAATGGCAATACTAATTTAAATAAATTTATGTATGCGTCACCTAAGTTTTCATAAATAGTGTTATTTAATGTCCTAAAACTGTATTTTAAAAGTTGACCAAATTATTGTGCAGTTTAACCAATAATATAATATTTCACCACACTCACTTACCTCAAACAAACTGCAAGTCTTTCTCTTGGTATGATAGCTTTTCTCCAACGGGTATTTTGCTTTGCTATATGCACTTCCAATTTATTCAGTAGCAAGTTGAACGAATTTTCAGACATTCTGAAGTATTCGAAAAACTTCGACCCATCATCTACTAATTCCTTGTATAGAGTAGTGAATTCCCCTTCAGTTCCTCTTTTTGTCCACGCTTTATGAACCCACTTACGTTTTTTTCGCACCTGTAGTTCTTCTTCCTCTTGATCCAAAATCAATGCAATAATAGCACATTCATTCTCTGAAAATATTGCCATTTGTCTCAGGATTTAGATTCTAAGTTTCAGCTGGGATACCGAACTTTCGAACTTAATTTGGAGGAATCACTGCCAAGTGTGAATTACCATCACTGTGAGGTTACGGTCAGCCAAATCACTTCCCGGTCACGGCACTGTCACGTCACTGCCAAGTGTGAATAGACCTTTAAGCGGTATACATTCAAGAATGGAAAATATAGAGTACAGCAAAACTGCAGCTCTAAGTACCCTTTTAGACCCAAGGTACAAACTTGCAGTGTTTATGGATGAGGCAGCGGGGCAGTCTATAAAAAATCATTTTACAGAACACTTAGCGGCAATATGAGCAGACATTCATGGCAAAAATTCCAAAGATTCTACTAATCAGCAAAGCAGCACTTTGACGGAGTAAGTAATATTTTCAGTGTGGAACAACACCGACGACATGATTTCAAAGAAAAAACCTTCAGGTAACTATGTTTTTTTTATTAAATAAATATTTGTATTTAAATAATTAACTAAATCGCCGACTTCTTTAACAGAAAATTGCTGTAATTATGAACGCTTAGTTCTCTAAAATAAACTAATGTTTATTCAAAGTAACTAAATTTTATTGGGCCTTCTATATACTAATGATGTTGGTTATTTCAGGTGCCAAGACATCTGCTGCAATTGTTGAACTAAACCGATATTTAGATGACGGCTTCCTGGATAGAAGAAAAGATCCGTTGGTTTGGTGGAGGGACAACCAATATTTGTATCCACTTATGGGAAAATTGGTGAAACAGAAATTTAACTTTGTTGGAACTTCAGTTCCTTGTGAACGGCTTTTTTCAAAAGCAGGAAACGTTTTATCTGAACGCCGGTCACGCTTGAGCTCTAAATGTGTAGAACAATTATTATTTTTGAATGGTAATATTCATCTGTTTGAGTGATTAATTTCATAAAACCTATTTATAGTGATTTGTATAAACTATAGAAGCCTATATATCTTTGTTTTTTTTTTGTTTTTTTTTTTATGTTTTCTTTAATGCCAAGTATTAATATTTTATACAGTATATAAAAAATACATTTTTTTATTTCAACAAAGTAACATGCACTTTTCATTTTATGTGTTTTAAATCCTCTTTAGGTAGGGGAGGACGGGGTGTTTTGTTACACGGGTACTTTGTCACAAGGTTCACTGTGGGAAATTTGTATGGAGGAGGGAAGTTTGACTACCATCCCAAGCTGCCCCAGGCTGCCACCCCCCCCCCCCCCCCCCGTACAGATAGTCTCAAACACGTGGTGTGTCAGTGAACGGAACAGAGAGAATTTTATTGTTTTTAGCCTCTCCAAGTAAAGTTTTTTGTTGGTGTTTGACATTTTACTACTCTGCCAAAGTCAATTCAAGGTATGTCAATATTATATTATCTTATTCTTACGATTATTAGCTGTACATTAATGTATATTTGTTAAAGTTAGGTTAGTATTGAGTTGGTAAAACCGTCTCGGAAGCAAAACAAATACACGCGGGGCACTTTGTCACAAACCATTTGGGGCACTTTGTCACATTAGATAAATGAGAATTTTGACAAAGTAACTTAACTTACGCGTATCTTTGCAGATGGTGTGGACGTATAAGAAAAAAACCAATAGAGTGCCTATAGACAGCCAAGCAATGATGAGAGCTGCACAAGCCCTTCAACGACAGGACAATCGACCTTCGTTGAGGGAAGCAGCAGCAGAATTTGATGTGAATTACAAGTCTCTCGAGCGCTTTGTAAAAAAACATACTCCCGAGGAGATAGCATCTGGAACTAGTAACGTCACTTTTGGTCACTCGCTAGATAATCGAGTATTTAATGACAATGAGGAAAGCCTTTTAGAGCAATATCTAAAACAAGCTTCCGATATTTATTTTGGTTTGAGTGCAAAAGAAGTACGCAAACTGGCGTACAGCTAAGGCTTAGCTTTGAACAAAAAAATGCCACCCAAATGGAGTGACACTCAAATGGCAGGGGTAGATTGGTTTACAGGTTATATTAAACGGCACCCAGCTTTATCTCTGCGCAAGCCTCAACAAACGAGCTTAGCGAGGGCTACTAGCTTTAACAAAACCAATGTAAAGATATTTTTTGACAATCTAGTGACCGTTATGGAACGTCACAGCTTTCCTCCATTGGACATCTATAACATGGACGAGTCAGGGCTTGTCACAGTCCAACGTCCCAACAGAGTTATCGCTCGAAAAGGTTTCAAGCAAGTAGGTGCGCTAACCTCAGCAGAGAGAGGTTCACTTGTCACAATCGATGTTGCTGTGTCAGCAATCGGGAACTCAGTTCCACCCCTTTTTGTGTTCCCAAGAGTCAATTACAAAGACCATTTTGTTAGGGATGGGCCAGTTGGCTGTGTCGGAGCTGCCAACCCTTCTGGATGGATGAACGAAGATATATTTTTTTCATTTCTGAAACATTTTGTCTTGCACGTCGTCTACAAAAGACTCCCCAGTCCTTTTATTACTTGACAACCATGAAACGCATTTATCAGTGCCTGCACTCGACTATGCAAAGGAAAACGGCATAACAATGCTCTCATTCCCACCACATTGCTCGCATAAGCTCCAGCCTCTGGACAGAACAGTGTTTGGCCCCCTGAAGACGTTTTTTAACTCTGCTTGTGACAGTTGGATGAAAACCAACCCTGGTATAACCATCTGAATATATGACATCCCAGGAATAGTAAAAGATGTGTTCCCTAAGGCTGCAACTCCTTCCAATATCATGGCAGGCTTCAGAGTAACTGGAGTTTATCCTTTCAACAGAGATATTTTTACGGAACTTGATTTCATGCCAAACTACGTCACGGATCGACCTAAACCAAACAGTCCCAACACCCCTACAGCTGAGCATGTAGAAGGAATGCCTTCTACTGAGGAAAACAGCTTTTAGAGATCATAACACTGAAGAATCAAGGAATGTCAACGTGCCAACAACCCCTCAAACTCAAGAATTGCGTGTGAATGAAGGTGCGTCTACTTCACGAGGAACTGGTCTCGTGAATTCAACTACTAGTAGTGTGTTACCTGTTGTGTCTCCCCAGGACGTTAGACCTTTTCCTAAGACTGAACCACGAAAATTAAAAACAGGTGGGAGAAAGAAACGATATTCGGCAATTTTAACAGACACACCAGAAAAGCAGAAAATTGAAGAAGAAAAACGCCTTGCAACCAAAAAGAAAGGAAATGCTAAAAAGAGGCTGTATAAAGATAGTAAGAAGTGTACTAAAACATTTGTGCCTAGTAAAAAAACAAAAATTGAAGGACAGCGCAACAAAAAGACCGCTGTCCTCTGTTTGGAGTCATCAGATGAAGAGGATGCCTTATGTTTGGTCTGTGGAGACAAATATGATGAAAGTGCTCCTAATGAAGTATGGATACAATGTACAAAGTGCAAAGACTGGGCCCACGAGAAATGTGGACGTGGCTCCATCTTCTATGTTTGTGAAAATTGTGACGCAGACGAAGATGATTAAAATTTCAAAGTAAATAAGCCTGTATAACTAGGTTACTAAGTAATATTGTTTCTTCATTGTATTATCGCAATTCACTAGTTTATATTTTCTTGTTTGATTTATATGATTAATTATAACTTCATCTTTTTTTATAACTTTTCTTGGATTTACATTAGTGATAATCACACGTTCTCATTTCTATGAATAGCTTGTTCACATCATTAGAATGTAAATCTTCTAATACTTTATACCCATACAGTAGTCTATTAGTCATTATGTAATGAATTACAAATGAAACCTATAAAATAAATAAGGTAATAAAAATTTTTTAAAAACGTTGGTGGCTAAAGTTCTTCCCCTTTAAAATACATGTGACAAAGTAGCCTGCCATGGGGCACTTTGTCACACTTGAAGTGCTTAGGAAAAAAAAATTATCAAATACTTAGATACTTACTAGAAATCTGATAATTTCTAATAACTTGTAAAAAGGTATGGACTATTTATTAACATATTTGATTTGGCTAAAAAACAAACCAAAACTTGGTGAAAAAATCAAAAGTAAAAATTGTGACAAAATACCCCGCCCTCCCCTATATTTAAATATTTCAAATTGTTTATGATTCTGATCTAACTATAAAAAAATTTTACCTTAAAAATTGGTGCAATGTCTTAAGTTATTTAAAGAAATATGACATTGTTGTAGTATTTAAATTATATCTAATTATTTATTTTTGGAGTCGAAATTAACTTTATCTAACGATGAATTACATTTATTAATAACGTAATTTAATTCATTAGATAACTGTTTATGAATTGACTTAATTTATTTTCAGGCCAAAAACAAAACCCGTTAAACAACAGTCAATTAATAGTAAACAACTAACTCAATTTAAAAACAACAGACAACAAATATTGAAACGTTGGATAACACACACCAGCAGCAATTATTGAAAACGGGCAGTCGACAACAGTTGCCAAAATAACAGGTTGCCGCAACCTGTTGTCGGCTGGCTGAAAAACGTTATAACACCTTGCCGGGAAACAACAACAATTTCCATCTCTAGTCCCCACCTCTCACACGAGACTTTGCAGAGAGGAAATGCTCCCCCCACCACTAGTACCCATTATGCGAAAATCACCGAGCGTTTCCGACACAAGCCGATACGAACATTGGTTCGTTGCTATAAGATCAGCTGACTTTGACAGTTGACATTAACTTATCTCAGTTTATAATTAATTGGCGCAAAAAGGTAAGAGTAACAGTGCTATTAACAGCAGTATTTACGTGTTTTAGTAATTAATTTAACAATTTCTTTTAAACCTCGATTACATGATGAGTAGGCCTAATTACATGTTTTAAATATTAATGAATTAGTTCAATCTCCATTTGAATTACTGTTTTACTTATTTGTTTATTTATTTTTTATAGCATGGATTTCTTATTGCTAGATGTGCATGAAGTGACTTTGATTTTGGGCTCTTTTAAATGTTTTTTTTGAGCATGTCATTTTTGTTATTTTAATTTAAGTTTTATGTAGCCTATTGTACAATTTTGACTGAATGGCCAAATAAATACTTGTTGACTACATTTTGATGTTAATGCTGCAATTGGATTTCTTATTTAAATGAGTACAATGTTTTCGTTCACAATTTGTGACAAGTCTTTTTCAAAACGATATAATCTTAAGCGACACTTAACTGAGCTTCACAAATGTAACTATGACATACCAAAAATCAAAAATAACAATTTTATTTATACAATTTGTAAAAAGGATTTTGAAATTTTTTTTTATTTTGAAAATCACTTATCAAATGATCATGAAATAAAACTGAACACTGAAAAGCTAGAGTTTCCCAAAATAGATAACGTTTATGAATGGAAAAGTAGCATAGAAAATGTTTCCTTTATAAAAAAAACCTCCGCCAAAAAGTTAAAACCACCTGATAATTCTTTTGTATTATATTTCCAATGTAACAGATCTGGGATTTTTAAATCTAAATCCAAAGGTAAAAGAGAAATTAAAATCCAAGGCTCATGTAAAGTTGATGGTTTTTGTTTTTCTCGAATGAAAGCAAAAGTAAGTGACATTGTTACTGTAACAGTAGATTACTGTACATCCCACGTAGGTCATGGTAAGGATTTAGCTCACAAACCATTATCATTAGAAGATATACAGTATATAGCAAGTAAAATTGCTGGTCAATTGCCATTTGATGCCATATTAGACAATATTAGATCAAATGTGTCCAAAGAATCACTTAGTAGAATAGACATTCTAACAAGGCAGGATTTGTACAATATAGAGAAGGAATTTCAATTGAATGATGCTGTCCACCATTCTAATGATGCTTTAAGTGTTGAAGCGTGGGTAGAAAAAGAGAAAAATTCAATCAACAACTGTGTTTTAATGTACAAAACTCAAGGGGAAAAATCAAATGAGTTTGGGAAAGATGACTTTTGTTTAGGAATCATGACAGAGGCTCAACAAGAACATCTGAGTAAATTTGGTTCAGACTGCATTTGTATGGATAGTACACATGGAATGAATGCATACGATTTTGAAGTAATTACTGTAATGGTAATTGATGATATGAGACAAGGGTTTCCTTGTGCATTTTTTTATTTCAAATAAAACTGATGCGTCTATACCCCAGACAGCACAGAATATTCTGATAACATTCTCAGATTATTCTGAATGTGCTCAGAATGTACTATATTTTATGTATTATTCTCAGAACGATCCAAGAACAATCAATGAGAATATTCGTATTGAACGTTCTTGGCGAATATTCTGGGAAGATACCAATTTCATCCCCAATGTCTTATTTTGCTTGTTTCAACTCCAAACGTTCTAGGAACATTCTGTGATTATTCTAAAATCGTATATTCCCACAACGTACTTTGCGCTCATCTTGGCACATTCTGAATACTCGCACAGCGCTTACGTGGTGATATTTAGAACTATAACCTGTTCACCTGTTGTTTTGTTTACCACCTGCGACCACGCCACACCGCCATTTCGATGTGTTTTCTCTGTTTAGTATAATCAATCTTTCACTTGGAATTATTTGTTCGAGTAAATTAGTTTTGAAGAAGGAAGATATCAATATATTGAGTGATCGCTTAGTAGAAGATGTCTGGCACTGAAGGTAATTATAATTATCATAACTGTCCACTATTAATTTATACTTTTACATGTAAAACCTATCCACATTTGTAGGTTAACTATGTTGCCCTATTTTGTTGTTGTTTCTGTTTCATGTCACTGAATAAAATTATGGTAAATTATATGGATTAAATGGATCAATACTAATTAATGTAAAGTTACCTATGCCCATAGTAGGTAGTTCTTTAAAGTTGCTGATTTTATAAGAAGGTTTAAAGTTTCTAGCATATTAATCAAGAAGGAAAATCGTTTTACAGTATTACCACCAGGAAGATATTTTTGAGGGATAAATCATTTTAGTTTATGTCTGGGCAACTAGGTTATTTGAATTTTGTTACTGGTTCAAACCAAAGTGAAACCCAAAAATTATAGCCCATTTCAATCATAGATCTAAATAAGATTTAAAGGGGATATTGTGATCATGCCAATTTAAGCTTGTTAGTAGGCCTAATCAAGAACGGTAACCTATTTGTAATAGAAAACACTACCAATGTTCACAAACAAAATCTAAACCAAGCCAATGTGGCGTACATAGGTCTTTCGTATTCAAATTCTAGCACCAAATTTATTTTGGGATCTAATGTTTAAGGTAACATATTTTTTTCTGACAAGTTTTTTTTTTAATTTTAATTTTGAGGTAGGTACAGTTTATTTCAAGATGTATTTTTTTCTAAATTCTAAAAGATTAGGTTATTTGAATATATTGAAAAGCCAGTAAACACAAATTCATACTCTTCATGTTTAAGTAGAAGCCCATATTTAAAGCAATTACTCATTATCGACTATTTATTCACTATTATCTGACAAGTAAAGTTGGTTTACTGCGTTTGCCTTGCTTGTGTTGAATGTCATACGGCTACTGTTTTAAGTAGAAGAACCTTTTAGCCAATCTATGTAAGAAAGAATTTGGGAAAATTTTGTTTAAAACTACCGAAATTAATTTTATAATGAAAAAAGTAGTTAAGTTTATCACACTAATCTTATATATTAGTTATTTTATTTTTTGAAATTATTTTGTCGATTTTAAAGTTGTTTGGAAAAAGTTGAAATCCTGTGTATAATTTGCTCAAGTCAGTAGCACTGTTGTCATTGTTGGTTTGTTAGCCAATGCAAATATTTTAAAACACTGCAAACTATTTATTTATTATGAAAATACCTTCTAGTTCATATTGTAACTGTGCCGGTTTCATGAGTAACAATAGTAATAGTTCATAATGCTTTTAAATAAGAGTTTAACCATTTTTTTAACATCCATTACAAAATCGATGACAACTGGGTTACAGAAAACATATTTTCATTTCTTTTGTTAAAAGGAATTACAGTTATGATTTTCAATAGAAACAAAAAGCCTTCACATATCACAAATAAGAAGTACTTTTTACTTTTTATGGATATATAACAACCTTAATAAAATTATGCTCTAGGCCTATACCCACAAACATGTTCAATTGTTACTCTATTTAAAAATAAATTAATTTTTTTTACAAATACTTCTATGGCCAGCCAACATAATGTGTTTCTGTTTTAGAAATAGATTTTTGTAAATATTTTAAATTAAACTGAACAATTTATAGAGTACAGATGTAACGTCTATTACATACGGATTGGCTGTTTTAGGAGGGAACTTTACCAGCTAGTTTATTTGCTAGAAAGATTTTTACTAGCCAGTCCAGTCATTGGTTATGTTTCCAACTGAAACAGTCCAAGTAATTTAAAAACATTTTGTGCATATAAATCAATTGAAAAGTAAAAACTGTGAATTCCACTTAATTGGTAAGTGGTAAACTATAAAAACTTGTAAAATTAGATATCACCTAACTTATATGATAGTTGTTTATTGTCTTAAGGCTAGTTTATGAGGAATTTATTTGATGGTATATAGAAGGTATGAAATAACCTTTTTTCAAAGCAATGCCGGTATTAGGCTGGATTTTTTATTTTTTATATGTTATTGCTTATAAAGTGAGGTAACCAACATAAGTTTTTTCTATTTTAGAATTGCTGTAAACCGTTTGATGTAAGAAAAACATGTCTAAAAGGAGAAAGCCTTTAAAAGATCTTTCTCTGAAGCATTTAAAGAGGATTGCTTTAGAAGAAACCAAGCATGAAGTCAACTTGATCTTGGAATCAACTGATTCAAGCTGTAGAAGTTTAGATGTTTAAGATGACTTAGTTGGTCCAATAAGCGATTTTGAAGAAAATACTGATGATAGGCAGTTTAAAAACAATAGGTTTATTTCATGCTTACAAATTGATCATCTAAATGATTCAGGAACTAATCTTGAGAGTAATCCTACTGATAAATCAAATGTATTGGAAAGTCCTCCTTTTCAATTACAAAACTCTCCAAGCTTATCTTCTTCTCTTTCAAGTTTACCAAATTCACCGCTTTCTTCCATTTCATTTACCTCTAGTTCATTGTCAAGTTTCCCGAATTCATCATTTTCAACTGCCTTACTTTATACTGATTCATTGTCATCTAAAAGTGATGACTTGGATATGCCAACTCATCCTATTGAACCTGACAGCTTGAATAAAACTGAAAGTAGTCAATCCTTAAAGGAAGACCTAGCTAGTTGGTCAATTAGAAATCAAGTCCCAAACAAAACATTATCAGACTTACTTAAGCTTTTGAATTCACATGGGCACGCTGATCTACCTTTAGATGCCAGAACCTTACTCAATACGCCAAGATACACAGAGATAAGGGATGTGTTTCCAGGAAAATATTGGCATGCTGGTATAAAAACAAATATTAATAGTGAAACATCTATAGGGGAAAATATTTCTGTGGTGAAAAATCTTCTTTGCCAAATTGAGCTTGCTGTAGGATTCGATGGACTTCCAATAGCAAAATCTTCTGGAAGTTGCCTTTGGCCCATTATGGGAAGAGTGGTTAATGTACCAGGAAGGAATATATTTTTGATAGGAGCTTATCACGGTAATGAAAAGCCTGACAATGCTAATGAATATATGAAGGATTTTATTGATGAAGTCTTAGACTTATCAAAAAATGGAATCATTATAAAAACAACTGTGTACAGTGTTAAAATTAAATATATTATTTGTGATGCTCCTGCGAAGGCCTTTATTCTGAGCGTAAAAAGTCATTCAGGCTACAACAGCTGTACAAAATGTACTATTCATGGCCACCATTTACAGGGAAGTGTATGTTTTTATGATGATAGAAATGCAGTACCACGTAGTGATTATGATTATGCTAACCCCGATGTGGACAGGAGCAGACAAGAGTTTCATCTTGGTGTCACAGATTTAACCAAAATTCCAAGTTTAGGGCTAGTGACCAATGTCCCAATAGACTGCATGCATCTTGTATGCCTTGGTGTGGTAAAAAAGTTACTTGGGTTGTGGATTTTTGGTGATAAGAGAACTAGAAAGAAACGTCAGCAATTCAAAATTGGAAACTACCAAATCAATCGAATTTCTGAATGGTTGGTCAGTTCAAAAACTTTTATACCTGTTGAATTTTCTCGCAAACCCAGGTCTTTAAAAGAAATTAAGATGTGGAAAGCTACTGAGTTCCATGAGATTCTATTATACACTGGTATAATAGCCTTCAAAAATGCTCTGCCAGAGATTTGTTTTGAAAACTTCTTAAGTCTACATGTAGAAATTAGAATTCTTTGCAGTCCTGAACTTGTAACTGTTCCCTCTTATATGCAATATGCGAAAGAGCTCTTACAAAATTTTTTAAAAAACTTCTCGCTGTTGTATGATAGACACAATGTAAGTCACAATGTCCATGGCCTTACTCATTTGGCACAAGATGTTGAAACTTTTGGACCGTTAGATGAGTTTAGCGCCTTCACTTTTGAGAACGAGATGCAGATTTTGAAAAAAAAGTTACGAAAATCGGATAAACCTCTGCAGCAGTTGAGAAGAAGGTATTACGAAGAACAACAGAGTCAGTCCTCCATATCAAACAAAAAATTGCTCCAAGACAACACCACTGTTGAAATAGACAAAGAGTCACTCCATTATGAAGGGCCTCTCACACATAACTCAATCAATCCCCAATATAGCACAGTTTATTTCAAAAGCTGCAAAATAATTTCCAAAACACAAGCGAATTCGTGTTGTGAATTAATTGACGGCACCATAATAAAAATAGAAAACTTTGCAAAAAGTTTGGAACTCAATTCACCTGTTATCATAGGAAAAGAATTTGAACATAAAGAAGAACTTTTTAAAAAAAACCTGTGATTCAACCTTGTTTGGAATAAGAGCAGTCTCAAGATTATCTACAAGTTTGAAAATCTGGGCTTTGGACCAAATAAAATGCAAACTGTTTGTATTGGCACATGACGATAAACATGTAGTTTTACCAATTATTCATGGTGCTGGTTCATAAATCTCAATTTAAAGACTCTTTCTTCACCACAGTATTATTAAATGGTAAGTTTTAAAAAGTTACTGCATTAGAGTTCCCAATTTTTTAGTTAGCATTCCAAACGGTTTGACACGTTACAATGAAAGTTTCTAATTGAGTTCATAGTTTATTTTAAAGTGTAGAATAGTAAAACAATAATTCTTTATGATAGAAAAATCCTTTAAATTACTGCCTGGGATCAAAAATATGATATTAAATCGCTTTAAAATACTTTTTGAATCACTACATCATCTTCTTTTGGGAGGATATTAGTATTGCATCATTGTAAATATTCTTACTCATTAATATTATGTTCTGATAATTTATAATAAATTCAAACCTGATAAATGAATGTGGACCTACAATGCTATTTATACCTATTTCAATGCTCGTATATTTGTACTGAAACACATATTTTTTCAGTAGGTCTATATTTAGTAAAAGACAATATTATACTAAACATTTTCACTTGTTATGATTGACTTTTAAATAACAAATGTCAACCAAATCCTTTTAATTTTATTTTGGATGTTGCAGATCATGATGAACAACAATTCAGAATTGTCTTGTTTGACGATGGACTACAATTAGTGCCAAAAAATTGGATAAGCAGGGATAAAACGTTTTGTTGGTGGCCCAACATTAAAAACTCCAAACAATATTATAAAGCAGTTCAAGCTTTGGAAGAAGTTGGCCCCCAATATTCGAAATGTGAGATCCTGCGGATCCTTGGTGGCAGTGGTAAGTGGATTAAACCAATGTAGTGTAAATTCAGTACCAAATTCAGGGTTATAGAATATGCTTCCTGTTTTATGTAAACTTGAAACTCATTTTAGGCTGAATTTACAGATGAAATAGTAGATCTAAAGTAGGCATAATAAGTTAAGGTTTAATTGATAAAAAGTTAAGTTTGGTAGGGCACCAGTCAACCATAACATTTTACAGACTCTTTTTACTTAACACTTGATGAATCAGTCTATAAAACATATTAAACTATATTATGTACCACATAACTATATTAAACTATATTAAACAGTATATATTAAACTATATTATGTTTTTAACCTAATGTAGTAAAAGTGGTTTTTATTTGCGTTACAGTTGTATTTTTTTCAGATTCATTTGAAAGAGCTAAAGAAAAACTAACCCTGGCAGTAAACTGTTCACAATTAAAAACTTTTTATTACACTAAATCGGCCAGGCTTTAAATTCATTGCACGTTAGAATGACTCACCATAGATTTGATGTGGTACATAGATAGACGCAAGGAAACCAATCTAAATTAACGCAAACAAAACATAATCAACATTTTGAAGGTTTTTCTAATTTTAAAACTACGTCCAAACAAAACTTTGAAACTACGTCTAAACAAAGTTTTATTAAAATGCGAGCCAAATCCCAAAGCTATTTGAAATAATAGAGTATAGATCATAATTTCACACTCACTCATGAAGGACTTTTCAAGCATATTAATGACACATACATATTCTCTATAAAGCATATTTTGTCAAATGCCTGAGCCACTATTTTCTCCTAACCTAATGTAGTAAAAGTGGTTTTTATTTGCGTTACAGTTGTATTTTTTTCAGATTCATTTGAAAGAGCTAAAGAAAAACTAACCCTGGCAGAAAACCAATCGGATTTAAATACCGATACAGAAGAAAAAAAGAGCCGGCATACAAGAGCAAGGAAAGAAGACAGTTTTTACAGTTGCCCTCCTCCATTAATATCTGAGGACAGCTCAGAGGAAGAAGACATTTATAGTTCCTCTTTAAAAGTGAGGGACTATCCCAGACCACCCAAACAAAGGAAAGTGGACGAAAGCGTAGCCACGACGTCTAAGAGTGATAATAGATCAAAGAAAAACTGCCAGACTCCACCAATGCGTACTGAGCAGGGTAGGATAAATTCTTTATTATTACTAACTTATCTAAACATTTTGCAAAGTGTATCAAAATTATTTAATAGTGTTAATATTGTATGGTTGAGGATATAACACAATATTTTTCACAAGGAAATATTTAAATTGCAATCATTTCTCAACATCTTGGAACTGTTGATTCTTTAGGCTTTTCACTTCAGCTGTTCAAGATAGAAATTGTGTAAGTTTGTAATTTGTGCCCAATTTGATAAAAGGAAACTGAATTATACCTCATTTAAGGGTTCGGTATCGCCACCATGATATTGTCGTCTCCTAGTCCAAATTAACATGGGCTATTGTGAAAAGAAAATGCACACAGAGGCTTGCAAGCCTTTTGCATCCCCTTTATTGAATCGTTGTTTTTCATATTCCAATCTATGCCCCTTATCATTTTAGATATTTTAAATTAATTATTCTTTTAATGCTAGATAACTCCAAAAATCCCGTATTTTGACAATTTGTTACCAGCTTTACCGACTGCCTACTCTTAAACTTTATTTGCAATTAAATTTTCACAACAATTCAGCTGTAGATTAACTATTTATGGCATTAACATAGCTGTAATTGGTTAAGAAAGGTTACAAAGAGGGAGATTGAAATCAGTTTTTCCAGGATGTGGCAGAAGATATGAAACCCCCTTAATTTGGATGGCAAAATATATCTAGAGGTATATGTTATTTCATTGAAGTTTACCAATTTGTCCATAATGTGCATTTACTAATCTTAACGATATCATCAACTCTTTTTCATCTATTCTTTTGCTGGCTTTCGTGTTGTTTAGCAGAAACTTACTGATCTCCCTTTGACTTTGCTGAGGGGTAAATTGGAATCTTACTATACTAAGTTTGCTAATGTTTTTGTTTTTTTTACAGAGGTAGAGACACCGGAGACTACAGATAAAAAATCCATTAAGACCATTTTGAGGTATATAATTCCTCTCAAATACCAACTGAAAGCCATTGCAGACAACCTAAAAGAAATTAAACAGACTCAGAATGAAATTTTACAAAGGGTCATTGCTCTTGAAGAAAGTAAAGGAATCCCGGAAATGAGGGGACAACCTCAGATCCAAGTGGAAATCTTGAGCAATGTAGAAATTCATCAGGATTTTCCATTGGCTTCTGTACAAGAGGTGAATAATGTTGAAGATAAACTGAAGGCAGATTTGGATGGAGTCTACAAGGCCTGTTTGGTAAGTATATTTTACACTTTCATTGTCATCCAAATTTGTTTTTAAATTAAGTTTTATTGACTTTGTCTCAAGTTCCATGTAACATGCTTTAGTAAATTAGATGGAAAAAATTTGACCATATTGCGAGTAATCCTTACAGTATGCAAACTTTCACAGTAACACCTAGTCGCATACAAAAAGTATGAATGTTTGGGAATTTTTTAACTTTATTATGCTCTGAAGTTTTCCGTTTAAGAAAATATATTACATTCTGTATGCAAAATTTACATGAAAGGTAAAAAAAATGTTTTATGATGTGTTGCACACAATTCGCGTTTTGTTTTCTTTACCATGGAATTGTACATACTTTAACACAAGGTTTTTGAAAGATATTGTTTAATGATTTTTTAGTAAATTATTTAAGCGCACAAACCATGGGAATTACTATATAGTATTTTTTTTAAATTCATGAAAGTCATCTAAAATAATATGTAATTTCTCTCGTTAAAGTTTAAAAAAAGCACAACAAACAAAATACAATAAGCCACATACTTGTATCACTTAGTTTTTTAAATAAATTTACCTAAATCTCACTAATTTAACATTGCCAGCCAGCATAGGGAATAGTGACTCCCCTTGTTTTAAACTTGAAAATTGCCTTTTTTTCAATATTTTAGCAGAGGCTGGATATAATATAATTTGGATGTAATTATAGTTTTAGGGTAATGCTAGACAATGTGCAGGCTTTTACTTGTCTCCTATAAAAATACTAAATAATTTATCTCTTTAAGAACTAAGCATAAACCTAACCAACGGTAATATTTATTGCTTTCATTGACTAATTGTACAGTGTATTGTAATGTTTCTTTATTACATGTTACAGATTCAACATTTTTCAAAGTTTGGTGGGAGGGACCCAAAATTCTGTACGAGAGATCTGATGCAGCAGATTATGACGAATGAACTAGCAGCCCAATACAGCTAGCTGGGCTGGCTGGAAAAAGAAGATGGTTTTTAAGGAGCTTCAACTGGCCAATGTCATTTGTGGTAAGTAGTCTCAAATGCTATATAGTTGGTGCTTAAGTTATCTGAACTCGTAAAGTGAAACAGACCATTATTCTATTCTGTTTTGTACCAAACTGTACTTAGTTATTTTAAGTACCAATTTAGAAGTCGAAGCTTTATTTTGGTTCAAGACTAGGCATTACCTCAACCTACTGGATGTTTCAAAATAAGTTTGTTTTGATCATACAAACAGCTGTTTGGTAATAATTAGGTCAGACTAAAACCATCCTGAAAGAAACCTGGCCTGTAGGGTTTGGAGTAATTACAGGGAAACTTTCTTTTATTTTATTTTTAATAAACTAAATAAATCTGTTTATGGCATATTATTTCAAGGTATTTATGAGTATTTATTTTGGGCTTAAACTGAAATGAGCTAAAGTAGGAGAACCTAAATCAAAATGTGGCTTGATATCCATTTGTAATGAGTTCTACTACTCCTCTCGCAATGTTGTAATCCACATCTATTTTTTTCATCTTTAAAGAAACCTCAGATAATTACACCATTGATGATATAAAAAGTTCATAACAGGCACTGTATTAAATGACAAAATGTCAGTAATTGTTTAGTCTGCTATCACTTGGACAATGGCAAATGTTCATAAATGCTTTTTTGAATTTTTAAAATTATATTAATTTTATATCTTCAAAGAATAAATTTCCTCATTATGATTCTCTTACCCAGATTTCTTACATTCAAGTAGTGTTATTAAAACCTTTATTGTGTTTATTTTTTTAATAATGTGATACAAACCCAAATTGCAGTCATTGTTTTAATCTAATCTAATAATTTAAATACTAGTCATCCTTCATTAATTTAAGATTTGGTTTTTCAGATATTGTGCGGGTCAATTTTCATGACTCAACCAATGATAACATTGCATGTTTCATTAAGGCTTGGTTGGTCAAAGCAAGGGACAGATCAGAAAGGGCAAAAGCAAAGTAAGTAGGTCTAATTTAAACTATTATGTTAACTTAAATTGTTAAGGTAATTTTTTTATCACAGCCGGACTCACTTGTAGTCTACTGAAATACTATCTGAACTCAAACTAAATATATGTTGGTTTATTTTTAGGCAGGGGTGTTCTCTATCCAGTTACTTGGAGCGAGGTTACGAGTTGCGGATGGTTGTGAGTGATGGCTTGTGGATGCTACTTCATATGTGTGGATTTGCGTCCGCACTAATGAATACTGCACTCCATAGTAATCAAAAAACATGCTCACAATTAGAACAATTTGTACAAATATTGGAAGTGTGGTTCGGATTCCCCGATAAACCGTAGGCACATCCGCCTTTGACTGTCCAGGCTATTAATTATAGTCCTGTCTAAGCATACAGTCTGTCTTAGTCTGTAACAAGACTAAAAGATAGCGCCACACTCGCTATAAAATCACCTGTTCATCCTATATTTGCCTATAAACTACCCATTGGTTGGGACGGTACCACTTACTATAGTCTAATCTGTTTTATTTTTCTACCGGTTATAGTTTTAGTCAGTATATATCTGATATTAAAACTACCCCTTTGACAGGAAAAATTCAGAAACTTAATCAAGTGCCAGGGAATCCACAAATAAGGAGAGTGTTGGAATATGAATTGTGAGAGTTTCTTATGTTCCGACTATTTTGTCATAACTGTCTTCTTTTTTTTGTTATAACTCAGAGGTGTTTTGAGAAGGGATTTTTCAAAATTCCAAGCCTTAATTTACCATAAAATTATATTTTTTCCAACTGGATTAACATTGGCAGCTGTTTGGTAACCACCTGGTGTTGTAGAAATAACAGCTGTAACGAGCTTTCGTAAAAATTTTCCAATTCGAGATTTTAGTAAAAATATCTTCTTTGGGATTCCTTCCTTTAAACAAAGGGTTTTTTACATAACAGTCATATACGGATTATACCAACGGTCTGATTTTAATCAAAATTTGGTACACACAGTTGTAATTTAACTGTGACAACAAGCTGTTTTATTTTAATCACTGATTTTAAGAAACATCCCCCCTCCCCCCACAAAAAAAAAAAATAAAAACTTTATTTTTATTTTAAACATCTAAAATTTTCTTAAACATAGTTCAAACGTTTTGAATAAATGTTGCCCATTTATAGCCTGCTATAGATGACAAATGAATTTGTGAAAACCACTTGAGTGGGCAAACTCTAGTACAAAGGTTATGAGACAGAATACAAAAACTTTGGTACTTGATTCTGTGCGGACTTTGCAAGCGTAGGAAAGCAGTCTCCTTAAAGCTGGGGTAGTATGCCAATGGATTAAGCATGTATGGAAACTACGAGCGTAGTGAAGCAATTTGAGCATCAGCAGAACACATGTCAATGGCTCTAGTCAAAGAGGCCCCTTTTAAATTCCATTGCAAAGCATGGGTGAAGAGTTATTACATAGATTATGTAATATAATGAAGGGAAAAAGTTGTTTCAGCCATATGGTACCATTTATTTGTTTAAATTAAATTATGCAATATAAAGCCAATAATAACCACATATTTTGACATAATTCCCTAATGCTTTTTATGAAGTAATATAACATCGATTCGCAATTTACATTGTAAAAATCAATAAAGAATTATTATTATTATTATTATGACACCAAAAGTAAACAGCAACTTCACTATCAGAAATTTTTGAGAATGTTAATATTATTTTTGACAAATAATTGCAACATTTAAAGAATCATATTAATTAAAGGGTTCCTTAATTGTTTTTTAAACATTAGGAATCAATATAATATTTGTATTCATACGTTTTATTCCTATGTTTTGTTTCAGAATCTTTGTTTCGGTACCTGAAGGAAACAATGAAGAAGCGTTAAATTAAAATTTAAACACTATTTTTGTAATTAAATATTAGTTTTATTAAATTTATTTCCCATCATTTTAGTATTGTTCTTTTATTCCAAACTTCATCCATATATTAAAAGAGTAAGGCGATTTTTGAGGATGAGATTGTGGCTAAACTACTGCTAGGTCGATTTTCATGATTTAGGTGCTGTTTGAAGGTCCTTCCATTATATGTGCCTTTTAATGGTCTCAAGATTGCGCACTGAGCTAGAAACTATTGTTTAAATTAATTTAAAGCCCTTAATGTACAGTTTTGGCCCAATTACATAACATCGGTAGCTGTTTCATTTCTAAGGTATAATAAAACAACAGCTGATTATCACATTAGCATAATAACTATTTTGTTTGTGGCTATAAACCACGATGCCCCTTTTGTTGATGATTTGATTGCTAAATGATTATGTTAAATTAACATGAACTGAGTGGTAACTTTTTTATTGATGTGGTTTATTATCCTCATTAAGAAACACTGATATTGAACGCCATCTTCTGAATTTGATTTCTCAGATATATAGCCTATATAATTTTTAAACTGTTAATTTAACAGCCAATTTATATGTGCAGAACACAAATTTTGGTAATTTTTAGTTGCACAAACAGGTTTACATATTTTGAAGAAGTGCGGTTTGAAATAATAATTAAAATTGTATTAATAGTGCTGTAGTTTTTAGAGTTGTCAGAATTAAATTTTTGTTGGAAATAAAATATGGATATAAAATAAAAATTCAATTTCTAGGTGAAAAGAAATAAAATACCTTTGAATTTTAAAAGGTAAGAAGGTAGTAATGTCTGTCACAAGATAAACAAAAGAGGACATTTATTTTTTCATTTACAAATTTATATAATACTTTATTATTTCAAAAATTGTTATTTGAATAAAAAAATTCCCGCCTATATTCTTAAATAGATAACAAGAACATTCTGAGATTATTCTAAATACTGAAGTTGCAATATTACAAGAATATCCCTGGTATATTCGTATCAGTGATGGATATTCTCAGAAAAGCCTAGGAATGTTATCAATCTCCCCGGAATATTCCTAGGATATCTCCCAAGAACATTCTCAGAACACTCTGAACTTCTTTATTTGGAATATTCTAGGATCATCCTTGAATATGCCATGATGGTTCCTGGAATGTTCTGGAGAACATTCTGAGAATATTTCCAAGGTGGGACATAGAATATTCAATCATGGTTCTGGAAATGTTCTCAGAATCTTCCAGAATATGCTTGGTATATTATGAATATTCTTAGGAAACATTCTGAGAATGTTCACAGAATATGCATGTGCTGTCTGGGTACACTTGGCATGTTGACAGGGCATGGTAGTCAAATCTTAAAAAAATTAAGGACATCGAGACCCAAAAACAAACGTATAAGAAATTAAGGGTATTATTAGAAGAAACAGATGAAAATGCTTTTATGACAATGCTTAAAGTAATTATTAACGAACTATGCAGCAATGAAATTATGAAATACTATGGTGAATACTTTTAAAAGAAATATGGAGGATGTTTTAAATCACGGGCCTATTGTTATAGAACCAATGTAGGCATTAATACAAACATGCATTTAGAGAGCATGCATAGGACTATCAAACATATTTTCTTGAAGGGAAAATCAGTAGACTAGACAAAGCAATCCATGCAATAATGCAGATGATTAAACAAAAATTATTTGATCGTTTGATAGTGATTGAGAAAGGAAAATTAACAACCAAACTAAAACAGCTCAGAACTCGTCACAAGAAATCTCTGGAAATGAGTGTTGATTTAGTGATTTCAAATGATGAATCATCGTGGGAAACTGTCTCATCCTCCTCATCTGGTAAAACCTACACGTTGAGGTTAATTGAATCAAAATGTCATTGTCGAATCGTTTGTACTCAGTGTACTTCCTGCATCCACAGTTCAGCTGTACATGTATCGACTCTTGCATAAAGTGGAACATGTGTAAGCATATCCATCTGCTATGCCGAAAATTAAAACTAGAAAGGCCTGAGATTAAAGAAGAATGTGATAATGAATGTAATCTCTTACAAAATCCATTAATCATAGAAGACGATAAAGACTTTGAAGAAAAGCATGTAATTTTAAAAGAGGTTGGTTCTAAAAGGAATAATCAAAAATTAATAGAGCTACTAAAACTTCAACTCAAACAGCAATTTGATCAAATATGAAAAAAAAAAAAACAATATCTACCAGTAAGGATGTGCGTGTTGCAAACCAAACACTTAAAAATTTAGATGAAAACTTAATAGCATAAAAAACATTCCATTGGCCAGCTTAGAATTAGAAGAAAGTATAGTGCTAATAAAAACCTTGAGCTTCAAAGAAGATTTCAATCAACAAAAAATAAAAAGAAGAATACTAAATCGATAAAAAGACCTTCAGAAGAAGAAGCACAAAAAATTTATCTAAACACATTATCACAAACTCCTCCCACATCAAATTAGTAATTATTCATTATTATTCAAATTATTCATGCGTAAGTTTAATTAAAAATCTCTTTTATTGGATATATAATTTGTTAAATTAAATATAAAATTGTCTTCTTTAGCTTTGAATGATAATAGGGGCATTTTTATTATTTAACCACCATTTTCATTTAATCTTGTCTTAATATGTGACTGTATATTATTAACAATAACACTATTTTTTGGTACTATTAACGCTTCATAAAAATTAAAAATATTAATGCTTTTGCAGTTTTATACGCCAATACAGTAATACAATTTATTGACTTAACTTTGTGTTGGACAGCGCAAACAGTTTCATTTGTTTGTTAAATGCTGATATTTTAATTAACAAGATCATTAATGTCTCTTTTTGATTGTAGGATTATATGCCAATGGCATGTCAATATATTTACATACTGCTGAAGAACTAAATATTTAAAATTCATACAGCCATAACGCTAGCTAATAGTCTTATTGTGTCATCAGACGTAATTGATCCATACAGCCTTATCTCTAGCTAATAGTCTTATTGTGTCATCAGACGTAATTGATCCATACAGCCTTATCTCTAGCTAACAGCCTTATTGTGTCATTAGACGTAATTGATCCATACAGCCTTATCTCTAGCTAATAGTCTTATTGTGTCATCAGATGTAATTGATCCATACAGCGGACAGCCTTATCTCTAGCTAACAGCCTTATTGTGTCATTAGACGTAATTGATCCATACAGCCTTATCTCTAGCTAATAGTTTTATTGTCATTAGACGTAATTGATCCATACAGCCTTATCTCTAGCTAATAGTCTTATTGTGTCATCAGACGTAATTGATCCATACAACCTTATCTCTAGCTAACAGCCTTATTGTGTCATCACACTTCATTTATCTAAACCGTTATAACTCTTGCTAATAACCTTGGTGTTTCATTTATCTATACAGTCTTAATTAACTGTTGCCATAAACCATGGTGTGTGCATGAGTTGGAGAAGGGCATACGCGCACTGTGTTACAGGGCCACCCATACACGTACATTATAAGTAGATTCACCAAAATCGCCTTACACGTATGCGCGAGTGGGTGGTCGTAGAGTTGTAGTTTGTGATGATAATGTCTTAGCAAAATTAGAAGAACAACTTTAAAAACATAGTGCAGGTTAGATATGAACAATAATTTTAATAGTGGCTAAATAAATCACAATCGTTAATATCAGAATTCCGTCTGTTCCCAGAAAGACCTTTGAACTGAAATCGACAAACATATTTGACTTCTTCATTAGATATCAGCCTTTGACAGATAATCAAATAGCTTTCTCTCACTGCCAAGAGAATTTTTTAAAAGTTGAAATACTGCCTTTTACTACCTACGTTTAATCATACGCAGATTTTTTTTAAATCAATTGAGTAAACACTGTGACATCTAAAATAAGCATGTTTCAAAATAAAAGTCTTTACTTGCCCAAGTAACAGACATTTGGTTAGTAATATTAAAATCAGATAACACTATTCAGCTCATTAAAAAACATATAATTTTTAACGTAGAAATCAAGTTCTCTAAAACATAAGATTTCATTTTTGTGTTATTCACTATATTCAATGTCGAAATATTAAAAAAAAAACCTTTTAGAAGACTTTTTGCAAAGCAATCAGGAAAAAATTATTTTGTTGTAAACAAAACAAGATAATAGTAAGTTTAAATATGTAAATAATTAAAAAAATATAAATAATTGGAAATTATTATTAATAACGTATAATTTTTAGTAAAATTTGTTGATGATAAACTATAATTTTAAATAGTCTCATTTCCATTATTAATTAAAGATAAATCAGTTTTGTTTTATAAATATATTTTGATGATTGGAGCAGCCTTTATTATATTTTAATTTTCTTCACTGGTACTATATTTTAAATTTAAGCAATTTTTAGCAACTGCTGAGTTTTCTTCTCTGTAACATTTAATAGTCGAAAAATGTTCTTTCAATCTAATTTTTTTATTGCATTTATTATATACGTTGGTTTTTATACACTTTTAATTTTGTTAAATCTGACATATAAAAGAAGTGCATTAATTTCCTTTTTGTTCAATCAAATAAACAGTACAAGTAAACGTCACACAACACAAATTTATTACAATATAAGCACAAAATGTACAAATATATTACAATACAAGCACAAAATGCACGAATATTATGATGCTTTGTGATTCTTTTGTGAATCCCTCTGGTCTGAGGAAGGTGAGCGTGGTTCACCGAAATCGATCACCATAATATTCATGCATTTTGTGCTTGTATTGTAATATATTTGTACATTTTGTGCTTATATTGTAATAAATTTGTGTTGTGTGACGTTTATTTGTACTGTATATGTACCAACACGTATTATGCTAATTAAAAAACTATTTAATCAAATAAAGTGTGAAAGGAATTATAATGCATGCAATATGTAAAGTGGATAACGCCTGCAACTGGTGAACACAATATCGGTACAGCTTGTGGATTGCCTTCCTAAAAATGTCACGGCGCTCTTTCTAAAGGGTTCCCGTAGTTGTAATATTTACAGGGTGTAACAAAAAGGTTCGACTATTCATTTTAATATTCTATGTGTGATTGATTCTAAGATAAAAATAATATTTTTTCGATTTCCACTTTGTATAATAGTTAGACGCCATTTTATATTATTCATCAAACAATTCATATATTTGTTGTTATCTTTATGATTATTCCAAAATTTGGTAAACGGGTTCAAGTTAAAAGGAAGTATTTAATTAAAAAAAAACATTTTGAAAACAGTCTTTATCACTTTCAAAATGATGGCTATTTAATTTTTATTTGAACAAATATCTAAGAAACAGTGGTTTTATAAAAATTGTGTTCGACACAAACAAGTTTGTAAACAACCTTCCCTTTCCAATGATACATCATTTGTAATAATAACTTAATAAACAAATATTTGATGAATTAATCTTAATTCATATGCAAATACTAAATGGCTACTAATTTGATAATATTTCAACAGTACGTGAATTAACGTTTCATCATAAAATAGTTATTTCTTAAGCAATTTTTACATATGAGTTATAATTGGAAAGGAAACATTGTTAAAACACTTTTTTATTACGTACACAACTTTATAAAACCATTGTTTTTTATATATTTATTAAAATAAAAATAAAATGGCCGCCATTTTGAAAATAATAAAAATAATTTAAATTTTTTAATTAAAAGCTTAAATAAACCCGTTTACCAAGTTTTGGAACAATCGTTAAGACAACAACAAAGATGTAACATTTGTTATTTAAAAAAAAATATATGGCAGCAAAGCGGAAATTGAAAAATTATTGTTCTTCACTTTTTGCTTAGAATCACACATAGAATATGAAAATGAATAACCAGCCCGACCTTATTGTAACACACTGTATAAAATGAATCCTATGGACGTTATATCTCTATGAATATTTTATCTTCATAAAAAATAAATTATCAAACTACATTAAAACCATATGATTTATACTTTTCCGCTACTTTGTCTTTTATTCCTTATTTGTATGACATTCTGTCACATTTGTATAAGCTAACGAATCATTTATTAACCAAGCGAATTGTAATTATTTAGGATATCTGCACGTGATAAAAAATATATGCAACTGAAAATTTAATTCTAAATGCAAATTTTGATTGGGTTACAAGAGAAATTAAAAACGAGTAAAAAAAACAATAATATATACGACTTAAGTCACAAGAATAATATTTTTACACAACAACAAAATTAATGGTCGAGAAATAAGATTACGGTGTAAAATGTTTTTAAATATGAGGGAGACAAAGGTAGTTGGACATTTGCCATCATTACGTGAAAATTACCAATCACGACGTTTCGATTTGGTAAAACCCAAAACTTTTTCAAGTGCTAAAAACTAAATTACATCTACACAAACATGTTATAAAACTACGTTCTTAAACTAACTTTTTTTTGATATCGTGACCTTGACAGCGCCTAATTGGTTATATTAATTTAACACTGTTAACATTTTATATTTAGTATGAGTTGATTTTGTTGTACCCCATTCTAGGATCTAGGTAAAAATGTAGATAATTATTAAAAAGTAGATAAGTTTATTAGTTTAAGAACGTAGTTTTATAACATGTTTGTGTAGATGTAATTTAGTTTTTAGCACTTGAAAAAGGTTTGGGTTTTACCAAATCGAAACGTCGTGATTGGTAATTTTCACGTAATGATGGCAAATGTCCAACTACCTTTGTCTCCCTCGTATGATACTCCATCATTAACAAATTTCAAAAACAAAGTTTTTAAATATATTAGATTACATTTAATTAAAACTTAATAAAAGCGAACAACATGTTAAAAAAACAAATAATTAAAAATGAATGACTGAAAAACAAACTAAAGCGTGTAAAAATCCTTATAAAGATGATTTTTTAAATTTTATAATGAATAACCTTGTAAGTTAACCAATCAAGAAATAAACCTACTATATGAAGGTTTAAATTGTAATTTAAATAAAAAATAAAAATGTAAAACACCTAATTGTTAATATCATTCATTTTTAGGAACAGATAAGAAATTTATTGACAGAAAAGATATTGAATCTATTATAATAAATATGAAAAAAAAAATAAACAACCAAGTGTGGAAATGAAACTATAAAACACTAACGCCTTTAAAAACCGAAGATATATTCTATATGAAAGCTGACAAAAGTAAGGCTATTGTTATTTTGAACATCACAGAATATTTTAATAGAGTGACCAAAATGCTACTCGCCCCTTCCTATAAAAACCCCTTTACCAAAATGATTTTTTTATAATCAAATGTTGTATAACATTGCAAAACTGAAATTAATCGAACTCTTACCAAACAATTTCATATTTCTAATCCTTCCATCCCACGACTCTATACTAAATTCAGTAAATGCTCCTAACTATAACTTATCAAAATGGTTTGTACAACTATAACTTATCAAAATGGTTAGTACAACTATAACTTATCAAAAAGGTTAGTACAACTATAACTTATCAAAAAGGTTTGTACAACTATAACTTATCAAAAAGGTTTGTACAACTATAACTTATCAAAATTGTTAGTACAACTATAACTTATCAAAAAGGTTAGTACAACTATAACTTATCAAAATGGTTGGTACAAATTTAACTTATCAAAATGGTTAGTACAAAAAATATAACAACGAGAACCTTTTCCATCATTAGCGATCAAAAAAATACATGAATAAAAATGTAGAAATAAAAGAAAATGAAATATCTATTTCTTATGATTTTTCTTCACTATATCCTAAAATTCTTCTAAAACGAATGAATAAATTATTTTGAACTAAAAATGGTTTACTTCAACAATCTTACGCAAAGAACAAAAATATGAATATTTGATATTAGTCAACACTTGCATAGATTAAAATATATTAATATTCATCAACAAATTCTACAAACAACCAGAAGGTACTGGGATATCCATTACTCTGTTTTTTAGCTAGCCTTATTATGAGTAATTTTTAAATAAAATCCAAAAATCATTACGGTATTGCCACTGAATCGAGTCGTGATTCAGTGGTTGGGGATTGTGGAGAGTTGTGGTGAGGGCTCGTGACATCTAGATGGCAGTGGTGGGAGGATAGTTATCGTCTCCTAACGACATGACCATTACAAAACAGATAAGGACACTTAAACGGACGATACTACTGTTATCATAAGGACGACACTGGATGACATTAGCTGGAATGGTGTTAAATGAAGTTGATTCTATTTATTCATGGTTATATTCAAACAAATTTATCAACATAAAACTTTTATTTTCATAACTTTTGGCAATAAAATAAGTAATAATAAAGATAAATAGCATCCTGTTACAGATAACACAAGCATCAAATACCTTGGTATAACGTAGAATGTTCTCATCAATAATAAAAATTGAAATACTTAGAATATGTATTCTACAGACTACGACAAATATTAACATAAAGAATAAGTTAATACAAATATACTATAATCTTTTCGAAAATATAGAACTTTATGTTATAATTGGGTGGGAATTACCATATGACACAACTCTCAAAACAATAAGTACACTGAAAAAAGGAAATCTATTAGACTTAAAGAAAATGTTCGCGAAATACCATTAAATGTTAAATAAGAATTTGTATTAAAATATTATTATTTACAATAAGAATATATAAAAAACTCAAACAATACACGTTAAAAGGTCTACAGGTACTAGTGAACCTATTAAAAATTGGTTGGCGAGCAAATAAATATTATGCCACAAAATGTTTCACCATACTACCACATAAATTATAAACGGCAACATTAATTTGAACTCAACAAATAATAGTTTTAAATGACAAATTAAAATGTTCATAAGATTTAATTTTAATACCACTTAATATTATTGTTTATTTTTAGTTATTTATTAATATTTAAAATTGTTGTACATACAAAATATCATTACTCCGACATAAGAACATCTTTAATACTTCTAAAGGATGATTTTGGAGATAAATTTTATTATTATATGAAAGCTGTAAACTAATCAAAATGAAATGTGTTGGATTGATGAAACTAAAGTAGAAAATGAAAATGTAGTGGGGAGAATATAAACGCATATACAACGTAATAATGATCGTATCTCTACACTTGAATTGTCTTTTATTAGCTCTAGACCTGTTCTAGTGGACCATAAGATTATTTTCGTTAACAATTAAGTGCTTTATTATTTTATTTGCCGTTATTTAACGGTAAATACATAATACATATTATATAAAACTTTGAATTGACATATGTGAATGACGCTTTCTGACAAATTTTGTGTTAAGAGAAATATTTTCTACTGCCTCTCTTCTGATTAAATGATTATATTCGAAATCTCAACCAATCATTTTCATAATTATTACATATAAACATAGAAGTGGATTCCTCATGGGCAGATGCCTCAGTCAGAGGAACGAGTTTTCATCATAAATCTATAAAATATATGAATATATAATACACAAATCACAAAGTAAAAAATTGGAAACTGCCAAACACAGCAAAAATAATAAAAAAAATTAAAAAAGGGCAACTGAGCAAACATATTCAAAAAATGTATTGTAAGACATTATACTGAGGGATGAAGGGAGAAAGTAATAATAATAATAAAATTAAAATAAAAACTAACCAATTAAGACCAAGACCTGGATCACATCGATAGTTACTTCACAAGCCTATATACAATAATATAGCACAAGCATATAGTTAAATAAACCAATATATATTTGCGTACTAAGAATTTCGTAATTTTTATTTTACTATCGATTTATTTCTAAAAATAAATCCATGATTATTACAAAAACAAAAAAAATAATAAATATGTACTCGTATTTTCTCATGGGAGCCTGTATTCGAAATAAAGATTTTCATCAGTCACGCCGTCTCTAAAATAAAATAGAACACTGTTTAAATGCAGGGATATTTTTTAATTAATTGCATAACAATTAAAAGGAAATACAGTAAAATTTTGAACAATGGCAATACTAACAAAGAGAAGAAAAATCTAGCAACTTATCAAGACTACTAAAAAACTATACATAAATTACAGGAAAACAATCAGTCTGGACTAAGAAATTTAGCACATCCATAACTAATACTCACGCCTGAATACTCAAATTCTACAGAAAAGTAGCAAAAACAAGCCTGCTAGACTCATATACTGACCCACATTCAAACTTTTCGCCAATTACAAGCCATACAATGCATTTCAAACGATTAATCCCTAAAACCAAAACATAACTACGTAAGATTATCAAATCTTTCAAAATATTTCCAGACAGTATAATATTAGCCACTTCTTATTTTCTGTAATAATTAATGTAACAAATACAACATAAACTTAAGTACTAACAAACATTTATTTATTTTTTTTATATGTTTTGTAAAAATAAGTATATTTTTATTAACGTTAGCTGCCGATTGCAAACCACCTTATTGATATAGTTTAATTACTGCGTGAGACTTATTGCGTATCATTTTTAATACATAAAACCCTTGCAATAACGACATCCACGTGTTAAACGTCCATGCATGTTAAATGAGAATCCCTTCCTGATAAGAATCTCCCTCGTTCGCGCTAAGGAGCTTCCCTTACATAGGGTTGCTTTCACTTACAAGTATATAAAAGGAACTTTTATTTCGGATTGACTGAAGGCGTTTTCATAAAAATGAATATAAATAAATAATTTACGTTGTTTTTATTATTTAATATAGTTTGCATTTTTTCAGCACGGACATTTATTTCCATCTGTGAAATGCAGCGTTTTTTCAGCACTGACACTTATTTCAATCCGTGAAATGTAACATTTTTCAGCACTGACATTTATTTCCATCTGTGAAATATAGCATTTTTCAGCACTGACACATATTTCCATCTGTGAAATGTAGGTAGGTTATGAAATGCTTAAAATTCCAATTCCCGTTTACAATTATAGGATCTGTATTACATACAATAACTACGTACAAATATATAAAACATACAATATATTGAACATAAATGCAATTTTGAATAAACATTTCAAGTGAATCAAACCACCAATCTTCAATGTTCATACCAAACATTTCGTGGAAGTTTTATTTTTACATAAAGTTTAATACAAAATTATATCACATCTTATCATAGACACCCAAACCATCATTCTGTAGAAATCTTTAACCGACATTTAGTTTAGTTATTAACGACATATTAGGAACAAGTAGTACGGCTACATATCTGAAGATGTTAGAAATTCAGTTTATACCCAACCTCAATTAACTCAATTTTCGTATATGAAAGCGCATGTCGCACACCCACACAGTTTAAGGAAACGTTATCTAATGTAATTTTTTTTTAATTTTTTAAGCAATCAAAGTTTTAAAGATATTAGACTAATGATATAGTCGTTTTCCTTTTTTCTTTAACATTTTGGTTTTAACAAGTAATGTGCATTTTCGTTCCTCATAAGACTGTATTTCCTTGTAAGAGGATGAAACCAATCCAAAATGCGCTTTCATATATGAAATCAATTTGGGTTCCAACTGAATTTCCAACAATGGCCCATCTACCCCAGAAACCATGTCATAATCTGGATGGATACAAGCTAACACGTTCATGAGATGGTTTGCAAATTAAATTCAATTTGTAAATACATCAAAGAAATATCCGGTAGATAGTATGACTGAGTGTCGGTATTGTGGAGGGACAGCAGATTGGAAACAACCACAGTAGAATTAATCATGGACTGTGTGACATGACAGGCCTCTACAACTGTGTTTACTAGACGTATGTTTCTCTACATCGAGCAATTTTGTCCTTACAACTAACTGTTTGTCGGCCTTGGTATGAAAAAAATTAAATTAAATTCTGTGATGTTACAATAATTCTATCAGCACTAAGGTATATTACATTTTTTTTAGTTTCATTTATTATTACACGGGGTGGTAAATGTCTTATCTATGTCTTTACCAAATGTAAACGAGATCAGATTCAATATCAAATTATTGATAACTTTTCTTACTCTGATCATGATGGTCTTGTTGTAAATATTAGGTGTAAAATGTTAGATGAGCCTTCTTGTTCTAACTTAATGCCAAAATATAGCTTTTGTGAAAACACAGGGTTTGGCCCTACTTTTAGTATGGTCTTCCCAGAGGAGAACATAGTTCTATTAACAAATAGGCTATGTTCTTTAGGCTGGAGTTATTTATCACCTAAATTCTTTGATAGCGCTTTGAAAATGTTTACCCGGTTTTTTACTGTTTTTTATAGTAGTGTCAATCATTTCCTAGAACTAAAGGGTCTGAAGTCTAAGAGTGCTAATCGTAATAAGGCGAATAATTTCAATAAGTGGTACACACAAGAATTGTATGCTACTAAAAATAGCTTACTTTCGTTGCATTATACTTGTGAAATCACTGATAGTCCTGGAGTTAAACAGCAGTTAAAGCAATTAAATTATTTTTACAAACAAAAGATTGTTGAGGCAGAGTTGGCCTATAATAGCTCTCTAATCGATAAAAGTCCCAACAAATGTAAAATAGCTTGGTCTATTATTATTAACACTAATTTTAATTTAGGTAACACTAAAGAAAGTCTTATCTCTCCAGGTGCATTCAATGAGTTTTGTATTGATTCTGTCACAAATATTAATGGCCACATTGTGAAGCCTACGGTTTCATCTTGTGATTTAGTTAAGAATCATAACACCCACTGAGTTATTTGAATGAAAACCTGTGTCTAAGGAACATGTCTTGAAATATGTTGAGTGATGGAATAGCTCTGAAAGTAAAGATATGTACCATTTCTCTAACAATATGGTTAAGAAAATAATTGACAGTATTGTGGACCCTTTTACCATGTGTATTGAATCCTGTCTGCAGCAGGGTGTTTTCCCTGATCAATTAAAAATTGCTCGAGTTTCTCCAATATTTAAAAGAAAGGTGCCAAGGACAAACCGGAAAACTTTCGGCCAATACCAATAATTCCTGTGTTGACAAAAGTCATAGAAATTATTGCTCACGGTCAGATCAGTGAGTTTTTTGAAAACCATAACATATTTTCTAAATTTAAGTTTGGTTTTAGAAGGGGTAGATCTGCAATGGATGCCACTGAAGAATTAGTATGTGAGGTTCTCCAGGCTTTTGACGACAAGGTCCTTGCTCGGGCCATGCTGTGTGTTCTGAGCAAGACCTTGGATTGTGTGAGTCATTCTGATCTGCTCATAAAACTGGAGCAATATGGCATACATGGTGGACTTCTGAATTTTTTTTTAGTCCTACTTGTAAAACCGTAGACAGGAAGTCTAAATAAACGGTGAATGGTTAGAGCAATTAGAACTTAAGTTTGGATTCCCTCAGGGTTCCGGACTCGGACCACTTCTGTTCCTGGTTACTATAAATGACTTACCCGTAAATGTTAATTCTAAGAATCTCTTATATGCTGACGATACTTCTTTTATTAATCTCAGTAACAATATGCAACAGCTGTGTAATCTAGTAAATTCAACTGGAGATAGTGCCTCTTTGGTTTAGAACCAATGTTTTTTTATTGAATGAGAGCAAAACCCAAAATATTGTTTTTAGTTTAAGTCCTATTAATTGTGATTGTTTTAAATCAAATAATAGTGTTACTAGTGTTAAGTTCTTGGGGAAGCCATATCGATTACATTCTTTTTAGACTTTCCCGAGTTGTTTATCGGTTAAGTCGGCTAAAACATTGTGTAATTCCTAATTATGTTGGAATGGCTTAATTTGCTTTTATTCTATCATTAATTAAGCAATTAAGTATTATATCTTTAATTAATTAATACTGGGGTAATTCTAGCAGAATTAATGAAGTGCTGATCTTACAAAAAAGGTTATCCAGACTCTTTCTGGCTCTCACCAGTTGGAACATTGTCAACCACTTTTTGTCAGATTAGAGATTAATACTGCAATAAATTTATATATAATTGATCTTGTTGCGTATGCTATAGAAAATTCACCAAACCTATCATTTCAAGAACAAGTCCATTCTTATGACACTAGAAGAAAAAGAAATATAAGTTTTAACAATGGTAGATTAAGTAAAAATATAGTCATGTTGTATTATCAAGGAAGGTATACAATAAGCTAAGAATAGTACTTGAGAAATATGGTTTAAAAATATTTATGTATAAATTGAATGATTGGCTTTTACAGAATTATTTTTATTCTGTGAAGGAGTTCGTTGATAACAATAATGTAATGTTTTAATGTAATATTTGAATCATGTAAAATCAATGAGACTATTTTGACTTATTTTTTAATTTCTATAATCCTAATTATATTGTTAATGTTTTGTTATTCTGACAAAGCCCTTGGCTATTTTGTGAATATGTCAATGCACAATAAACATCTTGAATCTTGAACTAACTATTAGGGTTTGCTAATTTCTCCCATAAACCCACATGTGTAAAAACCCAGAGTTTATTCAATTTTTTTTAGGTGATCTCTCAGTTTTAAAATTTTAAAAACGAAACAATAAATGAATATCTGAAAACAAACTTTTCTTTCCTAATGAAAAGGATTTTTATCGTCTGATTGTATTAACTAATTTTTTTCCATTTTTCTCTCTCTTTTAGTTTCTAGGTGAATTTTTCCATTAGTTATTTAAAAAGTTCAGAACTTTTTAAAAATGTATTCAAACATTTTATATTGTGATAGTAATTTGGATTTTAAAGTTGTTACATGAAAATACGAAGAATATGTATAGGCCTACTTCAACATTCTACAACATATTTTATAGCATATCTATTCTTCATTAAAAATATAACTATCTATAATCAACGCTTCATTAAAATATAATTGATTCAGTGGAATTGGTAATATAAACAAATCTTCAATATAACTAGGCATGTGTATGTTACAACAAGTTAAATTGAGTTGGAAATCGAAAATTGAGTAAGTAGAAGTCAAAATACCCAAACTTTCAGTAAACTGGAAATACTGTCTGATTTCCAGTATGTTCTATATAATTAATTGTATATAATTGTGGTTAATATGGTGTTAATTTCAACCACAAACAATAATAAACCTGAAATTATTGTTTATAAGTGAAAATATATATTACCTAACATAACTCCTGTGAATATTACAAAAATTCGTTATGATGATACGATTTTGTTACGTATCGGCACCCCCTAGGTCATTGGCCCCCTTCCCTGAGCGGGTAACTTCCCGCGCGGCCAATCCAGGTCTTCCAGTAAGGACTAGAATAGCAGATCATTTTCCTGCTGGTGAATCGAGACCCTTCCTGGATTGGAGTCAAGAATTTCTAGATTGTTCTCCAGAATCGCCATCGCCAGTTCCAGAATCTTCTGTGCTTCCACCTCTGGGTCATATAAAGACACTCTTCGGCCGACCTGACAGTCAGTCAAGAGTCAGAGTGAGGAGTCAGCGAGTAAGTGACAGTCAGCCCCAGTGATTGTGACTGTGTTTTTTTGTGACAGTCTAGTGACAGTACACCGAGCAGTGTCGGACATTAGGTGAACAGAGTGATACAATTTGTTGTAAATACTAGTGATTGATTTAAGAGTCGAAATAGTGTCTAAGTAATAATTTAAGTTTGTAAATATTTTATAATTTAGTAATTTTAAACTTGTAAATAAAAGTAACAACAAGTAGCCAGAATTAGAATCGCCTTGCTTATTCAGAACCCTGTCGGACCGTAACAATATTACAATTTTTATTTGTTTAATAAAACTATGATATTACACAAAAATATATATTCATCTTCATTATATACAGAAGGGAGAATCGTTTAAGCCCTTCAAATACATTCCATCATTGAATTACATAGCAATTTCAACAACTATTCTATGAATTGGTATGTTTTGCGGTAATGTACTTGTTCGATTGAAATTCTGCACCATATCATTATAAAAAGTAAGAAAAAGGCATTTCTTATATAATGTAAAACAAAAATTATTTGCAAGTCATCTCAAGTGAGAATTAAAAATTGGACACAATTAAATATTTTTATTAGTATTTTGTTATACTATAGAGGTTTTCCACACTACTAATTAACAAACCCAAGAGTAATTACTACGACTATTATTATACTTACCATACTCTTTGACAGCCATCACTACCTTATATATTGTCCTTGTTTCCCTGTAGTTTCGTGTTTCTCTATTTTTAAGATAATCACGTATCTGTGAAGTGGGGAATGGGAAGGCGTCTCGCTTCACGGCACAGACAAACTAGCCCTACTCTGTAACGGCCATTGTTACTTTGTACAATGTATTTATTACCCTGTAGATTAGCGTCAATCTATTTAGTTTACCCAACGATTGTGTAAAAGGAAGAAGATAGATGGCGTCTCGCTTCACGGCACAGACAAATTAGCCCTACACTGTAACGGCCATTGTTACTTTGTACAATGTATTTATTACCCTGTATTTTAGCTTCAATCTATTTAGTTTACCCAACGATTGTGTAAAAGGAAGAAGATAGACGTCGTCTCGCTTCACGGCACAGACAAACTAGCCCTACTCTGTAAAGGCCATTGTTACTTTGTACAGTGTATTTATTACCCTGTAGATTAGCGTCAATCTATTTAGTTTACCCAACGATTGTGTAAAGGGAGGAAGGGAGATTAAGTTCCGGTTCACGGCACAGACAAACTAGCCCTACTCTATAATGGCCATTCAAATCAAATCAAATCAAATAGTTTATTTTCATTGATCAATGTTTACATTGAAATAGGAATTGTCAACACATACATATTAGTTATATATACAGGTTTTAAGCAACATGTTGTAATTTTAGCATACTTTAGATTTATGTAACACTATTAACTGGGAAACAAGCTTGTCTGAAATAATAGTAGTTAGTTATTATAATATTATTAGGCTAGGGTCAGGTTCTAAAATTTCTTGAATACAATGATAAGGATTATCAATTAGCCATTTATACAAACTATTTTTAAATTGAGCATAAGGAATGGTACGAGCTGACTGAGGAAGTTTATTGAAAAATTTTATTCCATTGACTTTGTAAGAATTTGAAGTTTTAGAAAGCCTATGCTTTGGAATGTCAATCATATTGTTACATTGTTACTTTGTACAGTGTATTTATTACCCTGTAGATTAGCGTCAATCTATTTAGTTTACCCAACGATTGTGTTAAGGGAGGAAGGGAGATTAAGTTCCGGTTCACGGCACAGACAAACTAGCCCTACTCTGTATTGGCCATTGTTACTTTGTACAGTGTATTTATTACCCTGTAGATTAGCGTCAATCTATTTAGTTTACCCAACGATTGTGTTAAGGGAGGAAGGGAGATTAAGTTCCGGTTCACGGCACAGACAAACTAGCCCTACTCTGTAATGGCCATTGTTACTTTGTACAGTGTATTTATTACCCTGCAGTTTAGAATCAATCTATTTAGTTTACCTATCGATTGTGTAAAGGGAAGAAGATAAATAGATTCTCGGTTCACGTCACAGACAAACTAGCCCTACTCTGTAATGGCCATTGTAACTTTGTACAGTGTATTTATTACCCTATATTTTAGAGTCAATCTATTTAGTTTACCCAACGATTGTGTAAAGGGAAGAAGATAAATAGAGTCTCGGTTCACGGCACAGACAAACTAGCCCTACTCTGTAATGGCCATTGTAACTTTGTACAGTGTATTTATTACCCTGCAGTTTAGAGTCAATCTATTTAGTTTACCCAACGATTGTGTTAAGGGAAGAAGATAAATAGAGTCTCGGTTCACGTCACAGACAAACTAGCCCTACTCTGTAATGGCCATTGTTACTTTGTACAGAGTATTTATTACTCTGTAGTTTTAAGGGGGCCGCTAAGGGGCCCTGAAATATGTAAACCCTCGTTAGCTTTACAATATATTTTTTGCTATATAATCTTTTACGTTTAAGAAAACAAAAGAAGGGGATGGAGTATCGATTCTAGGCTCAAATGTGCTCTTGTCTATAATTAAACTCGTTTCCCTTTGCAATATATTTGTATATGTATTGTATTATATTATTTATAATGTGTATGTAACCCTGTATTTTGGCGTCAATTTATTTCGTTTAGCTAACGATTGTGAAAAGGCATGGAGAAGTGCATTGAGTTTTGTTTCACAAAACAGATAAAACGGCACTACTCTGTAACAGTTCTTATTAGTCCATAACCTACAATGTATTTGTTACTCTACAGTTTGGATTCATTCTATTTTGTCTGCCCACAGTTGTGTTCAGGGAAGAGGGGAATGGTGTTCTGGTTCACGAGACAGACAAACTGGCCCTACTATGCAATGACCATCGTTACCTTTCACGATGTATTTGTTGCCTGCAGTTTGTTTTCAATCTACTTTTATAGCTTTCTCACAATTTCACAAAAGTAACTGTTCAGCATCCTAAATAATATTAAAGTGGATGCATTTCCTCTTTCACCAAATCAGATTCAATATGACGTTACAAAACCACGTTTATGCTTAGTTATATTAGGTTTAGCACAGAACCTTAATAATAGAAATAAGTAATTATTTTCTAATGTTATAAATTCCACCAAAAATAAATAATGTTTTAATGAATCACGATTGATATGCTATAGTATTTGGCTTAATGTAAGAAGAAATATGCTGACTCTTAGGAAATTTACGAACAAAAAGCTGCCAAAGCTATTATAACATTTATTATAACATTATACTATTATAACATTTTAAATAATTATAAAAGATAAAAAATTATAAGATATACAGAAAAATTCACCAAGAAACTACAAAATAAGGTGTAAAAAGTTTACAAATTGGGAAAAAGTGAAATACAATGTGAAGTAGACACAGTTATAGAGCCTGCCATGTCACGGGATACATAATTATTTCTACTGTGGTTGCTTCCAATCTGCAGTTCCCTCCGCCATAACCCGATACTCAGTCATACTAATAAATACTACACGTGTACGTAGACAGTCACTTAAACACATTTATAGAGGCCTGCCATGTCACGGGATACATAATTAATTCTACTGTGGTTGCTTCCAATCTGCAGTTTCTTCCACCATACCCCGATACTCAGTCATACTAATAAATACTACACATGTACGGAGACAGTCACTTAAATACAGCCTGCCATGTCATACATGATTAATTTTACTGTGGTTGTTTCCAATCTGCTGTTCCTCCACTGTAACGATACTCAGTCATATCAATAAATACTACACGTGTACGTAGACAGTCAGTTAAACACATTTATAGAGGCCTGCCATGTCACGGGATACATAATTAATTCTACTGTGGTTGCTTCCAATCTGCAGTTTCTTCCACCATACCCCGATACTCAGTCATACTAATAAATACTACACATGTACGGAGACAGTCACTTAAATACAGCCTGCCATGTCATACATGATTAATTTTACTGTGGTTGTTTCCAATCTGCTGTTCCTCCACTGTAACGATACTCAGTCATATCAATAAATACTACACGTGTACATATACAGTCAGTTAAACACAGTTTAGGCCTACCATGTCACAGAGTACATGATTAATTGTATTATGGCAGTTTCCAATCAGATGTTATTCCACGATACCGATACTCAGTGATATCAATAAATACTACAGATGTACAGAGACTAAAACCCAATCACTGTTATATGGGCTTACGATGACATATATGTACATAATTAAACCAAACGTGGTTGTTCCCATTTTACTGCTCCTGCCAGGACTCAGGTACTGTATCACACTAATAAATACTACAGGTGTACAGAGAAAAACACCCAATCACTGTTATATCGGCCTACGATGACATATATGTACATAATTAAACCAAACGTGGTTGTTCCCATTTTGCTGCTCCTGCCAGGACTCCGATACTGTATCACACTAATAAATACTACAGGTGTACAGAGACAAACACCTATTCACTGTTATATAGACCTACCATGTCACAACTGTACATGATTAAACCAAACGTGGTTTTTCCATTTTGCCACTCCTGCCAGGACTCCGATACTGGATCACACTAATAAGTACTACAGGTGTACAGAGACAAATACCTAATCACTGTTATATGGGCCGGTCATGTCATAACTTTACATGATTAATTTTATTGCGGCAGTTTCGAGTTTGCTGCCCTAGAACGACTCGTGGTCACTCGTAAAAATGCGATATGATATAGCGACGAATATGTATTTGAACGAATAATTAGTAAACAGTACGTACTAACTTAGGCGATGTACACTCAGCTAGTTCAGACCATCATCTCCCACAAACTACACCTTAGAGCCATTACGGAGCCACGAGGCAATAAGGTATACAAGCTAAACGGGGTAGTTAGCAGGATTTGTGTACGGATTGCTGTGTGCTATTTATTCCTTGGTGATCGATGTAAACGCTTCGATCTAACTTCACCTTTCAATAAATAACAAATACAACACCAACCCTGTATTTGAAGGATATTTAGCTTATTATATCTATAAATGTATGATTAATTAAAGCGTTTCTTACCTTATAAATCTAATAAATGAAACTCACTTCATCGTGGCCACAAACGTTTCTTTATATTTTATGCCCCTTCACTAAAAGTTATTTTCTGCAATGGAAAAATAACTTGCATGACTGAACAATTCAAGAAGTTTTAAAACTAACATACGTTTTATTGAAAACCTCTTCTACCTTAAAGTCATGAGACATTAATTTGCTGAATGTAAACTTAAGGAAATATTTATTTTTTAATTCTCCTATTCTTAGAATCCATCGAAATGAAAATGATGATCCCTGTTAAAAATTGTGGGAATACAAAGAGAAGAAGAGCAGAGAACATGACGCCGAAACGAGCTGCCAAGAAAAAGTGCACAGAACTAGAGAAAAGTGGAGGATCGTCGCTCCAAGTACAATGTTACAACTCAGAGATTCTTATCTTATTAGAGTTGAACTAAATTATAAGCTGGGTAAATTTATTATGAAATACATGAAATGGTTTTCTAAAAAAAAAAAAAAGGTTATCTCCAGTTCACTCGGACTTGCAGGAATATGTGTGAATCTTATTCAACGAGTGGACAAACCTTTCACAGTCTGAAGCTAGCAATAGTCTTTAGAGTGATATTTTATTGCCACCTGGTTCGTCAACCCATTAAACTTAAATATTAACATTGATACAACATAAATTCAATAATAAGACGCATTCAATTAATGAGCGAGTTTAACCTCCAGATTATCAGTAAAACATCTTTAGATGTAAACTGAATAAAAAGTATAAAAAATTTAAATAAATTTAAAAAGCAACCAGCAATATTGCGAAGTTTTTACGAAGGACCATGCAGATATTATCTTAATGGACTTCGGATACGGCTGCCATAGGGGCTAAGGGACTTAAGTCTATTTTTAACCGCTTAGTATTGAGGGGCTCTTGAAAACTTGCTAAACAAATGATCAATGATGGCTTGCCCTGTCGTTCTCAGTTTCTCTTGATCGGCCACGCTGTCAACAGCCTATGCTTCCATACAGCCTGTAGTTCCATTTTACTTACATGAATTTACCAAGCGATGAGGAGTCTACGAATGAATACCCTTTTATGGACCACTTACTACAAACTGCCTTTGTTCATACTGTGTACAGGTTTCCAATTATTAATCTAAAAATTATTTCAGATTTAATATTATATAATTAATATACATCAATTTTTATATTTATTAATTCATTTACGCAAAAAAATATATTAAATGCAATATAGTAATGTGACTTAAACATTTAGTCAAAAAAATATGATTTTTAATCGTTTGAAAAAAACTTAAAATTAAATAATTTTTTTATTAATATTGATATATGATTAAATAAAACATAATGAGTTTTAGTTTTAAATCTTAAAAAAAAATACGAAACTGAACAATCGAAATTTTAAAACGTAAATCCACAGGTAAGTTTTACGATCAATCAAATAATCTAAAAATTAAAAATTTCCAACAAACCATTACGTCACTGTGCTGTACCGCATTTAACATTGTTCTTAAGGAATATAAGTCATATTGAAATTGGAACAAGTCTAAACCGTGAGTAGTAAGCGACGAAATTAGCTGATCATTGTTACAATGGTAGGTTTCACTCCCGTCGACAAAGTGGCATTAATATCTACCCCACCACTCGCTCGCCCTTATACCAGAGCAGTTATAAACTAGAGCTCACTGAGCGGCGACACAAAATGTTGTGTGACAAACAATATTAGCACTGTAACCACCCACCATATAAGGCACCATATGAACACACCCACCCGCCCTTCATGCATCGCAAGTGATGGACACTTCCAAGCATCCTTAAAACGTGACAAATATTGGACACTGCCACCCATCCCTCATGCATCGCAAATGATGGACACTTCCATGCAACCATCAAAAGTGACAAATATTTGACACTCTTACCCATCCTTCATACATGGGACATTATGGGGACTCTCACCCTCCCTTAATGCATGATACATGTTGGACCTTCTCGCCCATCCCTCATATATGGCACATGTTGGACACAACCCCCCCCCCACTCTTAATACATGTTGAACCCTACCGCCCATCCTTCATACATGGCACATGTTGAAAACTCCCTTTCACACTTCAACCATGACACATATTGGAACCTTGAACCCACCATTCGTAAATGACAGTCGAATATCCTTCCCACCAGTCCATTGTAAAGAGGCTTGATTGACTCCCCCTCGCCTGTTGTTTATACGTAACACTTCAACCAAAATTATCATTATTTGGAAATAATCGACTTTAAAATACTCTAAAGATAGGAAATATCTATTTCAAATTCAACATAGCAATACTGGTTTATAGTTGTTTTCTTTATTGGAAGCTTCATTGCACCAATAATAAATTAATTTTATCCTTGAATTAACAAAACATATATTTCAGTTTTCCAGACTACAGAAGTACCAAACATAAAATAAATTGTAAAAAGTACTTTTAACTGTAATTTATTTATGATAAACCTTGCACATCCAGTCTTTCTACAAAAAACCCCAGACATTGGCACAAAATCTGTATTCAGAACATGTATGGATGGGTAATTTTGTTATAATGGAGAATTCTCTGTATTTGATTATTGCATTAGTCTACGAGAGGAGACAAGCCGGGTGGCCGCTACTGGCGGATAATCTAATGACAGGAGATGTAGGGGGTGGTTTGTGTCTGTTTGTTGTGATGGTGGTCAGACATATATATATATATATATATATTGTGTTTATCTCATTGAGTTATCTGATAAAATCATACTATCAATCGGATCTTTTCCGTTAATTCACTACCATAACCATAACTTAGGTTAACCTAACATAACCTAACCAAAACATAACTTAACCAAACCTAACATAAACTAACCAAACCTAACATAACTTAACCGAACCTATTATAACCAAACCTAACATACCCTAACCTAACCTAACATAACCTAACCTAGTAGTGTTAGTGAATGACGGAGAAGTTCATATGGATCTTTTAAACATGCTACACTTGTTTCAAAGTGTATCATATAAAAAGAAATTTGAATCAAAAAATACAAACCAACGAAAATAATAGTTTTGTAACAACAACTAATTTAGTATTTTAAACTATTTTAAGAATAATCAGTAATAATGACCTCTAAATATTTGAAAACATATGATTATTGAAAAGTTTATATTTTTCTTTTATATCTTGAGACCCATCCCCCCACCAAAGCTGGAAAGCGTGCCAACCGGGGGATGGCTCAAAACAAGTCAAGCGATGGGATCACGGGTGGCAGTTGGAGGGTCAAAATAACACTCGGCAGCTGAGCAAAACTAATTTTATTATTGCAAACAAACAAAAGTTAATCCGTCAAAAACGGCAGAAGGCCACAATATCAATTTCACTTAAATAAATAACAAGCAACACTAAAATAAACAAGATAATGACACAAGCTACAAAAACACTTAACGCTACAAATACTAAAATTAACCCCTACATGGCCTATCTGCAGTTTAGCCTGAGACACCCCAAAACGTAAGACAAATTTACTAACAATTTAAAAGGTGACCAATTTAGGAACAATTTTGATAACCCCAAGTAATCCCCGGCAATTTAGGCCCACGTCCCATGATTCCACCGAAGCCAGGGAGTAAGCCGGAATCCCTGGGCAGCTCTGAATTAGAAGTTAAACCAAAGTACAATAATCCCCTTTTGGTGAACGTTTAAAAAATTAAACAATTGAAAAAAAATATAACACGGTACCGTTCGAGTAAAAATTCACTTCCAAACCCCCCTAATACACTTAACAAAAAAAAAAATCACTAGGCCTAAACATATAAATAAATAACCTAACAACCATAGGGACCTAACAAATATAAACTCTACAAAAATATAACAACAGAATAAACTAATTAAAATAAATAACGATCAATATTAACACTAAAAGTTCTTTTTGTATTTTCAAAGTTTTTCTGTTCTTTAATAAAAAATATATAAGTCCCCAATGGCTGTGTTGCATAAAACCACTTTACTCTGGTTTTAGGCCTAGGCCACATAAAGTTCCACAAACATTTTTTTTCTTCTTTTTTTTTCTAATTATATTTCACCTCCTTTTTTTTATATAAATATAAACATCCGCATCAAAACCCCCCAGCTCAGCCGCCGGGAACAAAAATGGAACGCACTGACCTGAGGACTGAAGAAAAACACCCAGATGTAGGGATGGCAGCTCAGTCGCAACATGTGCTCTACGACTTGGTCCTCAGGCCAGGCTGGCAGTGCAGAAGGTCGAACTTTCCCCGGACGACAGGCTGAGGGTTGAAACGTCCTACTCAAGGACCCTGGACTGCAAGGCAACACCACAGCACATTAAAAACAGTCCAGCCACAACAACAAAAATACTACACATAACAACTAATACAGGAAATGGCAAAACAACACAAGAACAGACCAAATTGTACATGATTGGAGCACACTAGAAAATAAAAGATCCATTTTTAGGCTAAGAATAATTTAAACCAAATTAAAATTTAACAAAATATAAAAGACGTATGGAACAAAAAAATGACAAACTGAAAACTAGGCTATAGATACAGGAGCAAAATGTTATAACATGAAAATCAAACTACACAGATAGGCTAGGTTATTGTCAATGAACAAAAATATGGTAAATCGGTAACTCCAACTGAAAAAAGGCTCAACAAAACATTATACAGAACTACTATTAAATATAACCAGATATAATAAAGCAATTAATGTTAAAAAGGTAACATTGAGCACATGGCTCGAACCTAGGTTAACCAATATCTAGACAAAGAACATAAATTGAACAAAACCCTGAAAACACAAGTAAGCCCGATAAATATTATCCTTGAAACAAAAGTATTTTCACCAAAAGGGTGATTAAATATTAGAAATTACAAAATGAACACTTACGTTTTAGGAGCCTCTAGCCTCGCATGGTAAGGTCGTTCGGCCGCAGAGAAACTACTAGAACAATCCAACAGACGGCCAACCTGACTGACCAAAGCTGGAACACGGAACGAACGAATCCGGGCCAACGGCCACCAAAGTAAGCGAAACGCAGGGCACAAGCGAATCTCAGGCAGCCTGGCAGACCACGACGAAAAAAACGAAATGTACCGGTCAAAACGACCCGGTACAATCTAAACATATTTAAAAAATTTGTTTATTTCAAATTTTTATTCACTCCAAAACCATACGTATTGTAATCAAATAGAGCATAAACTTGTTATTGTTTATATAGAATATAGTAAATAGTAAAAGGTAGTTAAGTCTCAAAATCAAAAATAGAACGACTAAAACTTTGTCTAGCGGATCTTTAGAAGAAGAATAACATAGATCAGCTTTACGTACTGATAGTTACAGACTTGCATGAACGCGGATTCGTCCAGCGTACAGCCATGCGTCACATGTAGTATCTAAAATAACGAAAGCGTTTTTATGTTTATTATGTGACGACAACTAACATATGTGACCTAACGAATTTATGTAGTGCATATTTAAAACTAAACACAAACTAATATTTTACAGTTTTCTATATTTTATAAACGTAAAAAAGTTTTATTTCGAACTAAAATAAAGCACTTTATGTGTATTTCAACTGTAAACCCTTTTTGTATGTTTATGTGAAACTGAAATGTTCACGTAATGTTCCTTAATAAACACAGTAAGTTATTTTAAAGTAATATTATAATATTAAATTGTTATACTAACATGTCGTGTTCTTTAACATAGTAGACTACGGAGTTTTTTCACGACACTATATAAAAATGTTCATGTGAAAAATAAGTAGTAAAGTTGAACAAGGTTGATTTTCACAAATTAATTAAATAACAATCAGTGATTTGTTAAACAATGTTCTTCAATTAAAAATATCATTCTATCTTTCAGTTAAAGAAATATTACATTACTTTCTAAGAAACAGGCATATAGAAATTTATAAGCTTACTAAACCATAAATTAAATTTAAACTAAATTATACTAGAAAGAAACATAGCATAAAATATGCATTACTTGAACATGCAGTTTAATCGCCCTTTCATTTGATATTAGTTGGTTGCAACTCAGGAAAATTCCAATGCCTTATTAGTTCCAACTTTTCTTTCCAACGATAAATCATCAATTTACCGTTAATTCTAATTTAAAATTGGAATAAGAATGGGTCCCCAGCGTACTGTTGGAAGACACTATGCTGGAAGAGGTGTTCACGTCAAAATTCCTTGGATTAGACATAGATCGAGGTTTGACATGGAATGCCCATATTGATGCGGTATGTGCCAAACTAACATCTGGTATCTATGTTCTGAGGACTTTAGCCAAATACTGCCCTATTCAGGTACTGAAGACGGCGTATTATGGTTTAATTTATCCCCACCTAGTCTATGGCATAGTGCTGTGGGGAGCTGGTGCAAGTAATCAGCTCTTGAGAGTGTTCAGATTACAAAAAAGGGCGATTCGGATAATCGAAAAAGTTGATTTCAGAGAATCATGCAAGCCAATCTTCAAAAAATTAAGAATCTTACCTTTACCTTGCCTCTATATTCTAGAAACAACAACTTTCTTTATTTCTAAGTGTGCTTTGATTCGGGGATGTGACATTCACGAATATGGCACCAGAGGCAGGGACAACTATAGGACTGGGAAGCACAGAACAGTTACTTACGAGCATTTGCCCTCAGAGGCAGGTGTCCATCTTTACAATAAACTACCAAATTGTATAAAAATCGCCAGAACGCTGAAGGCATTTAAAACTCAATTAAAAGGCTTCCTAGCCTACCATGCTTTTTATAGTGTGGGTGAGGTTTTGGCGAATAACTTGGAGACCACACAGTGGGTAGGCTGACACCGGAACTGGAGGTGGGAAAATTGGATGTATAAATGTGCAGAAATGTATGTTTGAGAGATTGTTTTGTAGTGTGGGTGAAACCAAATTTTTTAACTAGACATAAAATATCTTTTAAAATAAAATTGACTTTTGCAATACATGTTAAATGTCCACTGCAATAAAAACTGATTTGATTTGAATATAGTCAAAATTCTTAATACTGTTATGAAATTGCCTATAATTTTTCTTTATTTATTGTTATTTTTAATTTATTAATATCCAGTACTCAAAGTAATTTTATAGAAACATTTACTAACAAAATTCACCTGAAAAAAATATTTAAGTACCTATTAATATCATACTATCATAACATAAGCCATTAATATTGCTTTTAAATCAAAAACATAATATTACAAATAACGATAGTTTATTTTAAAAACTGACAAAGCAAATATTGAACTGCTCGGATGTTTAAGTGAATTCAAGAGCTTAAACCGTCTGAATAAAGGACTTTTTAACAAAACACATTTGGCAGGAAAGTTTCAGTTTCAACAGCAGGAAACGGAAGTCAATGACATTTCCGCCGAGTTCACTTCCGGCCTTGAAACCCTCATACTTGTAAGTCTTTGATTTTCGACATCATATTTTAGCACTTACCACAGTGTTCTAAATGTTTACCTGTTCGAATAAAGATACATATATTCTATTTAAAAATATATTCCTCTTTATTTAAAAATCTAATTTCTTAATGGTTCATAATTTCAAGATACTCATCTTTATCAATAAAGTAGTAATATATTTTTAATAAAATATACTATATAATATTTGCATCCAGATTTTAAACTGTTTTATCATCTATAAAATACCATACTCTTCACAAATATGTAGTAAATATAATAAAATAAATCTGGATTTCGTTCGGATCTGAAGGATCTGCCGTGTTTGGCACCCGGATATGAGAAATGACGAGATTTTAATAACATATTAAATTAAAATAGCAGCCAAGCAGGACATAATTACAACTAAACGGACGTAAATAAAGAAATAACAAAAATACTAAATCGATAACAAATGAAAGAAAAATGCATAGCATTTTTTAAAGATAGTATAAAATTGTTATATTTTTGCTGGTACTTCAGTTTTTAATAGTCGGGGCTATATTTGGGTGGCTAAAAGAAGATTACCTCTGTCCATTAAAGAAGAAAATCTTACACGTAAATTCAGTTCTATGATGCTCAGATCCCTATGACAGAATACAAGAAAAGCCGTAAGTAACAGAATAAAAGGATGATCACGTAACGTTATTAAGCCACCTAATGGAATCAAAATACATGAAAACGTGGGAAATGTTCATTTAAGACACAACAATTTCACTCTTTTATGTTTTCCCCTTCTCTTGATGTTGACTCACCCACTCACCCATACAAGTATATTGGTATTAATTCACGCCACCACCCATGCAATGCATTGGTACTTATCCACACACCCACCCATACACGTTAACATTTTAAGCCTTCATACATTATATGAAACTAGAGGCAGGGACAACTACCGAACTGGAAGACACAGGACGGTAGCTTACGAGCGCTTGCCCTCACACGCGGGTGCTCGTTTTGTCAACAAATTACCGAACGCAATTAAAAGTGCCCCGACGCTGAAGGCGTTCAAAACTCGTCTGAAAGCTGCCTTGATATCGGAAGCGTTTTACAGCACAGATGAGTTTTTGGCACACCAATGGGAGACCTAGTGATTGGCTGACTGACGTAGGTGCTGGAGTGGATTAGTTCAAACGAATGAACGATTTGACTATTGTAAGTATGAATGTGACTATGTATTGAGTGAATGTTTTTTTTATATATAACTTAATGAAATTGTTTACAAACTTGACGATTTCTATGCAATATTTGTATATTGATTGTTTCATGAAATAAAACATTTATTTATTTATTTATTATGGCAGTTGGCTTTTCACTATTTTGTAAAACTTTTCTTTCTTTTTTTCACAATTCAAAACCACTGTAGGTAAGCGTGTTGATAAATACCACTGTAAGGGAATGGGTGGGTCAATACCATTGTACTCGTACATATGTGGGCGGGTGAGTGGATCACCATTACTATATGTGTATAGATGGGTGTAATAACACCCCCTTATTACCACCGTACGTGCATAGTATTTGAATTGCCTAGCAAAATGTACATGCAGATGGTGCCTCAAGGACAGTTATAAATGATATACATTACACAAGACATGCAAACATTGATAAAATGTATCTTTAAATCGTTGTTTTAAAAATCTTTTCAAAACTCTTTAAATGCCATATCTAAGTACAGTAAGACCTTGATAATTCGGCACTTGATAGTCCGGAATACCCGATAGTCCGGCACATCTGGGATCTCAACTTTATAAATTATGTATAGTACATATAGCAGTTGTGAATGTGTAAAACGTGTCGGAAGGGAGTTAAAAATGACGAATGAACGAGTACAACTGCCCGAGATGATCGCTTCTGAGTACAGTGGCGTTCGCAAGGCAGGTATAGTACATAATTGGACAAACTTGGAGCCAATTGGTAATGGTCATGATTCCCTCCACCTCGAAACCGTATGGCGCTGCTATCACCACTGTTGGCTGTCACTCTGTCTAAATAGTGGAATGCTAATCGTCATTTTGACTGCGAAGTTGACATTTGACATTCTTTCTCAGTGGATCATCTGCAGACACATTGTATGTTAGGCACAATAGGGGACGAGGAATACTATCATTAAAATCTGAATGGCAAATTAACTATTGAAATTGTTAAGTACATTACTACAGTACACAATTTTTCATTTTAATGTTGTTAAAAAGCATTTCATGTATGCCTACTGTTCTGAATTGTTAATAAAATATATCTATAGCAATATTTACAAAATATATTCCAATTGTTACATATTTTTTCCTGTTTTACCACTGTTTTTCAATAAACCTTGATAATCCGGAAATTCTGATAATCCAGAACAAATAAATCCCTGAGCGTGCCGGATTATCAAGGTCTTACTGTATATGTTTACAAACGACAGAAATGTTCTATCATGACGGGGCTACATATGATACAAATAACATGGAAAGCCTTCACGTATAAGAAAAGCCTTCAAGTATAAGAAAAGCCTTCACGTATAAGAAAAGATTTTCGCAGTTGTTTAAAGTTATTTTGCACAACATTCTTTGTTAGTCATATTCAATCACGTTATTTTATTCAAAACGTTCCTTCTCAGTGCATTTCTTCCACTTCTGGCACTTTCACTTCCACTCCAATATTTATCACCTGTACAATAGGAGCGTATTATTATTGGAGTTTCTATACAATAGACAAGTATTCCTGTTGAAGTAATCCTACCCACACAATGGAAGTGTGTGTTAAGACACACCCAAGCACAAACTAAGCTCTTCGGAGGGAGGGAGGGGAATAAACAAGTTAGTCGGAAAATATTGTTAATTGTAAAACTGGGGAAATTACACAGCTAACATATCATACAAGGGTTACAACTTTAAGATACTGTACTGATTTTTGTAATGCACTTCATGAGCAAAATATATATTTTTCAAGGACGCCCTATAAGAATTTGACATGGTTTGAAGTAAAAATAAAGTTCTAATATTCAAACGTTTTGCCTTTTATTTCATTTACCAATCGAGATTTTTAAAAAGGAATGAACACATAAATGCTAATTCGATGAACCTGGAAACAAATTAGTGATGGGTATAATCCGGTTAATGAAATCAGTAGCCAGATGAACCGGGGCATTGCCAATAAGCGTTTAATCCACCGCACAACAGGCTATTCATGCTGCTTATTTTGAATTTAGCACTAATTATAAACATAAAGCCTCTGTGACTAATTTAGGTCTTCTCAATAAAACACTCTATTGTATGAAAATCATGCGAGAAAGAACAACATTCTCTTTGGCAGTTTTGATTACTTACAAATACTAAAGTTGAGTAAAACTCTTTTACCAAGTTTAAGGTTTAAAAATTACATTTTTTTATTAACACAAGTGGTACGTGACATCAAAAAAATCTCTGCGTTTTAGTAAAATCAATGCTTAATTTAGAATTGTAAAATTTTAATGTTTGTAACAAGTTATTATTAGTTACACGTCGATCGGACTGCTGTTTCAACAGGTTTTCCATTAAGTTACACGTTGTTAAAACGTCTGTTTAACCCTCCAGCAGGCGCACGGGGTACAGGAGTACCCCAGTGATTTTTCTATCTGATGTAACTTGTTGTCGAGCTGCGGGAGTGGGGGTAGCGCTTCAGTACCTTCAAACCGGTTCTAGAGCTACAGGGTCAGTGCGACGCGAGACGTCACGGAGTATTGATTGCTTTGCTGTGCTCAGTCAAAGTGTCTTGGGGTGCACCTGTACCCCGCGCGCCCATCCGCGTTACACTATGGCGAAGCGACCGCGATTATGTGATGACGCGCTTATAAGTGAACTTTTGGAAGAGGAATCTTCTGATGAGGACGATTTCGTTGAAAATGACAGTGACGATGGTGAAGAGGACAATGTGGTATAAGAGATCCATGAATCGGATACAGAAGACGCTTTACCGGACGACCAAGCTACTGAGAACGAAGATGATGATGACGATATTCCTCTGGCTAATGTATATTTGGTCAGAGACAAGGACAAAAACATCATGAAATGGCATAGAGATCCCCCCTTACCGAGAAATGTTCGTACTAGAGCTGAAAATTTAGTTATAAGGCTACCAGGACCTAAGGAAGCAGCTAAGAGGTAAAACTTCAGTAATTGATTGCTTTGATATATTTATAAATGACGCTTTGGTTAGACTTATTGTCACGTCTACCAACAAGGTTGGTTGATTGGTTTCTAATCAAGGAAAAATTTGACAGAGATCGAGATGCACGAAATACTGATGAGGTGGAAGTTCGTGCGTTCCTTGGTATTCTTTTGCTTTCTGGTACGTTAGGAAGCAACAGAAAGAAGACAAAACATATTTGGGACAATAGCAAAGGTTCAGGAGTCGAATCATGCTACCTGGCAATGAATGAGAAGAGGTTTCATTTTCTAATGCGTTGTCTGCGATTTGATGACATCAGAGACCGCCGGCAGAGGAAAGAAATCGACCGATTAGCACCGATCAGAGAATTTTTTGAAATAATGGTTCAGAACTTCCAGTCCTTCTTTACACCAAGTGAGTTTTGTACAATTGACGAGCAGTTAGTTTCATTTAGGGGGAAATGTCCATTTCGCATGTACATGCCAAAAAAACCTGTGCGATATAGAATCAAGATTTATGCATTAGTTTGTGCTCGACCAATGTACACAGCAAACCTTGAAGTATATACTGGAACTCAACCAAATGGACCATACAAGGTATCAAATTCCTCAGAGGAGGTAACACTCAGGATGGTTGAGCCCATATCTAACACTAACAGCAACATAACCATCGACAATTGGTTTACATCCATACCTTTGGCTGAGAAACTTTTGGAACAAAAAAAACTGACGGTAGTTGGCACGATAAAATCTACACGAGTTGGAGTGCCTCATGAATTGAGACCCACAAAAGAAAGACAACAAAACTCGTCTCTGTTTGCATTCCACAAAAAAAAGACACTAGTATCATATTGCTCAAAGCCTAAAAAGGCAGTAATTCTTCTGTCTACTATGCACTATGATAACAAAATTGACCTAGACACCGGGCCAAGCCAAAAACCTGAAATACAGTAGTTACGTTCTACAACCAAACTAAAATTGGCGTAGACATTGTGGACCAAATGTGTGAAAAATACAACGTGGCAAGAAGTACAAGGCGATGGCCTATGGTGATATTTTTTGACCTGCTCAACGTTTCGGCCATAAATGCATTGTGTGTTCACAAATACAACAACCCAACATTGAAGCCGCCACCAAGAGGAGAGTTCATTCAGAACATAGCCTGGGAACTCATCAAGCCACAAATTCAAAGAAGGTGTCAAATTGCGTGCCTGCCAGTCCAGCTCAAGAACAGAGGAAGAGAGCTTCTCGGTATCCAGCCGGAAGCCCCAGCACAGCTCCTTCGCCAAGACAACAGTGTCGGTCGCTGCAATCTGTGCCCGAGGGCAAGAGACAGGAAATCAAGAAAAGGTTGTGAAAAGTGTGGTAGAAAAGTTTGCACAGAACATTCATCTACAGTTTGCCAGTCCTGTTTCTAAAACTATCTTACACTGTTACAAAACTACTTTCAAATTTGTATAAGTCACAATGATTTTACTATAAGACTCTGTTAGTTTCCATATATTCATTTTCTAGTTTATTCAACAGTTTTTCTAATTTTAACACTCATGTTTTTGAAAAATGCAATCAAGCCATGATGTACACATCAGTAAATTGCTTAGGTTTACGTTTTTTTATTATTTAATCTATAAGCAAAGAAATATTTCATGTAAATAGTATGTAGTTGTATTTTTAATAAAATGTGTTGTAAAATTAAATTTGTATAAGTCACAATGCTTTCACTATAAGACTCTGTTAGTTTCCATATATTCATTTTCTAGTTTACTCAACAGTTTTTCTAATTTTAACGCTCATGTTTTTTGAAAAATGCAATCAAGCCATGATGTTTACATCAGTAAATTGCTTAGGTTTACGTTTTTTTATTATTTAACCTATAAGCAAAGAAATATTTCATGTAAATAGTATGTAGTTGTATTTTTAATAAAATGTGTTGTAAAATTAACCGTTTGAAATTATTCGTTACCTGGAAAAGAATTGTGTTTTATAAAGGTAAAGTTAGGCAATATTTTTACTCTGAAAATTACAAGAAACCATTATTTTACAATTAAACAAATTAAAGGTTACGAAAATTTATAATCGATTTGAAATATTTTTTAAAATGACAAACGATAGTGTAGATAAAAGATACATATCTTTTATTTGACAAAAATATAATAATAACGTTAAAAAAAACAGTATTTGGGGTACAGCTGTACCCCGCGCGCCTTTTCTCGTTATGAAAGACCACTCGCCTACTGCAGGGTTAAACAGGTTGCCACTGCGTTAAACATTGTAAGACAGCTGTTTCAACAGGTTTGCCATTAAGTTACACGTCGTTAAGACAACTGTTTCAACAGGTTTGCCATTAAGTTATACATTGTTAAAACATCTGTTTAAACAAGTTGCCACTGCGTTACACATTGTAAGACAGCTGTTTCAACAGGTTTGCCATTAAGTTACACGTCGTTAAGACAACTGTTTCAACAGGTTTGCCATTAAGTTACACGTTGTTAAAACATCTGTTTAAACAGGTTGCCACTGCGTTACACATTGTAAGACAGCTGTTTCAACAGGTTTTCCATTAAGTTACACGTTGTTAAAACGTCTGTTTAAACAGGTTGCCACTGCGTTAAACATTGTAAGACAGCTTTTTCAACAGGTTTGCCATTAAGTTACATGTCGTTAAGACAACTGTTTCAACAGGTTTGCCATTAAGTTACACGTTGTTAAAACAACTGTTTAAACAGGTTGCCACTGCGTTACACATTGTAAAACAGCTTTTTCAACAGGTTTGCCATTAAGTTACATGTCGTTAAGACAACTGTTTCAACAGGTTTGCCATTAAGTTACACGTTGTTAAAACAACTGTTTAAACAGGTTGCCACTGCGTTACACATTGTAAAACAGCTTTTTCAACAGGTTTGCCATTAAGTTACACGTCGTTAAGCAACTTTTTCAACAGGTTTGCCATTAAGTTACACGTTGTTAAAACATCTGTTTAAACAGGTTGCCACTGCGTTACACATTGTAAAACAGCTTTTTCAACAGGTTTGCCATTAAGTTACACGTTGTTAAAACGTCTGTTTAAACAGGTTGCCACTGCGTTACACATTGTAAGACAGCTTTTTCAACAGGTTTGCCATTAAGTTACATGTCGTTAAGACAACTGTTTCAACAGGTTTGCCATTAAGTTACACGTTGTTAAAACAACTGTTTAAACAGGTTGCCACTGCGTTACACATTGTAAAACAGCTTTTTCAACAGGTTTGCCATTAAGTTACATGTCGTTAAGACAACTGTTTCAACAGGTTTGCCATTAAGTTACACGTTGTTAAAACAACTGTTTAAACAAATTGCCACTGCGTTACACATTGTAAGACAGCTGTTTCAACAGGTTTGCCATTTAGTTATACATTGTTAAAACATCTGTTTAAACAAATTGCCACTGCGTTACACATTGTAAGATAGCTTTTTCAACAGGTTTGCCATTAAGTTACATGTCGTTAAGACAACTGTTTCAACAGGTTTGCCATTAAGTTACACGTTGTTAAAACAACTGTTTAAACAAATTGCCACTGCGTTACACATTGTAAGATAGCTTTTTCAACAGGTTTGCCATTAAGTTACATGTCGTTAAGACAACTGTTTCAACAGGTTTGCCATTAAGTTACACGTTGTTAAAACAACTGTTTAAACAGGTTGCCACTGCGTTACACACTGGAAGACAACTGTTTTAAGGTTGTCATTAAGTTACACGTTGTTAAAACAACTGTTTAAACAGGTTGCCACTGCGTTACACACTGGAAGACAACTGTTTTAAGGTTGTCATTAAGTTACACGTTGTTAAAACAACTGTTTAAACAAGTTGCCACTGCGTTACACACTGGAAGACAACTGTTTTAAGGTTGTCATTAAGTTACACGTTGTTAAAACAACTGTTTAAACAGGTTGCCACTGCGTTACACACTGGAAGACAACTGTTTTAAGGTTGTCATTAAGTTACACGTTGTTAAAACAACTGTTTAAACAAGTTGCCACTGCGTTACACACTGGAAGACAACTGTTTTAAGGTTGCCATTAAGTTACACGTTGTTAAAACAACTGTTTAAACAGGTTGCCACTGCGTTACACACTGGAAGACAACTGTTTTAAGGTTGTCATTAAGTTACACGTTGTTAAATCATGTGTTTAAACAGGTTGCCACTGCGTTACACACTGGAAGACAACTGTTTTAAGGTTGTCATTAAGTTACACGTTGTTAAATCATGTGTTTAAACAGGTTGCCACTGCGTTACACACTGGAAGACAACTGTTTTAAGGTTGTCATTAAGTTACACGTTGTTAAATCATGTGTTTAAACAGGTTGCCACTGCGTTACACACTGGAAGACAACTGTTTTAAGGTTGTCATTAAGTTACACGTTGTTAAATCATGTGTTTAAACAGGTTGCCACTGCGTTACACACTGGAAGACAACTGTTTTAACAGGTTTTCATTAAGTTACACGTCTTTAAGACATCTGTTTTTAAGACAGCCGTTTAACAGGTTGCATTAAGTTAAAAAGTCGTTAAGACATCTGTTCCAACAATTGTCCAATACGTTACACACTGGAAGACAACTGTTTTAACACGTTGTCATTAAGTTTAATGATAACTTAAAGACATCTGTTTTAACAGGTTGTCATTAAGTTAAACGTCATTAAGACAGCCGTTTAACATGTTGCATTAAGTTAAAAAGTCGTTAAGACATCTGTTTCAACAATTGTCCAATACGTTACACACTGGAAGACAACTGTTTTAACAGGTTGTCATTAAGTTTAATGATAACTTAAAGACATCTGTTTTAACAGGTTGTCATTAAATTAAACGTCATTAAGACAGCCGTTTAACAGGTTGCATTAAGTTAAAAAGTCGTTAAGACATCTGTTCCAACAATTGTCCAATACGTTACACACTGGAAGACAACTGTTTTAACACGTTGTCATTAAGTTTAATGATAACTTAAAGACATCTGTTTTATCAGGTTGTCATTAAATTAAACGTCATTAAGACAGCCGTTTAACAGGTTGCATTAAGTTAAAAAGTCGTTAAGACATCTGTTCCAACAATTGTCCAATACGTTACACACTGGAAGACAACTGTTTTAACACGTTGTCATTAAGTTTAATGATAACTTAAAGACATCTGTTTTAACAGGTTGTCATTAAATTAAACGTCATTAAGACAGCCGTTTAACAGGTTGCATTAAGTTAAAAAGTCGTTAAGACATCTGTTTTAACAATTTCCATTACGTTACACATTGTAAGACAGCTGTTTAACAGGTTGCCATTAAGTTATACTTCGTTAAGACAGCTGTTCAACAGACTGTCATTACGTTACACGTTGTAAGAAAACTTTTGAACAAAGTTGCCTTTACGTTACACGTTACAAGACAACTTTTTATAAAGGTTTCATTACGTTACTCGTTATAATTCATCTGTTTTAAAGGTTGCAATTAATTTACACGTCGTAAGACAGCTGTTTAACAGTTTCCCTTTTCGTTAAACGTCATAGTTTTAAACGTTATTTCATTTCGAGGGTGCGCAAAAAGTGAGTAAGACACGCAAGGTCGCACAATAGGTACTTCAGTATATTATGTAATCGTACATCTTGAAAAACGCCGTTGAAAAAACGCCGAGGCTCACGGCGCCGCGCCGTCCTGTTTAAAAGAATTTGTTGCTGAGTGTAACTATGAAAACTGTAATTGTATTAATTTTCCATTCTAATTTTCAGACTAAATTAACCGTCTAACTCAACAAAGATAATTTCAATCTGTATATTATTTATATATATTATAATACAAATATTTTATCTAGTAAATTTTAATCACTTATTGATTTTCAAAATTATTGTTTTATTTATAACCACATAAGATTTTCAACCAAAAGTTTATGATTAACTGAATGCTAGTGACACGGACAGTGAACTGCATTCTCCATTAGCCTGGTCCATTATTCATACCACAAATCCACGGTACACACCGGAGCTTTTACACTCATTTGATCGTAGCCTGATGTGACTAGAATAACTAACTGTATGTAACGTGAGAGGTTTTATGAAAACTAAATAATGAACAGCGATAAATTAAATTAAGTTTTCTTTACAGATTTATTGAGTGGTTTTTCAGTCAGTTACTGTTCTGTTGATAGCTTGCATGAAATATCTAGCTTCAAGGATATTTCAACTACAATGAAAACGTGTGTACGTAAAATGGATAAACATCTGTGTATTTATGTCACAAAGTTTAACAATGGTGTTTGGTAATCATTTGAAAAGCGTAGAACTTATTATAAATTATTTTGCTTACCGTCCACCTCTCACATGACCGAGAACTGTCACAGTTTTGTAATAAAACAAAATACTTTAAACATATAATGTACATATAAAATTAATTTAAGCAGTATTCAGTCATTATTGATACACATCCAATAAGTTATTTTCATATCAACCAACAAAAGTTATTTTGTTGTAGATGACAACAAAATATTTCAAATCGTTGAAGTCTTTCGTTGGATGGTGTAAATCATCAAAAGGCGCTTACTAGTAAGTGATAATTTAATATGCAAGACAATAAACTTTAAAATAAAATAAAATTACTATATATGTGCTATATTGTCAGAATATTTTTGCACCTGAACAATTAACTCTTGATTTAATAAGTTAAACTGATGAATCAGTTATTTATCTTCTTCAAAAAGTAAAACTCTTTTGTATACATATTTATTTGTTTGTATAATGAGACCCTTCCCCCACCCAAAACTGGAACTAGGGATGCCAACTAGGGGAAGGCTCAAAACCAGTCAGGCGATAAGATCACGAGTGGCAGTTGGAGGTGGTAGAACTTCACCCAGACGGCAGGCTGAGGGTAAAATGTCCCACTCAAGGACCCTGGAGCTTATGAGTCTCTAGCCAGATAACATGTCATGAAGAGAGGGCGCCGAGAACAAGTAAAACGACAGGCCAACCTGACAGACCGAAGCTGGAAACATGGAGCGACAGAATCCGAGCCAACGGCCACTAAAGTAAACAGTGCCGTCACTCACAATCGCAGCGCACGAGCGATCTCAGGCAGTCTGGCAAACCACGACGACAAGTAACAAAATGTACCGGTCAAAAGACCCGGTACAACAACAGAAACAATCACCCAGTTAATGTACTGATATTTCAACAATAATTAAAGTAAATGTTAAAGTTAACGATTTTTTTAAATATAAAGTTCAGATTGTCATCGCCACGAGGCGTACACTTTTCAGACCACATTTAAGCAGCCGAAAGGGAGCCCGAAGAATTAACCCAAATATTACTTTTAGTTGAGTGGACATTCTGCTCATCTGGGCAGAATGTCCGGCCCAGCCAAACAGGTAAAATCATTTTTGACAGTTTAACGATTTGGGCAGATTGTCTGTTTACCATAGTTATCAGAGGTAGAGGCTAGTTATCAATAGAAAATGTTTAGATAATTATTTTACTATGATGTCAGTTACATAAGCCATAATATCAAAGCGACCTATTTAGTTCATAAGTTACTAATAAGAAGGATATGATTGTTAAATTGTCCAACTGTAATTATCATTTCTCCCTTTGAAATTAAAAACAAGGGTCACCATGGTTGAGTTGATTTAATCAACTCCAAGTTTACTGTTTCATGATAAATATATAATTAACACTATGATTTTGTTTTAAGATTATATATTCCTAACTCAAACTCGTGAAAATTATCAAACGTTACTCCAGTGATCAAGTAAATTATCCCCTCCATAAGATACGAAGGTTTTTATAAGCTATAAAATAAAAGATTTCTAATCTATTTAGAAATATTTAGACTCCTGCATGACAGGTCCACCAAAAAAATATTCTTTCTAGTTTTTTTAATAAGATGATAGACATCTGGTCCGAGTTGCATTTAAAAGAAGAATAGTCAATGCAGTTTTAAACAGAAATAAATAAGCCACTCCTGCAATTTCCCCAACTCCATTTCATTACTAGTTTTTGCTCGTCGTAATGTCCATCAATTCTCCCGTGTTATTATTTATGATTGTTTTGTATGTGCTTCAGTTTGTATTATACATCCTTATTCCGCTTTTAGAACTTATTATAATATATATTTTATAACCAGAAGATTATATTGACATTTTTTTGTTTTTTTGTAATCCAATTCAGTAACCATTGGGAATTTCATCATATTTTATGTAGTAGGCCTGAATGAGCTCGACAAATTTAAACGTTATACCGCGTACACTCATAGTTATAGATTTATCTTTCCTTCAGCGTGATTTTCATCTCTATAGTTAGTTTTGCAGAGTTCTAAAATATTTCTCTCTTCTTTTTTATAGATTTTTTAAACATATAACAACAAGGTCTGATTCTTCGTTATGCAAGTCTTCTTGTGTGGGCCAATTTTCTCACTTTCCATGCAGATATCTGCACTAACAGCAGGTAGTAGAAATAAAAGTATTTTTATTCTATAATATATAAGTTATATTAATACACGGTCGCTGAAAATTTAGTGTTTAATTATTTCAATAGCATTAGAACAACGAAAACACAAATGTAAAATTGACCCTTTAAATCACAACATTCCTTAATAAGATATTTACTTATTTAGACAACGAAACTCGTGCAAATTAAATTCCTTTGTCAGAATAAGACTCTAATTGGGTCTGAAGATTTGATAATTATGTTTGAATAGAGTATTATCAGGCAAATCTAACAAAACACATACAAATTCAGCATACCCTTACTCATGGATTTACAAATATATTCAATGTTGTAACTACGAAAATTATAATATCTGAGAACACAAGTTAAAAAATTTTGGTGTAATAATTCATAAACAGGTTTTTTCTAACACTTTCTATTTTCTGAGTAAAAATCAACTTTGGAGCTTTTAAATTTTATAACCTTTTAACATAACAAAGTGTCAACGCTACTAATTCTAGGCAAAAGGATTTTGGGCGTCCTATATCACGATATACAACAATAATATAACATTTGATCATATACTAATTAAATGTTTCACGTTAATGTAATATTTGATGACTATGCCTGCATCTAATATCTTCGTTAGAACTCGAATGTTTCATAAAAACACAAAAGGGTCAACTTCTGCCTCATTTATATTTACAGTAAATTTCAGAAGCTATCAACTATTTTCAGAACTTAAATTTTGCTAATTTATCTTCATAATGCTTATTACTTAAAATGATGATCATTATTGTGGTATCAAAATAAGCTAAATTCAATAAATTTCATGTAATCTACTTTACAAAATAAGAAGTTTTCGAAAAGTAAAATAATCTAGTTTTATATTTGCTTAGTATTGGGGAATACTGTATTTACTCCACCCTCAGAATCGATATGAAATGTAAAACTTAAACCAATTTCCAGTGAAAGGTTTCTTTGTCCACATACCCTTGGGAAAGACGTATTACACCACAGTCCCTTTCCTGCAAACTTAGACTGAAAGGATATGTGTTTAGCATTTCTTTATATTTGTAAAATAAATAAAATTGTCGGTTTTTTACATTATTCTCTTTCTTCACATAAAATATTTTCAGTTTATGATTTGTTACAAATTTTCATTTAAGTATAAAAAGATATACTTAAAAGATCTGTATAAAAGACTTAAAAATAGTATAAAAGATAGAGAAAAGAAAATCTAACTTTGCGATCAAGATAATCAGTTCACAAACTTGACAAACGAAACTGTGAGTATTAGGCTACACTTGAAACAAAAACGTTGGGTCTAGTATTTAAGGGGAGTCTGTTGTCAAATTTTCGAAAAATAATTATTTTTTAATTTTTGTGTGTTGTTTATTTAATTCTGAACATTTTAATATGTAATACTTGTATAATATCTCAATGCATTACACAAAAATAAATTTTACAAAGTTATGCGACCCAGTGTTTATCTTTGCATTGTTGACATCAATGTACAATATACCCATATAACCCCAATATATTGAGTTCTAGATTAGTATTTTGTGTTGGCTACACTGCTCTTATTTGACTTACATAACCTTCTCACGAAACTCAACAGCTGCTTGTTATTTTTTTGTACCTGTAGAGTGTGAAATATGTTTGTTTACACTGTTATTGTTTACATTGCTAGTAAGTTTGCTTGGTTTTTTGTTAGTGTTACTATAGTTACAATGTTATTGGTGAAATTTATTTAGTGTATTTTGAACAACGCCACGTATAAAGAAGTTTAGTAAGAGGAAATATTATGGAAATCAACATACTGTAAGTAGTGGATGCAAAGATAATAGTAATAAGACTGTCAACCCACCATCTCATAGTAGGCCTACTGCAATTTCTACATCTAGAAAGAAACTAACTTACCTAAAATTAACTGGTGAGAAAGAAGAGTTTATACAAAAAAAGAAGTCAGACAGGGAACATTATTATTGTTTTATCTATACTCAATGACATTTCCAAAAATGTAAAATGCCAACAATGTACTCAGAATACACAACATTTTTGAACTCACTGACAAAAGGAAAGGTTTAGCATCCCAACTTGAGCTAAGTTGTACTAATTGTAATTTTACTTCAGACTATACTTCTAGTAAAAAAGTGTCATCAGAGATCAATAATATGCATGAAATAAATCTTAGGCTTGCATATGGTGTGCGCACAATAGGCAAAGGACAGTTAGCCGCTGAAGCGCTTTGTGCAGTCATGAACTTACCGCGTCCTCCTCACCATTTTCAAGTATATAACAAAGCTCTAGGTAGTGCAACAAGAACAGTAGCTTGGAGCCATATGGTGAAGAGGATGGAAGCCCGGCTACTGAAATTGCGCAATGATTACTAAAGTCAATGAAGCTTGCTGCTGTGGAAGCAGTCATTGATAATTATGGCAATAGAAATATCTGCGCCGCTTTTGATGGAAGTTGGCAGAAACGAGGTCATGTTTCGTTAAACGGAATTGTTTCTGTAATTAACATGGTTACTAGTAAGGTTATGGACGTTGAATGCTTGACAAAGTATTGTTCTTTGTGTCACAATAAGCATGAAAAAGAGCATGCATGCATATCTAATTACAAGGGAAGTAGTGGTGATATGGAGGTGGCTGGAACACTTGCCATTTATAATCGATCAGTGGAACAAAATGGAGTAAGATATACTCAGTACCTAGGAGATGGGGACAGCAAAGCTTTTCAACGTGTTGCAAATGCAAAGCCATATGGTGAACTGCAGATAGAAAAAAATTGAATGTATAGGGCATATACAGAAGAGGATGGGAGCCCGGCTACTGAAATTGCGCAATGATTACTAAAATCAAAAATTTCAGGATGGTAAGCCACTGTCCGGCAAAAATAGGCTTACTAAAGAAGCTGCACCTGAACTACAAACCTATTATGGTTTATCAATAAGAAGGAATGTTGATAATTTGGATAGTATGTACAGTGCAGTCTGGGCAACATACTTTCATAGATTGTAAACCGATAAAAACCCGCAACATGGCTCATGCCCAAAAGGAGAGAATTCATGGTGCAAATACCAACGTTCCTTAGTTACTAAAGCCATAATAAATCCCTCCCATTTGAAGTTATAGACCAAATCAAGCCCATCCATAGAGATCTATCAAATAAGAATCTCCTAAAAAAAAAAAAAAAAAAAAAAAAATGCCTACACGGAAAGACTCAAAACCCAAATGAGTCTTTCAACAATATTGTTTGGTCCAGAATCCCAAAACGAATTTTTGTTGGACTAGAAACACTCAGAATAGGAGTTTGGGACTCTGTAGTAACATACAATTCAGGTTACCTAGGTAGAGTAAAGGTGTTACAAGAACTCTTCGGTGAAGCTGCTGGTAACTGTGTACTAGGTCTAAAGGGCCTCAATAAAATGCGCCAATCAAAAGCCGACAAAAAGCTTATGAGGTTACCAAGAAAGCTAGAGTAGCAACAAGAAGAGGAAGCTGGAGGACTTGGAAGATGAAGAGGAGCTGTATGGATCTGGAATTGATGCAATTGCCTGAAAAAAGAGAGTATTTTCTCTTTCCGTTGGATTTTTCGAAAACTTCAATTTTTCAGCTTCAGGTACACTTTATTCAAAAAGTTGTTGATATATTTTCATGAAACTTACACCACATATTCAGTCTTATATTAATCTTATATTAAAAGTAGGTTTCAGTATGTTCAAATAACAAATGTTAATCCAAACTATTACGTAGAAGATTTTAAGTCACCGCTGCAGAAAATTATGTATGGTGTCCCCCAGGGATCTACTCTGAGACCATTGCTATTCATTTGCTATCTCAAGGGTTTGCCTGGAGTGGTGTCTGGGGGGCACACCAAGGTCTGCCTTTATGCAGATGATTTAACTTATTTAATTACTGACTCAAATGTTGAAAGCTTAAAATCAAACTCTTTTAATGATCTGTCACAAATTAATAATTTTTTAAAAATCAAAATCTTATGAGTATTAACAAAACAACCTCTATTACCTTCCGCACCAAACAAAATAAAATAAAATCAGAAATTGATATCGTAATTGATGACAAAAAAGTTGAACAAACAAAAAATACAAAATTTCTTGGAATTATAATTGATGAAAACCTGAGCTGGGACTTGCACATTCAATCTGTTTTAACTAAGATTTCCTCAGGTATTTATGCTTTGCGTAGAATGTCTGGCTTTTGCAATCTCAACACTTCAAAAACAATTACTTTTCCCTAATTCAATCCCATAATAGTGTATGGGATTACTATATATGGTGCCACAACCAAAAACAACATGGACAAAATTCTTCGAGCCCAAAAAAAGGCTTATTGAAATCTTTTAAAAAAAGCCATCCTATGCTGGTCAACAATTTTACAGGAAAATACCCCAATCTTTAAAAAATGAAGAAAATTGCACTAAATTTAAAAATACCTTAAAATTAAATTTTTTGAATTTGCCCCTGTACTCAATTGATGAATTTTTAAATCAATAGTGCAAGGTATTTGTGTAAATTGTTTTGTTTTTACAGTTAGTGATTACATTATTAAATATCATATCTGTATTTGATTCTATTCATACAATGTATTTTGTATTTTGGAATAAAGTAGTTTTGAATTTGAACAATATTATTAATATTAAACCTGCTTTTACTGTTCAACAACTCTTAGAAAATTATATTTTAACAAATATTCAAGTTTTTTATTTGTCATAAATATAAAAAATTGTCAAACTAAATTCTGAATATATATGAACTTAAATTTAGGTTTAATAGTAAGTTAAAGAGTCATAAAAGCTAAATATAAAGTTTGAATGCTCTAGCTATATTAGGTTTTAAGTAAATGGTCCCAGAAAATGATAAATTTAACATTACGTTAAATGGGACGACAGACTCCCCATTAATTTTTATAATTTATATAATTGATCCTGTATAATTGGAATTATACAAATCACAATTACGATAAGGTTAGAATAAATTAAACATCAAAACCCGTTTGTTGTCATTTCCCCTTAATTACGGGGTAGTATTATAGCCCATAGTACTACCCATACTATAAAACTCTTCTTCTTTAGTGCTCAACCCTTAGGCTGGTTTGCAGCGGATCGCCATTCCTGTCTTCTATCCGCCCTCCACTTAATTTCTGTATAACTACCATAACTTACATCATTCATAATCTGCTACATGTACTCATCCTCGGTCGTCCCCGGCGATCTGTTCCCTCAATTGTTCCCATAATGTTGTTGAGCCTCAACAAGTGTCCTACCAGCTTGTCTCTTCTTGTCTGAATGTGCCTCCACAGAGATCTAGTTTTTTTTTTCTTCTCTTCTTAGAACCTCTTCGTTGGTAACTTTATCCCTCCAGCTGATTTTCAGCAGTTTTCTATAGCACCACATCTCTAGAGCCTACAAGCGCTGTCTTTCCTGTGTACGCGCAGTCCACCATTCACATACATACAGGGCTACACTCCAAACAAACGCCTTCATGTTTCGTTTTCTCACTTCCAGACTAATATTCTTACTGGGGATTAGATTCGTTCCTAGATATAATGCAATTTTAGCCTGCTGTATTCTCCTCACAATTTCTTTTCAGCTTCTACCATCTCTTGTGATTTTGCTTCCTAAATAAGTAAGTTCCTCCACCTCTTCTAACTCCTGCCTTCCAATACTCAAACTTAGATGTTCCTGTTCTTTCTTAGCTCTACATACTATTAGTTTAGTCTTTCTTTTGTTTAATCTCATAAAACTATTCTATTTATTTTATAAAACTAATAACTGAAAACCAACCATACTCGTTGTTGTATAACTTACGATACAAGAGGTTGTTTTGTAAGTTTTTTAAAGTTGAAAGATAATAGAACGACTAAACAACGTGTATTAGTTTAGACTTGTTCCCCTAATTATTATTGATTAAAGGGTGCACTATGAGTGAGATAATCCTAATTGTAGGGGCTGAGTCTATACTCTGACAGTTTGGTTTGGCACGACTAGTTTGTTGGTTGAGTTTACTGGATTAATAGGGTTTTAGTCGAAGATAATATGTTCGTATGCAATCTGAGTGTTAAAAATTATCAATAAATGGAAAGCGTAATTTTGGGCACGTAAAATATATCCTAAAAACTGAATTTTTGGATTTAAATACAGTGTATTTATTTAACTTACTCCAAGAAAAATATGTCGATTTCAGTTTGACGGACATCGTAGCTCAGAATGTAGTAAATCCACAAGTGATGGGTTTGGTGGTATAAATACAAGTGGAACTATTCCATGTGATCCAAACATAATTCTTTAACAGGGGTTTATCTCAGAAAACTCACATATATGGATTTCATACATTACACAAGATTAAGTCATGAAAACTACAAAAATCAAAGGAATAAGAGTTCAAAAATTATTTTTCTGATGCTCTAGCAGTTGCAAGGTCTTCTAAATGCAACAGATAAAAAATGCAACCAGGTTTTTAAAAAAATACACTCAATACCATAGTGTAAGCAATGTAAAAAAAACTTGTAGAGAAGGTGGAAAAAAGGGAGGAAACACAAATGAAGTTGTAAAGGAGGATAAAACACATCAATCCATCCGGTCCGGATGATTCAAGGATAGGAGGCCATGTATCCTACTTTTATGTACACAGGGAGAATTTTTAATACCAATTTTAGATATTAAGAGACCATAAATAAATCCATGTACTTTACGAGACTTAATATGTTAGTTTTTGAAGGTATGTATTTTTTGTGATGGTTTTCATTATTGATTTATGTTAAATAGCTACACATCACATAGTTTTTTTTTTTTTTATTATATATTTCGGATATACAGTCTGAAGCCATTGAAGAAGGACTGGACCGAGAAATAAAATTGATATATCAAGAATTAAAGTCATAAACAAGTCCTATCAAAAAACCAAACAAAACATTGTTAAGTAATAAAAATAAAACAGAATCAAAACCTTTAACAACAAGTGTTATACTGTATATCAATAGGGAATCAGAAAAAAATCAGAAGAATCAACAACAAATTTAATATTAGAACTTCATTTCTTACAAAATCAAAAATTGGAAATTTACTAAGAAAAGTTAAACCATACAATCAAAATAAAAAAACCAAAAATTTTCTTTACAAAATTCCTTGTCGATGTGATTTTAATTATTTTGGAAAAAACATCTCGAACATTAAAAAATAGAATACAAGAACATAAAACAGCATAAAAAATCAATTGGAAAACTATTCTAAACTTTCAGATCATGTTTTGGTGGAATAGCATAAGGTGCAATGGACAGCAGTAAGTATATAAAGAAAATAAATGGAAAGAAAGAACAATAAAAGAAGCTGCATTATGGCTGTAGAAAGCTGCATTTCGCAACCTAGTGCCACTTTATGCCCAAAATATACCTGCCTACTATCAAATCAGAAGTATTAAATAAAATAAAAAAAATAAGTGACTAAACAATTGTTATCAAAATTTATATAGTATATATTCATCTATTTTCATTGATTAAATCTTCTGTTAAAAATTTTTAAAAACATATGATCTACTAATTAATTTATATTTTATTAAAAACTATTTATGTTGTTAAATGTTTGAAAATGGCTTCAGACTGTATAGCCGAAATATAACATAAAAAAAAAAAAAAAAAAAAACTGTGATATGTGATTTAACATAAATCAGTTAATATGTCAGTCTCTTAATTTTTGAAACCAAAGAAATTTCCGGGAAGAAAACTGTGTTCTAACTATCTGGAACATAGTTGACACTAGTTACACATTGCTGTAACTCGGGATAACGTTTTGTGGATATTGTAGGTAAGAGGTTCAATACTAGGCCCTCAAATAACGGAATGGCGTCTGCTCAATGGTTTCCATTGCTTTGAAAACTACTAAAGAAAGTTGGAGAGTCCATGTTGGGTGGTAATGAGGGTCCGGATGTTTTGTAGGGAAGAGACTTGAGTATTAAGCATGTCAATTAGCTAAAAATCATACTAATACTACGTGGTTCAGATTCCACGTAAATCTGTAGGTCCCTTAGTTGCCCTGGCTGTTGAGCTACTAATAAATAGCTGTTTCTGAGGAACAGTCGACCTTAGTAAGTAACAATGACTACATTCGTTCATCCCACTCATTAAGCTCTCATTTCACCCTTATCTCTAGGACCGGCGCCTTAATAATGAATAATAATACTAATAAATCAACTTGCCATTTATAAAGCAATTTTAAAATTATATTCAACCAAGGCTATAAATATTAAAAATAATAACAGTTTAATTCATATGCAAAATTAATAACTACTCATTATGAACGTAAATCTAAAGGTAATAGTAATTAGGTATTGTAAAATCGAGAAGATTTATATGAAAGAAATCCATGAGCATAATTTGGTCATTCATTGTTTGGAAAATACAGACACATATCGGACACTGGCGTATAACTTACCGTTAACAATTTACCTGACTGGCAAAATGCATTGTGAACTGCATTCTCCATTAGCCTGGTCCATTATTGATACCGCAAATCCACGCCACACAACGGAGCTTTTACACCCATTTGGTTGTGGCTATTTATCACGTATGCAGAGAAACCCTATTACAGTTACCGTATGACAGTCCTTAATTTTGTAATATAACTTTAATTAAAGGTTTGTTTAAGTGCTACGTGCTTTAAAATTGAAAACTCTTCTGTGATCATCGTCAAACTAAACGTCCGCTAAAAAATATTGGTTAATTGATTAGTTATCTTTGATCGAAGATTACGAACATGAAATGTTGTCTACTAAGACTATATTTAATAAAAAAAAACTAAGAATAGCAAAATCATTTAGTCTAACCTAACCTAACCTAGATTGACTTAGGTGTCTAGATACACCTATATTAATAGACATTACGACCGAGATATTCAACAAATGCAAATGTCCGGGAATGTGTTTTATTAATTTAACAGAATAAAACAATTAATGAAACTATTACGAAATACTTGACAAATGGCTTACCTTGTAGATCTTATACTCATTAAACATCTTTAACAAACACAATAATTAGCACATCTTTAAGTTACATTAGCATTATAAGTAATATGTGTAGTATAAAACTCATACTACAAGATAATATTTATTTACACCGCAATATGAAACAAATATTAGTACTTATTTACTACCACTTGATAAATATTATATTGCTATAAAACTGTTCCCAATTTATTTTTACGTCCACTTTGGTTTTCCCTATCTGCTAGGAATCCAATATCGCTGGCCTTATCTTATCACGGAGCGCATTCGGCGGTAATACGATCATTGGATTTACCAGTTTGTGAACACCTTTAGTAGCAAACTAACCTAACCGTAATTGCGATAAAAAAAGTAGTGATAGTGAACTAACGGAAAAGTAGTGGTAGGGAATTAACGGAAAAGATCTGAGAAGAGTTTAAGAAAAGTTGGAGCTATCCTTGAATATGCTAGACCGAAAAATGATGGTGATACATTTTTAGCACGGTCAAAACCACGTGGGTTTCGAGTGGCCACAGGAGTAAGAATAAGAACCCAAATATGTTATTATTTCATCATAACTCATAGATTATGATGAAATAAGGTAAACTAAGCTGAAACAGTCAGTCAATGGCTGAGAAAGTAATAAACTTATGCAGTCGAAGTAAGCCATGCATGTTCTGAGAGAAGTTTTTGGCTTCACGACAGCTATATTGTTAACCAATGCCTGACACTAAGATAGCAGGAATATTGAATTACTAAAACACCCGTATACACAATCCCTTATATTGTATTAATTATTCTTAATTAAGTAGCCGATCTTAAAGATATGAACGAATATGAGGGGCGAATTAGTGTAGATGTTTACATTCAGCACTATGTTGTTATGTGTACATTTTAGATGTTTTGTTTTAAAGTAAAAAATAATAAAGACGAAATAAAAGTAAGTAAAAGTAGCAATTTTAACAATAATAATGAATATAATCATTACTAAGATAAAACAACAGAAAAAGTTACAAAAGTAGCAGCAATAATTTATCAATATTATAACAAAAAGAGTTTTAAAAGAAACTGTTGTTATTACTATTATTTAAATTTATTTGTTATTTTTTAAAACTACTCTTTCATAGCTAGTTAATTAATCATTAATAAGAAGCATCGTACATTACAAAGTATAATTTCACGTTTGAGTTAGTAAATCGCATTTTACAAAAACTTCCACAAAAACCCCTTTATAATTGTGAGCACTCGTTTTTAGTGGGAAGAGAATTACTCTTTAAGTTGTTCCAGCGGTAACTGTTATTCCCTCTTTGCAATTTGAAGGAGGGTTCAGCACGGTTGAGTTGATTTAATCAGCCCCAAGTTTATTGTTTGTTTTGTCGGCTTGTTAAGTAGATATTCGTATAAGGATACATGAAAAGCATGTTTTTTCCAACGCTGCACACAATAACACTAAGACTCAACAGAATACATGAACGAGTACAGAAAAACAAGATCTATTTACTCAAATTAAAACAAAATAAAATTTACGTATTAAGAGGATCTGTCATTGATTATTTAAGCATTTTATTAACACTGAACAAATTAACTGATTTAAACATTAGTAACTGTTACATTAAACTTTTGATCCACTTTACCATTTATTTAAAAGCCATTGAATGAAGGTATTTCCTCCAGTTGAACTAGATCAGGTATATAACACTGATCATTTCTGTGAAACTATCCATTCAATAAGCACCTCTTAATTTTACTACTTAATCCCACAATAAAGGTTTTATTATTTATTATCAATTCATAGTAACCAGATTTTGTTATCCGGTGGTACTGACCCTTCCACTCAACCATACACGTAGAGTGGTACTGACCCTCCCACCCAACCATACACGTACAGTGGTACTGACTCTCCCACCCACCTATACACGTGCAGTGGTACTGCCAATATACTATTGTATGTGTATGGGTAGTTGGGCCAATACCATAACTCCGCTCGTACCGGTCCCAAGCCCGGCGTCTCATCATTCCCATAACCGATGAGGAGGAGGAGGGGGTACCTTCCCACAGCTCTCAGTGTGATCCCGATGCTGAGAGCACTCCTATCCCATTAATTCCTTATCCTACCTAACCTTTCCAACCAAGCCAAGGCGGAACAGCGTGGGCCGAGGGCTGAATGGCTGGTGGTAGACCAGTCTATACCATGCGGACTCTGGACACCTGCCGAAATCCAGTTTCAAATAGGCTTACCCTGGCATGCGGGGCTCTGTCGGGGCTAGACCATTTATTTCCCTAGCTACTCGTGGGAGTCCAATGGATCCGAACAACACAAAATCATCTAAACCTTCACCTAAGGACCGCATTGAGTCCTTAGGCAATGAACCGAGCATGGGAGCAGAGGGCAGCTACACTGGCCAGCCCTTGTTTTCCATTGCTCGGGCCAAATCAACGTCGGGGGGGGGGACATGTCTCTCTCCGATTCTGAATCCAACTTGGCTGAGGACCGCTCAGAGCCCTCAGACAAGGACCTTGGCATGGGGAACGAAGGCAGCCAAGCAGGCCAGCCTGAAGTCCCCGCTGCTCGGGTCAGGGGTTCGGTGGAGGGGGGCATGTCACTCTCTGACCCCGAAAAAATCCTTCCTCGGGGCCCAGGCTCTGATCAGCTTGATCGGACGGCTGAGGCCCTGAATAGGATGAAGATAGCCAGGAAAAACATTCCTGGCAATCAGAGAAAAAAACTCCTGAAGGAGAGACTTGCCCGGCAGGGTGTACAGTGGGACCCTGCGAAGTATCGTCCCCTGAAGAAAGCCTCCTCGGCGACTCCTAAGGCGGAGGGTGAAAGCACCAAAGGTGGCGCCAAAAGCGCACGCTCGCAGAGCTCGATCTCTTCACCTGCGGAGGCTAAGAGGGGAGCGACTCCTAAGGCGAGGGGTGACGGCCCTAAAGGTGGCGCTAAACGCGCACGCCCGCAGGGCTCGACCCCCTCACCCTCGGAGGCTCAGAGGGATTTGAAGAGACAAAGGAAGGCCGAGGAAGGTTCCCAGGGAACCTCTTCTCAGACCTTTCTTGAAGCTCTCAAGTCTATTAAGGTGGCGGTTGTGCCACCTAACTATCCGGAGAGCAAGCTCACTGAAGAGCAAGGCAACCTCATCCAGACTGCTCTGGTTGAGTCGATATGCCCGCTGGACAGTGGTGAGCTCCCTTTGTTCACCAACTCCTACATGGAGAGGGGTGCTCTTATTGTCTCCGCCGAAAACGAGGAGACAAAAACATGGATCGCTGCAACTGTTCCCTCTCTCAAATTGTGGGAGGGGGCCCAGTTCAGGATCGGTGACCGAAAGGACATCCTACGGGCTACCAAGGTGCTGTTTAAGACGCCTAAGCAGCTCGGAAAGATGGACGAGTCCAGAATCCTGAAGCTTGTAGAAGACCAAAACAAGGAACTGAATGTGAGAGAATGGACCATCATCAGCCGAAAGGCCGATCCGGAAGGAGCAAAGACCTTCGTCTGCCTGGTGGACGATCAAGTTCTCTCAGCCATTAAGGCCAAGAGCAATAAGTTGAGGTTGGGGCTCTGGCAGGTCTCGGTGGTCGTATTAGCTAGGGACAATGCCAAGGGTGATCCAAGCCAACCTGCACCACAGTAGGGCTGCCTCGGCAGCCCTCTGTCAGTCCATGACTGCACACAACATCGACCTGGCCCTGATTCAAGAACCTTGGTTACACAAGGGCAGAATCACAGGACTGGCCAATGCAAAAGGTAAGATAATTCCCTCTTGTTCCACCAATAATGCTAGGACATAAATCTTGGTACGCAATGGTATGGAAGTATTTCCCCTGTTTGATTTCTGTTCCAGGGACATCACGACAGTGAGAATTACACTGAGCACTGAGGAAGGGCATGGGGAGTTCATCGTCAGCTCTGTGTACCTTCCCTGTGATGCTCAGGATCCACCTCCTTCCAGGGAACTAGAAGCCCTAGTTGAGAAACAATCCATTGGGGGGCGGCACCTTCTGGTCAGCTGCGACGCCAATGCCCATCATGAAGCATGGGGATCAACCGACTCCAACAGGAGGGGTGTGTACCTATTAAACTTCATTGTATCTAATGACTTATTCATACTAAATCGGGGCAATGAACCCACATTTAGGAATAGAGTTAGAGCCGAAGTCATAGACCTGACCCTTTGCAATGCGGTCACTCTAGGCCTCATTGACAACTGGCGGGTCTCTGACGAACCTTCTCTTTCTGATCATCTGTACATTCGCTTTGATATCAAAGCTAAAATGTCAGCCTTTTCCTCTACTCACCGAAATCCTAGGCGGACGGACTGGGAGTCCTATGCTGCGGAACTTTCGGCCATTGCGGGATTGGGTCCCGGGGGGGGGGGGTAGAGTACGAATAAGGTCTGTCGTGGAACTAGAGCAGGCGGCATCCTGTTTACAGGATGCGATCCTCGAAAGTTACCACGATAACTGTCCAATTTCAAACACACCGCCTAGACCAAAAATCGGGTGGTGGTCAAAATCCCTGGAAGCTAAGAAAAGGCGCGTTAGAATGCTTTTTAATCGCTCTAAGGTGGCCAATTGTCGAGAAGAGTATCGTTAAGCTCTTAACGACTACAATTCATCTATTCGTGATGCCAAGAAGGCTTCATGGCAAACCTTTTGTAGGGGCATTAACTCCATCAAAGAGGCAGCTAGAATCCAGAAAATCTTGGCTAGCGAACCTATCAACCCCATGGGCAGTCTTAGAACCAGCTCAGGGGAACTGACAACTTTACCTGGTGAAACGCTCAAGCTCCTTCTGGAGTGTCACTTCCCAGGGAATCTCGTTGACGATGCTCTGGAAGTCTCTGGCCCTCGAGAGATTAGCCCTATACCTAGGGCAACTCGAGAGGACTGGAGGCAAGCTAGACGCATAGTCACCGTTTCCAAAGTTAAATGGGCAATCGACAAGTTCAGCCCATTTAAATCCCCAGGAGGCGACGGCGTCTTTCCCGCACTGTTGCAGAAGGGCCCACCGAACCTCCACTTTCTACTTTGCGAAATCTTCAGGGCGAGCCTTGCCTTCGGGTATACTCCTCAGTCCTGGAGAGTTAGCAAAGTAGTTTTTATTCCTAAGCGGAGTCGTGGCGACTACACAAACGCCAAATCCTTTAGGCCAATTAGTCTTTCCTCGTTTCTGGTGAAGACCATGGAGAGACTCGTAGAATTATACATTCGAGAAGGGGCGCTTAAAGACTCCCCTTTACATCGAAATCAACATGCGTATCTCCCGGGGAAGTCTTGTGAGTCTGCCCTCCATTGTTTGGTCAGGCACCTTGAACATTCCCTGAAGAACAAAGAAATTGCTCTAGGAGCCTTTTTGGATATTGAGGGGGCATTCAACAACACCTCATATCAGTCAATTATTCGTGCGCTGGGACAACGTGGTGTAGAGCCTACCATCTGTAGGTGGGTCGACCACATGTTACGGGGCAGAAGAATTCAATCAACCCTTCTAAGTGAGGTGGTGGAGATTTCTGCGAGCCGGGGATGCCCGCAGGGGGGAGTTCTATCACCCCTCCTGTGGGACCTGGTGGTGGATGATCTCCTAGTCAGCCTCACGGATAAGGGCATTTTCATACAGGGCTATGCGGACGACATCGTCCTACTGGTCCATGGCAAGTACCAGGGCACTGTTACGGACATCATGAACGACAGTCTGGAAGCAGTGAACTCCTGGTGTGTACGAGAAGGGCTTGCAATAAACCCTTCCAAGACAGTAATAGTTCCCTTCACCAGGAAAAGCGTTCAGGGCTACTTCAGAGGCCTGGCCCTTGGTGGAGTGTCTCTGCCTGTTTCATCGTCGGTTAAGTATCTGGGAGTAATCCTTGATCAGAAACTGACATGGAACTTGCATCTTGATAAAGTCATCCGCAGAGCTAAGTGGTTCTTCGTGACCACTAGGCGCTGCGTGGGCTCCACATGGGGCCTGTCACCTCATGTCTGCCACTGGCTTTACTCAGCGGTCATCAGACCACAAATTACTTACGGGGCTTTGATCTGGTGGCCTAAGATCAATCAGGTAACAGTCCGGGGTAGGCTTTCTAGCCTACAAAGACTTGCCTGCATGTGCATGACAGGGGCCTTTAGGTCGACCCCTTCTATTGCACTGGAGGTTCTTCTCAACCTGCCGCCCCTTGATCTCTTCATTATTGGGGAGGCTCGGGCGGCGGCTTATAGGCTTCAGCTAACTGGCCACTGGAGGGGGCCCTGTACAGGTCACTTCTCAGTGGCCAATCTAGTAAACGATAAGGTACTCTCAATGAAGTCTGACTTCGTTGGGACTAAGTACCTTTTCACTAGACCCTATACTGTGGATTTCAGGTCGAGGGAGTACTGGGACGGTGTTAGCAGCCAGGTTTCTTCTCACGACCGGATTGTATGGTTCACAGACTGGTCTAGAATGGGCAACAGAGCTGGATTTGGTGTCTATACTGGCGACCCTAGGACCAACGCTAGCGTGAGCCTGGGAGCGTATGGCACCGTCTTCCAAGCTGAAGTCACCGCAATCCTTCATTGTGCCACCCAGGCGGTCGAGAGAGGGGTTTGCGGGAAATATATCCGCATCCTCTCAGACAGTCAGGCGGCCTTAGGGGCTCTTGACTCCTGGAAGGTCTCGTCTGGTTTAGTCTGGGAATGTGTGGAGTCCCTCAGCATCCTGGGTTCAAGAAATCAGTCTTGCTGGAATGGATCCCAGGACATAGGGGACTAGAAGGCAACGAGCAGGCCGATGCTTTGGCTAGGGAGGGTGCTCTCAAGCCCTTCATTGGTCCTGAGCCGGCCTGCGGCGTTTCGATTGCAGCTGCCAAAACAGCAATTAAAAACTGGGTCAGCGCCAGACATCTGGAAAGATGGCGGCGGTTCCCAGGGCAAAGACTCGGCAAGGTTCTTGTCAAGAATCCCTCCCAGAAGTTGACAAAGTCACTTCTTGGGTTAAGTAAACCGCACGTTAAGCTGGTGGTGGGACTCATCACCGGCCACGGCAAATTCCGGAGGCATCTAAGAACGGTGGGACTCTTTACGGAGGATCCCATCTGTCGCCTCTGTGGGGAGGACGAAGAGTCGGCAGAACACATTGTCCTGGAGTGTGAGGCCCTTGGTGCCAGAAGAAGAGCACTTTTGAAGGCTCACCTCTAGGACAGTTGGAAATTACTAATCTAGTGAAGAAGCTCCTTGACTTGGTCAAGGGCTGCCAGCTTTACGACGATTAGGCACCGGGATTGGCACAAAAAGCCTTAGGCTTCGTTGCAAGGGTTGGCTGGACCAACTATATATCCCCACTTAAACTAAACTAAACTGGGCCAATACCATTGTATGTATGGGTAGGAGGGTGGGTCAATACTACTGTATATGTATGGGTGGTTGGGCCGATACCACTGTATGTATCGGTGAGCGGGAGGGTCAATACCCCTGTACAGTCAACCTGCACCGATCAAAATAAGTATATCGTGAATATATAATGTCTTAATTATTATATTACGTGTTGGAATAGATACAAAATACGTGAACGTCACCCGCAGAGAATAAAGAAACAGAGGTATCATTCAATATTGTGCTAAATGTGTGTCGAGAATGTCCAGCACCTCGTCAGTTCTATTTACTGTATTTGTGACTGACCATTGAAAGGATCCAATTAGTGTAGGGATCACCCTAGGAGTATCAGCTTGCACTGAAAACTACGTCAAAGACTGTATTTGATTAATTATTTAATTACATATTTATGCTAATTATATGACTGGTTAACGGTGATAAATAGTGCAGTAATAAACAAAATAATTTGTATAAGTTAAGATAAGATTATAAACTGTTATTATCAGTAACTTAAATCTAGCTTGGAGAAATCTCTTTACAGCACTCCTACACCAATCCGATAATCAACATGCTAGTTTAAAATTAAAAAATATTTTTCGGAGTGATAAGGCACAAAGTATGCCATTGCCAAATATTAGTAACTGTAATATATTATTTGTACATAATGTTTCCTAACAATGTTTAAGTAGTTTAAATCATAATCTAACTAATGACAGTCATAAATTCCCCAAGTGGCGTGAGCGAAAACTACATTATAATTGGAAACTATAGAATATTAGTTTATGGCTTGTGTATTTAGAATATTTAAAGGAAACATAACTTGATAACATTTTTGAAAAGATATTTTTTCTTTACAATCACAAACAGGGTGTAATGTTTGATAATTGTAAAATAATAACGTAATATTTGGTACCGGTGGCCGAGCGATCTAAGGCGTCTAGACTTTGAGTCTACATTAGATAGCGCAGGTTCGAATCCTTGATGAAGTAATTATCAGTAACATTCACCTGGTATTGTACTGCCTCCTCCCTTACTCTGACTGAATAAGTTCCCCAAACAGATCAATATTCTAAGGGGAATTGGGAGAGTAAAGCTATGAAGATCTTAAAAAAAAAAAAACTAAAGAATTGTGTCTTGAATTACGGAAAAGAAAACAATTAAATGGCTAACATCACATTGTATTTCTTCTAATAACAAGATATAAAGAATTATACTATTCATTATTTGCGTGTAGATTTTTTAGTTTTAGTTTAAAAGGGGATATGTAGTTGGTCCAGCCAACCCTTGCAACGAAGCCTAAGGCTTTTTGTGCCAATCCCGGTGCCTAATCGTCGTAAAGCTGGCTGCCCTTGACCAAGTCAAGGAGCTTCTTCACTAGACTGGTAATTTCCAACTGTCCCAGAGGTGAGCCTTAAAAAAGTGACCTTCTTATGGCACCAAGAGCCTCACACTCCAGGACAATGTGTTCTGCCGACTCTTCGTCCTCCCCACAGAGGCGACAGATGGGATCCTCCGCAAAGAGTCCCACCGTTCTTAAGTGCCTCCGGAATTTGCCGTGGCCCGTGATGAGTCCCACCACCAGCCTAGCGTGCGATTTGTTAAGTCCAAGAAGTGACTTAGTCAACTTCTGGGAGGGCTTCTTGACAAGAACCTTGCCGAGTCTTTGCCCTGGGAACAGCCGCCATCTTTCCAGATGTCTGGCGCTGACCCAGTTTTTAATTGCTGCTTTGGCAGCTGCAATCGAAACGCCGCAGGCCGGCTCAGGACCAGTGAAGGGCTTGAGAGCCCCCTCCCTAGCCAAGGCATCAGCCTGCTCGTTGCCTTCTAGGTCCCCTATGTCCTGGGATCCATTCCAGCGAGACCTGGTTTCTTGTTCCCAGGGTACTGAGAGTCTCCACGCATTCCCAGACTAGACCAGACGAGACCTTCCAGGAGTCCAGAGCCCCTAAGGCCGCCTGACTGTCTGAGAGGATGCGAATATGTTTCCCACAAACCCCTCTCTCGACCGCATGGCGGCACAATGAAGGATTGCGGTGACTTCAGCTTGGAAGACGGTGCCATACGCTCCCAGGCTCACGCTAGCGTTGGTCCTAGGGTTGCCAGTATAGACGCCAAATCCAGCTCTGTTACCCATTCTAGACCCGTCTGTGAACCACACAACTCGGTCGTTCCGAGAGAAAGTTTCCCCTTTAGTTTACACCCTGGCTGATTTGGAAGGCAAACGTATTGGGAACTGGCATGTGGCGGATTTCAGGAAATTCATCCAGTGAAGAAAATGTTAATATTGAATTAAATTATGTCAGACAAAACCAGAGCAAAAAAATATGGTAGTAGTTCACCTTGGCCTTTTTGAATTTCGGCTCCAAATTTACCACTGTAGACTGTAAAATTTCACACGTCACAAACACCCCCCTGCCTCTAGAAAATGTCATAAATTTTCTTCACTGGATAAATTTCTTGATAATTACGTCATTAATAATTGTGTCTTGAATTACGGAAAAGAAAACAATTAAATGGCTAACATCACATTGTATTTCTTCTAATAACAAGATATAAAGAATTATACTATTCATTATTTGTGTGTAAATTAGAAAGAAAAATATTGAACTAGTGTTTTTAATACAAGTTTTCATAGTTATTTAAATGTTTTTTAAATACCTGAAATTAATGTAATATCCTTGTATGACAAATAATTATTATATATGTTTTAAAATTTCTAAATAAGAACTAAGAATAACAGCCAGTTAAAGACTAAAACAATGAGTTTCTACTGGCAAATAATACGCTTGAGCTCGTCCACCAGGCAATTTAACGGTTACCGGTCTTTCAAATCATCCCGCAGTAAAATACAAAGGAATCTTTTCTTTTCGCAGCTCATACAACAAACTCACTCAATTACCATCAAATAGAATCACTATTGTGTTAGTTAACTGATAAAATATGTCATGAATTCATAAATTGTAAAAATTATATAAAACTTGAGAACTAGTTAGTTCACAAAAACTGTTAGTTCTATAAACTATAGCCCGTTTATTGAATTTCTCGAAGAGATTGAAAATGCTATGACCAATGGTTTGACAATATTAGCGGGCCAATAGCTATAGCAACATCTAACACCTAGAATGATTTTCGGTTCTTAATGATGAATAATGATTTACTTTCCATTCTTACACATACATTTAGAAACAAATGAACAACTTAGGAAATAAGGAAATAACTGTAAGAGTTTTGAGGCATACAAAAAATATAATAAAACCTTCCTAAAGCAAAATAATTATACAAAAAAGGTATTACTAACGTAAAATATGAGTCTTAACTGAGTTCATAATATAAAAACATAGCTTCCTGTCGTGCTTGTGTCCTTCAACTAAATATTTATTTACCTTATTTGAATTGAACATAGATTGTTATCTGATTACATAGAAAAAAATAAATAAAAATTATAAGTCATAGATAATTAGCTAAAAGAAACACTCTTGAACTACATGTTGTTGCTTGATAGTGAATTAACGGAAAAGATTCTACCAAATATTAAAGATTCTACAAAAAATATTTAAGTCCAAACATAACAAGTATAGTTAGAATCCTGTCAGTATAGAATGACTCTCTACGACTTTCCATATTCTGAAGTCAAAATAAGGTTCTGACTGCTATCTTCTGGAGTTCTTGAATTCTCTGTAGATTTTATGCTGATGTACAGCCTACACAGCAAGAGCATATTTTACATGGGGCTCAAAGAGGTCAGTGTGCCGTTAGTGCTGTGTTCGAGTTGCGGAGAGAGTCTGCAGAGGCTGTCGGCCATTTTGGTTTTAATCCTATAAAAATAATATTATTTGCAAATCCATACTTTTCGTTATTTATTGACCAAAAATTGTGTATGTGGCGTCATTTTAAAAGTTATCATATTGCGCATTCGGTTTGCTTTCGATATTTTAAATGAAAAACAAGTGAAAATTAAAACTTCATATAAAATATTTTAAATATTTGTTCTATAAAATTAATTAGGAATTCGGGAAACGATTCCATCGCTTCATTTCATCTTGATCAAATGCAATGTGTTTTGAAAAAAAATTGTTAAAACAAAACTTTTAAATTTGGATACGCCTGATCGTATGTCCGGTTCGAAAATAGCATTGTTCTTATAGAATTAAACCCAACAG
>JAQJVL010000625.1:232121-487856 GCA_035578905.1 Stictocephala bisonia
CCATCTTGAAAAGTTAGCTCTGTAACTGATTGCGACACACGATTTACTTTTCATAAAAATAACCATACAAAAGCTTTCAGAGACTTATAACAGACGGTAATTTTGAAATAAAACGTGAAAATGTATTTTGATCTACTTCCTAACATTGGTTCAGAAGAAGTATCCGAGGTAGGCATGTTTGGAAGCCTATTTGTTTTAGCTGCCCTGTTCATCACCCTTTTGGTGCTAGCACTCGGATGGTTAGCGTGGGATGTGGCGAAGGATGTGTGGGCAAGACTGTTAGCACTGCTAAGACGAGGGGAACCCCAAGTTGATGTAATCCCAGAGCCGGCGTGGCGTGGCAGAGCGGCACGGCTCCAGTAGCGGACCTCCAGACGGGACAGGGCAAGCAGTATCCTCCACTGACAGCTACGTTCTCACTGCTCACTGTGTAGTCCAGGGGTTGGATTCAGAGGTGATCCACAAAAGCCCCACAAGAAGTTATTTCTTCTGGTGAATTCCAGCAAACACAGGTTACAGTATCTTTGTGATCTGCTTCTTTTGCAAATTATTTCTTTAATCGCATTTCACTATTTCTTAAAATGTTCTAGTGTTATGAAATAGTTTAAACAACTAAAATTTTAACAGAAGTAACTCTCCAATGGAAATTGTACCAATCGTCTTGTTTACTAAAACATTATTAAAAAGCCCTCTACGTTTCCATGACAACTCCACCTGAACTCCATACGGAAGAGCCAATTCACTGTGATGTCATCAACATACCCGCTGAAACTAAGGATCGTTGGTACATGGGCATGATCCAAAAAGTTTCTAAACACCCAGAGCAATACAGTCAATGGCGAAGTGAAGAAGGAAAACTTTGGAAGAACGTGCATACTATGGAACCTACGCTTGAAAACAATAACTGGAGATTAGTCATCCCCAAAGATATTGTCACAATGTTGAGGGCGTACGTGAAGGATAATCACAGAGAATGGGATAGGTACATACCCAATATAGGCTTTGCACTACGTACAGCGTATCATGAGACTACTCAGTATTCACCAGCTTTCCTGAGCTTCGGGCGAGAACTTGCCACTGCTGGTGCAGGATTTGAGGTTCTGGACGATGGTTCTAGTGTACCTTCTCCAGAGGATTCAAGGCAATATGGTGACAAACTAAAAGAGCTGAGAAACATCTATCAAGAGGTTGCGGATAGGCTGAAGGACACTCATGGGAAGAATGCCCGTCGCTACAATCTTCGCAGAAGCCCGGTGCAGTACAAAATAGGAGATGTCGTTTTGAAGAGGAATTATCCACAGTCAGACGCAGCGCAGTATTTTGCAGCAAAACTAGCACCTAAGTATGTAGGACATTTGTTGTGGCGGAGAAAGTTTCCCCTTTAGTTTACACCCTGGCTGATTTGGAAGGCAAACGTATTGGGAACTGGCATGTGGCGGATTTCAAGAAATTCATCCAGTGAAGAAAATGTTAATATTGAATTAAATTATGTCAGACAAAACCAGAGCAAAAAAATATGGTAGTAGTTCACCTTGGCCTTTTTGAATTTCAGCTCCAAATTTACCACTGTAGACTGTAAAATTTCACACGTCACAAACACCCCCCTGCCTCTAGAAAATGTCATAAATTTTCTTCACTGGATAAATTTCTTGATAATTACGTCATTAATAATTTTGTCTTGAATTACGTTAAAGAAAACAATTAAATGGTTAACATCACATTGTATTTCTTCTAACAACAAGATATAAAGAATTATACTATTCATTATTTGCGAGTAAATTAGAAAGAAAAATATTGAATGAACTAGTGTTTTTAATACAAGTTTTCATAGTTATTTAATTGTGTTTAAATACCTGAAATTAATGTAATATCCTTGTATGACAAATAATTATTATATATGTTATAAATGTTCTAAATAAGAACTAAGAATAACAGCCAGTTAAAGACTAAAACAATGAGTTTCTACTGGCAAATACGCTTGAGCTCGTCCACCAGGCAATTTAACGGTTACCGGTCTTTCAAATCATCCCGCAGTAAAATACAAAGGAAGCTTTTCTTTTCGCAGCTCATACAACAAACTCACTCAATTACCATCAAATAGAATCACTATTGTGTTAATTAACTGATAAAATATGTCATGAATTCATAAATTGTAAAAATTATATAAAATTCGAGAACTAGATTAGTTCACAAAAACTGTTAGTTCTATAAACTATAGCCCGTTTATTGAATTTCTCGAAGAGATTGAAAATCCTATGACCAATGGTTTGACGATATTAGCGGGCCAATAGCTATAGCAACATCAAACACCTAGAATGATTTTCGGTTCTTAATGATGAATAATGATTTACTTTCCACTCTTACACATACATTTAGAAACAAATGAACAACTTAGGAAATAAGGAAATAACTGTAAGAGTTTTGAGGCATACAAAAAATATAATAAAACCTTCTTAAAGCAAAATAATTATACAAAAAAGGTATTACTAACGTAAAATATGAGTCTTAACTGAGTTCTTAACATAAAAACATAGCTTTCTGTCGTGCTTGTGTCCTTCATCTAAATATTTATTTACCTTATTTGAATTGTACATAGATTGTTATCTGATTACATAGAAAAAAATAAATAATAATTATAAGTAATAGATAATTAGCTTAAAGAAACACTCTTGAACTCTACATATTGTTGCTTGAATAACCTATTCTTTAGTTTAGAATAAAAGTTGTTTAGATTTACAGAAAATTTCAAATCATGTGAACATTTGTTGTCCAATGTCCTGAAATGATTGCTTGAATATACTTTTTTCATTTTTGGAAGGTTCTATTTGATCTGCTTCTATTATTATAGAAGAGGTCTGTATTGCCACTCTTTATATAAAAAATTCTTAAAACTTTATATATAGACAAATGTTGAATTGGGACTATTTTTATTGGCTACAACAGTGTTGCCATATTACTACTCCTCGCCCTTGTATTATTATTTTTATTGGCTACAACAGAGTTGCCATATTACTACTCCTCGCCCTTGTATTATTATTTTTATTGGCTACAATAGTGTTGCCATATTACTACTCCTCGCCCTTGTATTATTATTTTTATTGGCTACAACAGTGTTGCCATATTACTACTCCTCGCCCTTGTATTATTATTTTCTTGTGTAAGGTGTAAATCAGGACAGTCCCGATTTTGATCTCACTAGTCCCACGTCTCAACTGGCCACTGGTTGGAACTTATACTATCACGATACTTTTATTTCTAAAGTAAATTTATATTTTATCACACCTATTAAAAAAGCAATAATTAAAAATTCCCACGCCAAATTAAGGATGGAAAAATTCAACTACCGTAATTTATTTATTTTAAATAAACTCATGTTAAATAGTACCTCATTTTACTATTTGTTCTCGGTTTGTTTATAAATACGATCATAATTACGGTAGATTGAATTTTATCCTACGTTTAACAAGTATGTCCGTTAAGACCGCTTATAATTAATGGAAACATACATTCTAAGCGATCTTAGATCTAAAGCTTTTAATCATCTACCAGTAGAAATTAAAGTGTGCAACAATGCAAAGTTTTTGTAAACAGTTGAAAGTTTGGCTTTTAAGTAAGCCTGATGTAGGTTGTGTATTAATAATTAGGTTAACAAATCTACTAGGTTAATTATAATTTTAAGAAACGTTTCTATACCGTGTCTACAAGAATAGCATAAAATTTACTTTAACTTGTTATTTATTGATGTTGTGCTGATTGAGAATATTAAATCTCTCATTATTTTAGTGTGTACACATGTGGGTGAAATAAGTATTTTCCAGTTTGGCTAGAAAAATTAAATTATATTAATTTATGTTACAATTTTATTTTTTCGTTCATATTTGTTTCTTCAAATTTTTATGGTATGTTAGTAATTACTGTGTCTAATAAAGATTGCTATTTTATTGTAAGCTATTTATGTGAGATTGTAGTGCATTGTCCGCGGACGTAATAGAGAGTGGCATGTTGACTGCATGGAACTTTGTGAGAACCGGACTCAGAATCATTTGTTATTTTTCGTTTTTTTCTACGCAACGCTGACCATATACTGGGAAAAAGGTCATTGTAAATTGTTCAAAGTGTATGTAAAACAATGTTACTAGTTGTTAAGAGATGGAAAATAAATGCATTACTATTCATTCTTATTTTGTACTACAATCAAACATCTTATGATTATATTTCCTAACATACTTTATACAATAGTTAATAATATGAAATAGACGATTGTTTTGGTTTGAATCTGTTGCTTTATGTTACGAAAGTGATTATTTACGTTATCTAATGACTCCCATCATAACGTGAACGTATAGTCATCGTCATATCTTCGTGAGGAGTTGGGAATAAATAACACTGCTCAATCAACAAAGGAGAGATACCAATTTACTCTTAAGAAAAGGTAGCAATACTTACCATTTGTAATTTTGAAAAACAAAGTACATATGATCGTGTTTATAATATCAATTACTGATGAAACTCGTGTGTATCAGTCCTGCCTACCGGACTAATGCAGTCCATTACACTGCCTTTGACATAGACAACAGTGTGTTATAGGCAATCCCCGACTGCCTTTGAGCCTTGCAAATGCATTTTAGTATCGCTGATCAACGAGATATTCAATAACTAGTTTGTATTTTACCGTTGAAAAATTTTTAACATCGTTGCTCCAACAATTATTATCTTAACTGTTCTAGTGATTACGTACACACCATGTTTTGCAAACACCGAAAAAGTTACCTTTTTACCAACCATATCAATGATTTTACCGACCTTAACTGTCTCTTCCCTATCTGAAATGTCTCTTACCGACCAAAAAATCTCTTACCTTAAATATCTCTTAAGTACTTTAAATGTCTCTTAACAACGGTCTTTCCCTATTTAAAATGTCTCTTAGGTACCTTAAATGTCTCTTACTTACCTTATATGCCTCTCATCGACCTTAAATATTTCTTTCCTAACTTAAATGTTTATTAATTTCTTTAAATGTCTCTTACCTATCTTAAATGAAATGACAGCTTTAAATATCTCTTAATGTCGTTAAATGTCTCTTACCAATCTTAAATGTATTTTGATAACCTTAAATATCTCTTGCCTACCTTTAATGCTTCTTACCTTCCTTAAATGTCTCCTAATTACCTTAAAGAGTTAGTTATTAAATCAAGCTTAAACACTTGACATTTTGTTTCCATCAATCATATTTATAGTATTTTTTGAAGCGTACTTAGTATTTATATTGTCCTAATAAAATAGCCTAATATATTTATATTTATTTTAATAAAACATAAATATATACGTTATCGAATTATCTTTCTGTTATTTAGTACGTTATTATACATCAAACCAGCCAACAGCCCTCGCCTAAGGGTGGGTTTCTACGCTTGCTTATCCCTTACGTACGTTTTTCTCTCTTAATAACAATATAAACTGCCTGCTGCCTTTCTATTAAAAAAAACATGGTTTTATAGTCTATAAAACCTTACGAATCTACTTTAGGGTGATACAAAATAGTGCAAATATGTCAGAGTTAGTACAAATTACCTTAAGCATTTTACAAATACGACCAAACAGCTAATCTTTTGTGCTTTTTTTAGTATCAGCTGTTTGAAATAAAGTAATAAATTAAATTATGAGTGTTATTTAAAAAAAAAGTTGAGTGGCTGTTTCTACCTCATGGGAATAGAATTTGAAAACATGATTTCTTAGTAGGTCTCTATGACAGAAAAGCTATCTTCTCTCCAAGTTTCTCCAAAATTTGTTCATTGGTTCAGGTTGATGAGTGAGTACATCTTTTTTGGAGTTATACATTAAGAATTTTTTTACTATAAATGTGTATAAACATAAAAATAGTTAGTATAAAACTGTGCAGGTGCGGATGCGAGGTTTGTGAGTGTCTATATGTTTATGCATGCGTATGTGTTTCTCTTGGTATTTTTATAAATTTATCTAAACTTTTTAAGGTGTGATGTTATTTTTATTATTATTTTCTCCTGTACCTACAGGAAAGACGAATTTATTTAATGATATATTTATTAATTTTCGTTCAATTTACGTTTCTATTTTCCATGAAAATGTTTTGTTAACTTCTCGGTACTCCCGTACAGGCTTCAGGCCACGAGATGACCATTCTCAGTTGTATTTTATTTGATTTTATTGTTAATGTTGTACTTTTTTATAGAGTAAAGTAAGTTTTGGTTTGATTAATTTGAATAATGAGAACAGTTGTTACTGTGAAGTGATATTTCACAACTACCACTTGACTTCAAGGTATTATTTCAGCGATCATTTACAAAAGTATGAAATTGATTGTTGCAACGTGTTTTGACAGTTTCCCAAGATATTTGAATGCAAGCCACGCCGGCGTGAATACTTGTTCGGCAATCAGCACCCCAGCCGAGGTTGTGGCTGTAATTATCTCTAACTCAGTTTCAAGCAAATCCAATTATTTCTTCTGCCACTTTGTGTTGGTCTGGTACAGTTTTAACATTCTGTGAAACATACAGTGTAAAATAATTGTTGAAAGAAATTTCTGCATTTAATTTGTCACTACTGATTAAGTGACATAGTCTGGTTTATAAAGTAATTTTTTGTTTGTATTACACTCTTTGTTTGAAAATTAATTCATTAAAAATATTGTTCAGACACTAATAAATATTATTGTCTTTATTTCAAAAATACCGACATTTAAAATGAAAATATAAAATATATATTTTTTTCAGTTAAATTGAAGCCACATTTCTTCAACTACTGAAATATGTTTGTTGTTGTTATAAAAAATTTATGAGCTAGATTAATTAATGATAGTAGACTTACTCCAAACTTGTGGCAGGGAAACATTGATAAAAAATGGCAGAATGGATAGGGCTCAATTCGTTAAGTTAAAACTTCATATTTTCAAACACAAAATAAGTTATTGAAAAATAAAAAAAGACATAAATAATCTGAAAATGATTAATTTCAAAAAAGGTATTTGAAGTATAAAAAAATTATGCTCCAATTAAGAAAAAGCTAAAATTACATGCAATGCAGAAGTCACAGTGATACATAAACCCCGTAAGCCAGCAAATTCTCCTGCGAATTATAGACCACTAAGCCTACTGTCCAGACTTTGAAAACCCTTCGAGAAAATAATTCTTAAAAGAATGTTGACATTCATAGAAAGTTCGTGTGCTTTGCCTTATCATCAGTTTAGTTTTCAGCTGCTACATAATACAACACATAAAATCCTTAGACTAAGTGAACTGGATTGTATCTGGATATGAAAAGAAGAAGATTACTGCAACAGCATTTGTATATGTAGCATGTTCGCAAGATAGGAGCCGGGGAACCCCAGGGATCAATATTAGGAACTCTTCTGTTCAATCTATACGTAGCTGATATCCCTCAACCTCAAAACGCATCTTTGGCACTGTACGCTTATGAAAACACAATTATTTTTCAACATAAATGAGCAAATGAAGCGTCTATACTACTACAGCAATCTATTAACGAAATACTGGCTAGGAGTTACACCTTAAATTTCAACATATTGCAAAAAAAGTGCATTTTAAGTTAATGTAGATAACGATCATGCTTCCATACGGCTAAAATCAGATATGTAGATATTTAGATAAAAAGCTTAACTGGAATATACACGTCAACACCAAATTGGACCAAGGTCATGCTAGACTTTCCCAGTTACATCCAATAATTAACAGGATATCTCCTCAGAAACCAGTTTGAACAGTAATGATTTACAAAACTATCATCCGGCCTTTAATAACATATGTTTTTTCAGTGTGGGGAAGTTCTATAAGTGCAGGAAAATTAAAAAAATTCAAATACTTCAGAACAAAATTTTACGATTTGCAGTTAATTCACCATAGTTTGTGCGAAACGTACACCTACAAAATGAACTTGGGGTTGATACCATGACTGGGGAATGAACTTACAACAAGAAATAGAAGATTATAAGGTAGGTTGCCACAGGACGTTTTGTTGATGGACTAGAATTCTTCTAAAAAATACCCTACGATTCAATGAAAACTATTTCTTACTAAGTGTCTCTAATTGAGCGAGCCTGATAATGCTGTTCCCATGTGTTCCCCATTCTGTGTGTAATGTTTATATTATTTATCCAGAATAAAGCTGCATTAAAAAAAACTTTGATTCTTGTGGTTACTCTTCAAGCTGACGATTATTGATGAGTAGCATGCTTAATCTTTACCTCAACTATTTCATATTATTAAAATATTTATTTACCAGTATTCTATAGACTAAACAAAGCAGCAGACTTCAAAGGCATGACTTCACAGTAGATACCTACCGGTGGATATTCAGAGCACTGTTCAGCTCAACTTTCAAAATTTAAATAATATTGGTATTGATATAATTAGCGAACAAGATACATACTAAACTATTTTAAACAAACATGTCTTACGACTTGATCGAATAGATTAATTGATTTGATATATTATTTAAAGAGTACCAATCGAATGGAATTATATAACAAATAAAATGTGATGCTTGCATATACTGGGAGGTAGCAGACCATTGCCTTCCCATGAGAGACACTGACATTCACACGATGTATTATGAGAATTAATAACCCCCTTGAGATGTGATCTATTTCACAAACAACTACTAATCTTAGTACGAGCATTTATATTATAAAATACAGTTAATACGATCAATGTAATCTAATTGAACTTATAACTGCACAATATAGTAAGTCAATAGCACAATTAAAAATTACCCTCACAGTTAATTAATTTAAGAAAATTGCTTGATTATAATAAACAGCCCTTTAACATAGGAGCAGATTAACACTTATGCTGGATATAGACACTAGATAAACGTCTTTATTTTACATACACTTTACTTGAACAACACCTTTACATAAATTATTACAAACAAGGTATCGTTGAGCCCTGATTACATACAATTTTCATACAGATACAAAGTCATGTTTACACGAGCATTATTAAGAAAAACTGGTAATATAAATAGATTATTTATATACTGATTCAGTAAAGTAGTATCATGAAGTTCATACAATAATAAGTATTTTTAGTTAAAAAATTAAAGGTTTTGTATTGAGTAGGTCGGTAATTCCATTAGTCATTTAAGAAGTTTAATGTTATAAATAAATCAAACACTCCAATAAACAGTTTTTTTATTTTGTTAGGTCTTTTGGTAACGATGTTACCGTCTTCAGACATGTCTGAAGTGTTTGATTTATCAACAACATTAAATCATAAATAAAGTAAGGAAAGAGCTCGAAGAATGATTCATGAAGGTCATTCTTCAACACATCATACCTGAATTGCTTCGCAGCTCCAGAGTTAGATGGTTGTAGGATCTTATTCTCAAGAATGCTACCTTATTTCCGTAGTGAATCGGAAGGGTGTACATGAATTCCTGGTGTTGTGCTGATGTAAATCTACGCCCCATATTTTCTTCTTCCCATCAACTTACATGACCACTTCCTGAGTGTAAAGTGCGGATCTTTTCAGTTAATTCTTTCCATAGTGAATCGGAAGGGCGTACATGAATTCCTGGTGTTGTGCTGATGTAAATCTACGCCCCATATGTTCTTCTTCCCATCAACTTACATGACCACTTCCTGAGTGTAAAGTGCGGATCTTTTCAGTTAATTCTTTTCATAGTGAATCGGAACGGCGTACATGAATTCCTGGTGTTGTGCTGATGTAAATCTACGCCCCATATGTTCTTCTTCCCATCAACCTACATGACCACTTCCTGAGTGTAAAGTGCGGATATTTTCAGTTAATTCTTTCCATAGTGAATCGGAACGGCGTACATGAATTCCTGGTGTTGTGCTGATGTAAATCTACGCCCCATATGTTCTTCTTCCCACATGACCACTTCCTGAGTGTAAAGTGCGGATCTTTTCAGTTAATTCTTTAACACTAATTATTATTTCTTTCCGTTAATTCACAACCACTTGATAAATATTTATTGCTCTAAAAACTGTTTCCCACTCATTTTTACGTCCACTTTGGTATTCCTTATCCGCTAGGAATCCGATATCACTGGCCTAATCTTCTTGCTTTCCAAGAACTTACACACGGAGAGTGCATTCGGCGTTAAGTCAATCATTGTATTTACCAGTTTGTGATCAACTCTAGTAGCCACCTAACCTAACCTCTCCATAATTGCGATAAAAAAAGTAGTGGTAGTGAAGTAACGGAAAAAGTAGTGATAGTGAATTAACGGAAAAGATTCTACCAAATATTAAAGATTCTACAAAAAATATTTAAGTCCAAACATAACAAATATAGTTAGAATCCTGTCAGTATAGAATGACTCTCTACGACTTTCCATATTCTGGAGTCCAGATAAGGTTCTGACTGCTATCTTCTGGAGTTCTAGAATTCTCTGTAGATTTTATGCTGATGTACAGCCTACACAGCAAGAACATATTTTACACGGGGCTCAAAAAGGTCACTGTGCCGTTAGTGCTGTGTTCGAGTTGCGGATAGAGTCTGCAGAGGCTGTCGGCCATTTTGGTTTTAATCCTATAAAAATAATATTATTTTCAAATCCATACTTTTCGTTATTTATTTACCAAAAATTGTATATGTGGTGTCATTTTAAGAGTTATCGTATTGCGCATTCGGTTTGCTTTCGATATTTTAAATGAAAAACAAGTAAAAATTAAAACTTCACACAAAATATTTTAAATATTTGTTCTATAAAATTAATTACGAATTCGGGAAACGATTCCATCGCTTCATTTCATCTTGATCAAATGCAATGTGTTTTGAAAAAAAATTGTTAAAACAAAACTTTTCAATTTGGATTTAAATTTAAATTTCGAACCCACAACTTGGCCAACAGCCTCTGCAGACTGTTAGTGCATAAACGTTGGTGTTAAGCTTGTTAAGGAGTCAAGGAGTCTTTAAGATTCTAAGAGGAGTCACTAAATCCTTAAGGAGTCAATGAGAGGTTGGAGTCAAATCTGATACATACAAATTTGTTTTCATTTAATGGTACGTCAGTCTCATAGCATAAAAGTTCTACTGAAATTTGATGCTATGGACTTTTTTATTGGGGAAATGAAGTTATTGTTACCATAGCCATAAATGGACCTTCTAAAATGTTCCATCTTGATTTCCAGAAGGTTCTATTTGGACTTTCTAGAATGTTCTATCGTGATTTCCAGAAGATTCGATTGTTACAACTCGCTTCGCTCGTTGGGGTTCAGGCCAATTCGTTGAATATAAAAAGTTCACTGCTGATAATATTTTCCGTTAAAATGTTATTTATTTAACAGGACAAATGTTTATTTTTATACATGGTTTCTATACATTGTATACAAAACATGGAGATAACTAATTCATGTGAATCATATCTATATAAATGTAATTTCCTTTCCAGTTTTCCTTATTAATAGATATATTACCTATAATAGATATATTCTTATAATAGATATATTAATGTATGATTACCTGTTACCAAATTACTGCATTCATAACACATCAAATAGTACAATTAAACCTCGAGGAAATCGCCAAGCTTACAAAACATGTACAGTCGTACGGAAATAGTGATTTTAAAAGTAAGCAGTTAAAAAACTAAAGTTATTAATTGATTTCAGTTGCCTGTTAGTTAAACATTCGATCAACTGAAGCATAGTCCATCCAGTCTCACTGTTGGGAGGCCGGCAAACGTAGAGACCCATTTAAAAAATATTTAAATCCTCAAAAACTATTGTTTGAAAGGTTAATTTACTTATTAATAGTATGTGTGTTTGCCTGTTAGTTAACCATTCGTTCAGCGAATGAATGGAATATCCAGTCTCGCCACGGGGAGGCTAGCAAACGTAGAGACCATATTTACAATAGCTAAAATGTTGGAGAGTTTTATATTAGGCAGGACCCCTTGCCTACTGCCTAGTACTTACAATAGCTAAAATGTTGGAGAATTTTATTTTAGGCAGGACCCCTTGCCTACTGCCTACTATTTACAATAGCTAAAATGTTGGAGAGTTTTATTTTAGGCAGGCCCCCTTGCCTACTGCCTAGTATTTACAATAGCTAAAATGTTGAGGAGTTTTATTTTAGACAGGTCCCCTTGCCTACTGCCTGGTAAAGTACATTTTCGGGTTCCGTCAACTTACGAAGGGAATTTTTTAAAGCAGACACCCTAGCTTACTGCCAATGACACAATCGGTGTTATAGAAGAAGGTACCACAGGCATCAATTTCAACTTAACATCGACATAAGACTCCTGCGAGTCTACATTAGATGTATAGATTGGTTCATATAATTGGTTTGGAGGGTCCTCAATTTGCGTTCTTCAGGGACTAGCTCATCTGGAATCGGGTTAGAATTTGTATACGTGAGTGGGTCAATCAGTGAGTTAGTTACACATGCGGCTTTATAGATATTAGATTCCGAGCGTTTCAAAATTAATTTTGAGATTTTATAAAAAATCATTTTTATTTGAAAAAACTCTATTCAGTGTAAAGACTATTGTACTTAAAAGTATTTTTCGTTCTTAAGTACTGTATTGATTGTTTCCCTATTAACAACTGAAAAACGAATAATTTTAACTCATTTAAAAAATGAAACTCATCAAATACAACAACATAATTTGTTTAGAAACAATATATAAATATACCTAAAAACCTGTAAACAGATTTTTATTTCAAATTAATTAAAAAATTCATAAATATTTTAATGTCTTATATTATAATTTTTGTCAGCCATGTTTTTACTATTTTAATTTCACTGAGATTATTATTTTATGCAATTAGAAGAGATCTTACCTCCCTATTTTAACTGTCCAGGTGCTTAAGTACGGTGTTATCTTAGCTGTGATAAATATATTGTCTCTAAAAAGTTTATTTGTAATCGTGGGAAAAATCCAAATCGATGAATACCACAAATTATCATTCATATTCAGTTTTGATTATGAGTTTGAATACCCGTTAAATGATAGCTAGTTATGGTATTTTTGTATCAGATATACTGTATAACAGGAAATTTATTAGACATTAATAACGACAGTAAAACTAAAATGATTAATATCAAATTAAAATAAGTTAAGAATAAATAAGCAAACTTAGTTTTACCGACTTCATGTTGTTTAGTAGTAACTAAAAACTAAAAATCATTTTCGTTACTATCACAAATCAGTTGCTTAAAAACTATCACGGTTTATCTACGCTCGTTTTGTATGGGGAGACACCCAACTGATTCAGTCACATTACATTCGGATGGGTAGAAACGCAATCGATTCGCCACTCTCTATTCGGATGGGGACTCACCCAAATGATTCAGTCACACTCTATTTGGATGGGGAGAAGGCCAACTGATTCAGCCACATTATATTCGGATGGGTAGAAACGCAATCGATTCGCCACTCTCTATTCGGATGGGGAGTCGCCCAAATGATTCAACCACATTTTATTGGAATGGTGAGACACTCATTCGATTCAGCCGCATTCTATTTGAATAGGAAGCCACTTAATCAAACGGAGGGAACATAAAACAATAATGAGTCGAAATGTTTCATTTCCTTACGAAATATTATAATTATCAGGAAATGGCAAGTACTAATCTACCAATGTACTGTTTTTTATGAAACTGAAATGCGTGACAGTAATTTTTGAGAATGTCTAATTGTAATGTTCAAAAGTGTTAAGTGCATACTTGGCTAATATTTGTATTGAGTTATTTGACATTTTATTTTGTATTTACAGGTTCCCTATTGAATTTTTTCTGATTTATAAATTAATACCAACACAAATTAAGATTTATGTCATCGATTAAAAATCTAGAAAAATATGCAGTAAAGTAGTTTGTAAATGTGCGTGTCACTAACTGTATATTTTATAGTGTTATTCCTTAACGGGTCATCTCATATGTTCACAGACATGGGGAATAAAGTCCGCTTTGACATGGTCTCGGGGGAAACTGACAAAAGAACGGTCCCCGCAAATGGAATAAGTTTCCCATTTCACTTCTCTCTACACAATACTGCCACCGCTCCCCCTCTAATGCCGTATGAAACACAAGATGTTACTTGAGGATGTGTTTATTTTATAGTAAACACAAACTAGTCAGCACGCGATATCTGTTAGTTTAGTCACGAGTCTATAAATAATGAAAAGTAATAAAATACAATGAACGTGGCCAGATTTATATATGAATCAGAATGCTAGCAAATTCCGACTGTCACGTTTTCCAACATTGTTCTGACGGCCAAAGACTGCGTGCAGGAAAAACAAGTGATAAGGAGATTTTTGTAGATTTCTGACATTATGAAGTCGTTATGTCAGTAAGACGGGTGGGTGGGTGATTAACCCTGGTGTCTGGAGTGTAAGTCATCAAACCTTCCTTAAAGGGTCGTAAGAAATACTAAGGCGACTTGCAACCTTTCCCCAAGGTGGTATGCAAATATCCGGATGCTCAGTGGAGAAGGGCGCCACCTTGTTGTAGGCTAGTATAATGTGCAGGGCTCAACAAGGAACATGACTCCTGCTCCCAAAAGAAAATACTGACCTGGCTCCCTACTACCATGTACAAGATATATTTTCAACCCAGGCCTTTGGATTTCAATGGTTAGAACCTGCTCAAGATAAAATTTTTATAATACAAAATCTCACCTGTTTATCTTATACTCAATTACATCTAGGTGGGTATGACTAAAATTCAGAACAAAGTGTAAGCCATCTTGAAAAGTTAGCTCTGTAACTGATTGCGACACAGGATTTACTTTTCATAAAAATAACCATACAAAAGCTTTCAGAGACTTATAACAGACGGTAATTTTGAAATAAAACGTGAAAATGTATTTTGATCTACTTCCTAACATTGATTCAGAAGAAGTATCCGAGGTAGCCATGTTTGGAAGCCTATTTGTTTTAGCTGCCCTGTTCATCACCCTTTTAGTGCTAGCACTCGGATGGTTAGCGTGGGATGTGGCGAAGGATGTGTGGGCAAGACTGTTAGCACTGCTAAGACGAGGGGAACCCCAAGTTGATGTAATCCCAGAGCCGGCGTGGCGTGGCAGAGCGGCACGGCTCCAGTAGCGGACCTCCAGACGGGACAGGGCGAGCAGTATCCTCCACTGACAGCTACGTCCTCACTGCTCACTGTGTAGTCCAGGGGTTGGATTCAGAGGTGATCCCAAAAAGCCCCACAAGAAGTTATTTCTCCTGGTGAATTCCAGCAAACACAGGTTACAGTATCTTTGTGATCTGCTTCTTTTGCAAATTATATCTTTAATCGCATTTCACTATTTCTTAAAATGTTCTAGTGTCATGAAATAGTTTAAACAACTAAAATTTTAACAGAAGTAACTCTCCAATGGAAATTGTACCAATCGTCTTGTTTACTAAAACATTATTAAAAAGCCCTCTACGTTTCCATGACAACTCCACCTGAACTCCATACGGAAGAGCCAACTCACTGTGATGTCATCAACATACCCGCTGAAACTAAGGATCGTTGGTACATGGGCATGATCCAAAAAGTTTCTAAACACCCAGAGCAATACAGTCAATGGCGAATTGAAGAAGGAAAACTTTGGAAGAACGTGCATACTATGGAACCTACGCTTGAAAACAATAACTGGAGATTAGAGACTACTCAGTATTCACCAGCTTTCCTGAACTTCGGGCGAGAACTTGCCACTGCTGGTGCAGGATTTGAGGTTCTGGACGATGGTTCTAGTGTACCTTCTCCAGAGGATTCAAGGCGATATGGTGGAAAACTAAAAGAGCTGAGAAACATCTATCAAGAGGTTGCGGATAGGCTGAAGGACGCTCATGGGAAGAATTCCCGTCGCTACGATCTTCGCAGAAGACCGGTGCAGTACAAAATAGGAGATGTCGTTTTGAAGAGGAATTATCCACAGTCAGACGCAGCGCAGTATTTTGCAGCAAAACTAGCACCTAAGTATGTAGGACCATTTGTTGTGGCGGAGAAAGTTTCCCCTTTAGTTTACACCCTGGCTGATTTGGAAGGCAAACGTATTGGAAACTGGCAAGTGGCGGATTTCAAGAAATTCATCCAGTGAAGAAAATGTTAATATTGAATTAAATTATGTCAGACAAAACCAGAGCAAAAAAATATGGTAGTAGTTCACCTTGGCCTTTTTGAATTTCGGCTCCAAATTTACCACTGTAGACTGTAAAATTTCACACGTCACAAACACCCCCCTGCCTCTAGAAAATGTCATAAATTTTCTTCACTATATGAATTTCTTGATAATTACGTCATTAATAATTGTGTCTTGAATTACGTTAAAGAAAACAATTAAATGGTTAACATCACATTGTATTTCTTCTAATAACAAGATATAAAGAATTATACTATTCATTATTTGCGTGTAAATTAGAAAGAAAAAAATTTAACTAGTGTTTTTAATAAAAGTTGTCATAGTTATTTAAATGTCTTTTAAATACCTGAAATTAATGCAATATCCTTGTATGACAAATAATTATTATATATGTTATAAATGTTCTAAATAAGAACTAAGAATAACAGCCAGTTAAAGACTAAAACAATGAGTTTCTACTGGCGAATACGCTTGAGCTCGTCCACCAGGCAATTTAACGGTTACCGGTCTTTCAAATCATCCCGCAGTAAAATACAAAGGAAGCTTTTCTTTTCGCAGCTCATACAACAAACTCATTCAATTACCATCAAATAGAATCACTATTGTGTTAATTAACTGATAAAATATGTCATGAATTCATAAATTATAAAAATTATATAAAATTCGAGAACTAGATTAGTTCAAAAAATCTGTTAGTTCTATAAACTATAGCCCGTTTATTGAATTTCTCAAAGAGATTGAAAACGCTATGACCAATGGTTTGACGATATTAGCGGGCCAATAGCTATAGCAACATCAAACACCTAGAATGATTTTCGGTTCTTAATGATGAATATGATTTACTTTCCATTCTTACACATACATTTAGAAACAAATGAACAACTTAGGAAATAAGGAAATAACTGTAAGAGTTTTGAGGCATACAAAAAATATAATAAAACCTTCTTAAAGCAAAATAATTATACAAAAAAGGTATTACTAACGTAAAATATGAGTCTTAACTGAATTCTTAACATAAAAACATAGCTTTCTGTCGTGCTTGTGTCCTTCATCTAAATATTTATTTACCTTATTTGAATTGAACATGGATTGTTATCTGATTACGTAGAAAAAAACTAAAACAAATTATAAGTCATAGATAATTAGCTTAAAGAAACACTCTTGAACTCTACATGCTGTTGCTTGAATAACCAATTCTTTAGTTTAGAAGAAAAGTTGTTTATATTTACAGAAAATTTCAAATCATGTGAAAATTTGTTGTCCAATGTACTGAAATGATTGCTTGAATATACTTTTTCATTTTTGGAAGGTTCTATTTGATTTACTTCTAGTATTATAGAAGAGGTCTGTATTGCCACTCTTTATATAAAAAATTCTTAAAACTTTATATATAAACAAATGTTGAATTGGGACAATTGTTATTGGCTACAACAGTGTTGCCATATTACTACTCCTCGCTCTTGTATTATTATTTTTATTGGCTACAACAGTGTTGCCATATTACTACTCCTCGCCCTTGTATTATTATTTTTATTGGCTAAAACAGTGTTGCCATATTACTACTCCTCACCCTTGTATTTTTATTGGCTACAACAGTGTTGCCATATTACTACTCCTTGCCCTTGTATTATTATTTTTATTGGCTACAACAGTGTTGCCATATTACTACTCCTCACCCTTGTATTTTTATTGACTACAACAGTGTTGCCATATTACTACTCCTCACCCTTGTATTATTATTTTTATTGGCTACAACAGTGTTGCCATATTATTACTCCTCGCCCTTGTATTATTATTTAGTCTTTGTATTTGTATTGTATTTGTATTATTATAGTCATGATAATAACAACCCCTCCCTTACGGTGAGACCACGTCAACACAGAGCTAAGTACGGTCGTAATCACACTCCACCCACACATACACGTTATGAATGACCACCTACCCACTCCTACATATACTGTGTTAATGAAAGACCCACCCACACACCCCCTCTACATGCACAGTGGTGATGACCTACCCGCTCACCCCTATACGTACGGTGTTAATGACCCCCCCCCCCCCCCGCCCACTCCTACACGTACAGTGGTAATTGGCTACAACAGTGTTGCCATATTACTACTCCTCGCCCTTGTATTATTATTTTCTAGTGTAAGGTGTTAATCAGGACAGTCCCGATTTTGATCTCACTAGTCCAGCGTCTCAACTGGCCCCTGGTTGGAACTTATACTATCACGATACTTTTATTTCTAAAGTAAATTTATATTTTATCACACCTATTAAAAAAGCAATAATTAAAAATTCCCACGCCAAATTAAGGATGAAAAATTCAACTACCGTAATTTATTTATTTTAAATAAACTCATGTTAAATAGTACCTCATTTTACTATTTGTTCTTGGTTTGTTTATAAATACAATTATAATTACGGTAGATTGAATTTTATCCTACGTTTAACAAGTATGTCCGTTAAGACCGCTTATAATTAATGGAAACATACATTCTAAGCGATCTTAGACCTAAAGCTTTTAATCATCTACCAGTAGAAATTAAAGTGTGCAACAATGCAAAGAGTTTTTGTAAACAGTTGAAAGTTTGGCTGGGTGGGTGGGTGATTAACCCTGGTGTCTGGAGTGTAAGTCATCAAACCTTACTTAAAGGGTCGTAAGAAATACTAAGGCGACTTGCAACCTTTCCCCAAGGTGGTATGCAAATATCCGGATGCTCAGTGGAGAAGGGGGTGGTTCTTGAAAAAGGGCCTTGAAGATAGAGGGAACGATCAGACTTTCTTAAGTTCTTAGTTTGCTCGGTGAGAGATAGGGCGCCACCTTGTTGTAGGCTAGTATAATGTGCAGGGCTCAACAAGGAACATGACTCCTGCTCCCAAAAGAAAATACTGACCTGGCTCCCTACTACCATGTACAAGATATATTTTGAACACAGGCCTTTGGATTTCAAGGGTTAGATTGAACCTGCTAAAGATAAAATTTGTATAATACAAAATCTCACCTGTTTATCTTATACTCAATTACATCTAGGTAGGTATGACTAAAATTCAGAACAAAGTGTAAGCCATCTTGAAAAGTTAGCTCTGTAACTGATTGACACACGATTCACTTTTCATAAAAATAACCATACAAAAGCTTTCAGAGACTTATAACAGACGGTAATTTTGAAATAAAACGTGAAAATGTATTTTGATCTACTTCCTAACATTGATTCAGAAGAAGTATCCGAGGTAGGCATGTTTGGAAGCCTATTTGTTTTAGCTGCCCTGTTCATCACCCTTTTAGTGCTAGCACTCGGATGGTTAGCGTGGGATGTGTGGGCAAGACTGTTAGCACTGCTAAGACGAGGGGAACCCCAAGTTGAAGTAATCCCAGAGCCGGCGTGGCGTGGTAGAGCGGCACGGCTCCAGTAGCGGACCTCCAGGCGGGACAGGGCGAGCAGTATCCTCCACTGACAGCTACGTCCTCACTGCTCACTGTGTAGTCAAGGGGTTGGATTCAGAGGTGATCCCAAAAAGCCCCACAAGAAGTTATTTCTTCTGGTGAATTCCAGCAAACACAGGTTACAGTATCTTTGTGATCTGCTTCTTTTGCAAATTATATCTTTAATCGCATTTCACTATTTCTTAAAATGTTCTAGTGTCAGACATAGTTTAAACAACTAACATTTTAACAGAAGTAACTCTCCAATGGAAATTGTACCAATCGTCTTGTTTACTCAAACATTATTAAAAAGCCCTCTACGTTTCCATGACAACTCCACCTGAACTCCATACGGAAGAGCCAATTCACTGTGATGTCATCAACATACCCGCTGAAACTAAGGATCGTTGGTACATGGGCATGATCCAGAAAGTTTCTAAACACCCAGAGCAATACAGTCAATGGCGAATTGAAGAAGGAAAACTTTGGAAGAACGTGCATACTATGGAACCTACGCTTGAAAACAATAACTGGAGATTAGTCATCCCCAAAGATATTGTCACAATGTTGAGGGCGTACGTGAAGGATAATCACAGAGAATGGGATAGGTACATACCCAAGATAGGCTTTGCACTACGTACAGCGTATCATGAGACTACTCAGTATTCACCAGCTTTCCTGAACTTCGGGCGAGAATTTGCCACTGGTGGTGCAGGATTTGAGGTTCTGAACGATGGTTCTAGTGTACCTTCTCCAGAGGATTCAAGGCGATATGGTGACAAACTAAAAGAGCTGAGAAACATCTATCAAGAGGTTGCGGATAGGCTGAAGGACGCTCATGGGAAGAATGCCCGACGCTACAATCTTCGCAGAAGACCGGTGCAGTACAAAATAGGAGATGTCGTTTTGAAGAGGAATTATCCACAGTCAGACGCAGCGCAGTATTTTGCAGCAAAACTAGCACCTAAGTATGTATGACCATTTGTTGTGGCGGAGAAAGTTTCCCCTTTAGTTTACACCCTGGCTGATTTGGAAGGCAAATGTATTGGGAACTGGCATGTGGCGGATTTCAAACAATTCATCCAGTGAAGAAAATTTATGAAATTTTCTAGAGGCAGGGGGGTGTTTGTGACGTGTGAAATTTTACAGTCTACAGTGGTAAATTTGCAGCCGAAATTCAAAAAGGCCAAGGTGAACTACTACCATATTTTTTTTAATTTTGATGTTAATATTGAATTAAATTATGTCAGACAACACCAGAGCATCGTCCAGAACCTCAAATCCTGCACCAGCAGTGGCAAGTTCTCGCCCGAAGTTCAGGAAAGCTGGTGAATACTGAGTAGTCTCATGATACGCTGTACGTAGTGCAAAGCCTATTTTGGGTATGTACCTATCCCATTCTCGGTGATTATCCTTTACGTACGCCCTCAACATTGTGACAATATTACGATTGACTCTCTCTGCGGGGTTGGCTTGTGGATGACGACTAGTATTTAGAAGGATTCTGATGTTATACTGCTTCGCAAGGTTAGTCACCAGCCCACCAGTAAATTTGGAGCCATTATCACAGATGATATAGGCTGGAATACCATACACCATGAATATATCGTCCTCTAAATGCTGGCATACCAACTTGGCTGTTGCAGCTCGTAAGGGACATAAAACGGAATACTTCGTGAATGTGTCCATAGTGACCAACAGATATTTGAAGCCCTTCAAGGACCGAGGCAAAGGTCCTATTAAGTCAGCAGCTATCATTTGCCAAGGTGCATTAACGCCACGTCTGTTCCCCATCAGGCCAGCAGGAAGTTGTTGGTCGTATTTAATACGCTGACACACATTACAACGAGAAACATATGTAGCCACATCTTTCCGCATTTTCGGCCAGTAGTAGCGTTGCTGGATGCGTTTTCAGGACGCCTTGGTGACCAGCAGTTGGCTCATCGTGACACTCTGCCAGAGTTGATGGACGAAGATCTTTAGGGATGACTAATCTCCAGTTATTGTTTTCAAGCGTCATTATTAACCACTGAGGATGCCACAACGTAGCATGGGCGAAACGTCTGGAACTGTATATATTGTAAATAGTCCTTTGACGCGGTTGTCACCGGAAGAACTAGTTGTTAATAAAGCTTCGATCCTGTCATGCCCCGATTTCTCAAAACCCTTCACAATTTCGTGCGATGCCTCTAGTATTGGTATAGGCACGGTACTCAGTCAAGAATATGAGCAAGGTGAAGGAGTTGTAGCATATGCTTGACAGTTTTGGGTGACTAACCCACCCCAGTTTTGGGTGATCGCATAGTGTATACGCAGTTTGACAGACCATCCAGATATTGTTTCGATGGCTTGAGACGTACTTTTTCTGTCAGTACTTTTGGGTATGCTTTGGGTATGGCAAATTACACTTCACCCTCAGCCATCACAATCCTTTCTTTTCACTAATTACAAGCGTTTTCATACAAGAGTTTTGTTTATTCTGTTGTGAATAGATTTGTTTTGACGCTTTTCTTTGACATGTAATATTGTTTCTGAATAATATATCTGAGTGAATATGAGAGTGTAAAATGGACACAATGAAAATGATTTTATTATTAGACCAGGTGGTAAACAATTTAAACTAAATATCGTAAAAGACGTCATGTAATTGTGCTAGAGAGGCTGGAAAAAAAAAAAAACGATTTTATTGACTTATATATGAATGAACCATCTCTTTGAAAAGGCAATGTCAAGGAATAATCAAATATTAACAAGACCTGCAGTCGGATTTTCAAAAAGTTCAAAAAGAGTGACATTATTGGTTGAAAAAGCATTAATTTCAACTCTGTGATTTTAGTTAGAAATCTTAATAATAATTTATCCTGAAGATCAAAAGAAGAAACTTAAATACTTCAACTTCATTGATAAGAGGGATTTCATCTTATTATCGTTGTAATTTGATGTTAAGCGTATTTGAAATCATCGCAGTAATATAAATTAGGTTAGATGAATATAACAAGAGTCAATTACACTATCTAAATATCATTTAATTAAGTTATATTAGACAGCTGATGAAAGTTAAAAGTAATTATTTTAAAGATACTATAAAATATAACATCTAAAAATGAAAATTAAATTCTTGAAATTATCAAAAGAAAATGATAGGTAATATAATACAAACCCATTCACACACAAAATTTTAATAATTGTCGTACAGAAAACCCAACTTTTTCCCAGTGCGAAATGTTTTCAATGACTTTAATATTAATAAATATTCTGAAAGTTTAACTAAAGAAATCTCAAAATATAGAAATAATGTTTTGATAGTTGGCCTTTCAATCACTCAGAATCTAAAAATTGGATCTAACTGTGATATTCTTAATACTCTAAACCTCTTGTGCTGCAATAGATTTAAATATATGATAAACAATTATATTGACAACCTGCAAGATGTTAAATCAAACAGTAGTAAAGGTTCATATTTGACTTAACTTGTCTTTAATAAGCACAAAATGAATACTTTCGTTATGATAGAACAAAGGATTAAACTGTATACATGCAAAGACAAAAGCAACAAAAATTAATATTAATAATTAACAAAAAGACTTCATATTTCATTAAGTGAAACCCTTACAGCAATATAACACCTATGATTATGGTTTACTTTTTATTGTTAATTTGAAAGTTAATGTTATTTAATTTTGAAAGTTGTATATCAAATGTTCATCACCACTTTCAAAAACTAAAAAACAACTTATCCTAAATTCAAATCAAATATAACAAAAAGAAATAAGAAGATTCAAACAAATAAGGAATAGACCTGTTTAAAAATAATAAAAAAAGATAGACAAATATCAGAAGAACACATTGTCATGCAATAACTGATTCTCACCACTCTAAGATGAAAATATCAATAAACTCTTGGAAAATGAACGTATAACTGAAAAAATATTAAAAAATAGGTCAAACCATTTGAAAAACAACAATAAATAGACTATCTCAGGTTTCAATTTAAAGAATATAAAATCATTTAATAAAAAACATTATCATCCTCAAACTACTATTTAATGAAAAAAAGTAATTGAAGGAAGTAACTCCAGAGTAATAAGAGAATCTATTTTACAACCAACAATATAAAAGTAGTCACAATCAGAAAGCACACAAGTGTTTCAATCATCAACATGGAAACTATCATTTTTGTCAAATAAGAAAACTGATTAACCCTTAAGTGCGCGCGTGGGGGCCGGAATGACCCCAGCCAAATTTGATTTGGGATATTTCAAAATGTAGGTTGGTATGAGTTCAGTGCTGCCAGGTACCTTTTGGGTGATCTATGACTGGCGGCTGGCAAGCATTAGTCTAGTCCAGGGCATTTAGAGAATATATCGGAAAAACGGGTAAACAGTAGATATCGAGATGCGGTTTTTTGCATTGTCTTCGTAAAGCGACCACAAGTAATGTCTACATATGCTGGTGCAGCCATTTTTCGAAAATTGCATTCTGGTGCAATAAATGCATTCTACAGTTGCATAATTTTTTGAAAAATTCTTAAACGATTGGAAACCCGGAAAAAACGGTCGAAAATCGTTTCTCGGGGGTTTTGGGGCATGCCGAGTCCGATTCTGGCATTGGAATTGACCGGGGGGTGCACGGGGGGGTTCTACGGGGGGGCTGGGGGGGTGAATTTCGGAAAAATCACACGGCTGATATAAATCGCTCAGAAATCTTTTCTCGGGGGTTTTCGGGCATGCCGAGTCCGATTCTGGCATTGGAATTGACCGGGGGGTGCACGGGGGGGTTCTACGGGGGGGCTGGGGGGGTGAATTTCGGAAAAATCACACGGCTGATATAAATCGCTCAGAAATCTTTTCTCGGGGGTTTTCGGGCATGCCGAGTCCGATTCTGGCATTGGAATTGACCGGGGGGTGCACGGGGGGGTTCTACGGGGGGGCTGGGGGGGGTGAATTTCGGAAGTAATGACGGTGGTATAGGTGATCGAAATGTTAGTTTTATCTTCAAATTTATTCCAAATTTTATAAATTATAAAAATTTAAATATAATCCATATTATAGATTTAAGTTTTTTATTATATTATAAATATTATAAAAATTCTCGCGAATATCTTCTATACATTTAGCTCCTACACCTCGCCTTTTTCAAACAGATTTGAAGAAGGCGGCAAACTATCGACAAAGTAGAATATCTTATCTGTAGGGTAGACCGGGGCTAGTTGTGACAGGGGCATGTTGTGACAAATAGTTTTTCAGACAATCCACAGGTAGCAGCACCACCCGGTCACGTAGACATATCCTCCTTCTTACCTGCAGTCTGCTGGTGTAGTTTGACAGTGATGCGTTGTGTTTGTGCTAGTCTTTAAACTTTTTTGTAATTTCGTAATTAAAAAGTAAAATTTTGCCGTTGTCTTAGATTTGGTGTATCTCTCACATACCACAAGGTAAGGAACTCATTTTATTTTTATTAGATAGCTTGTTTATTCTCCCTACGTACGGTATTGATACATTTTCCCTACGATTGGTTGAGTTGCGTGCAGGTCGCATATAGTAAGATGGCGGACGATGGGGCTAGTTGTGACGACGGGCTGGGGGCACATTGTGACATGTCACAACATGCCCCAATGTATAATAATGCGTGTTTTATTGGGTGTTTTAATGGAGATGAGTTCATCTAGTGATGATAATGAGTAATTGTATTCTGTTACATCTGACTAGAGACATCTGTTTTTATTTTATTATTATTTTTTTATTTGGCAGGGGGAAAAAAGTCTTTATTTTAGCCAAGGAATGCACCCCTTGAATATTTCCCACCCGTCCTAGGACACCCTGTATACTCAAATTTAAAATATAACACTTATGAAAACAATGTAGTTACTTTCCAGCCTTATTTTTTAATACCTGCTGCTTATTATAGTATATGTCACAATCTGCCCCAAGGCCGTCACAACTTACCCCACATTGGGGCATGTTGTTACAAAATGTATGAGTTCATAAAAAAAATGTATGGAGTGATTCAGAGCTGATTTTTCTACTTATTCAACGGATTTAAATATTGGCTTGGCCCTACAATACATATTTCTGGAGATTAAGCAAGCTGTGATAGTCAAATGGTATATCTAACAATTCAACAGTTACGACTCGAGAAATACTTTCACTACTTCAGAATGAGCACTTAAATGATCTCAACCTAATAAAATAATAAAATAATCAACAATTATTGAACCACTATTCAAGCTGTAATAAAATAATCAACCCTTTTTCCGTCAATTTCGAACGTTTTCAGAGAGGGTACGGCAAAACTTTTTTTTTCTGAATGTTTTTTTCCTGAAAATTGTGTTGCTCAAAAATTTTTCATTTTTTCAGTCTTTTTACAAAATATATCTCAACATTGAATTGCCAATAAGAAATTTCTTCATTTTTTATTTTCAGATGGACAACCTGGGAGAACCACCATTTTGCTACATATGTCGCTATGTCAGGCCATGGACTTCCCCCTCCAGCACTAATACCTCTCTGAAAGAAATGACAGAGTGTAGAGTACAGGCGTTAATTAACACATCCAGAGACTGTATGGATTCTGCTCTGCAGGGAAATCTCTCCGCTGAACGGGTAATACATGTACATGAATCCTGTTACAAAAAGTACACGCACCCACATAATAAAGCTGCTGTCCAAAAAAGAAAAAGCTTTGAAGCAGATGTAGGGGATGGATCTTCTAAAAATATAAGATTGGAGGAAGAGAGCAGTAATTCGCAATTAGAGGAAGCAAGCAATCATTCTCACTCCAATAATGATGATTTCAAGTGGGAAAAACAGTGTTGCATTTGTACCCGCTTTGTTTCTCAGAAAAAATCGCAAAGAAACACATGGAGGAAGAGTAAAAGCCCTGAAATCAAAGAAACGATCATTGAAGCATTCTCGCATCCTGATTGTAAATATGATGAGTCAAAAAAGCAAGCTTTTCTAGAGCGAATAGACAGTGTTGCTAATTTCGAGAACTTCGAAATTGTATATCACACAAAATGTTTTGGAGACATTTATATCCCTCTGAATTGTCCTAAAGATTTAGTTAACCTCAATTCCAAAATAGACCATGCGTTTCATATAATTGAACAATATATTGATAATCATGATCACACTCGATTTACTTTGGAAGAATTAGTTCAACAACTACCTGATGATATATATAAGCCTTCACAACGCACCATTCTGAATCGGTTGAAAGCCCATTACAGGGAAGATAACCTCGTGGTAGTAGGGAGGCAAAAATCTTCCACTGTTATTTGCGTTTCATCGAAAGGTCTGTATGATGCATTAAATGAAAGCTGGCAGAGACAACAGAATAACGATCCCGATATAGAATACATAAAAAAAGCTGCTGAAGCGATTGTAAAGGAAATTCGTCAACAAAAAGGGATTCTTACTGAATATCCAGAAAGTGACACAATGTTAGAAAATTTATATGAAAAAGTGCCTCCAAAACTCAAATTCTTTTTGGATTGTCTGGTTTTAAATACACCGGGAAAGAGAGAGAAAAGTCGTAATTATGAGAAAGTTATTGGATCCGCGGCTCATGTATTAATGTCTGCAATATGCCCAAGACTTTACTTGTCTCCACTCCTGTTATCTCTAGCTGTAGCCCTCCATCGAGAATTCGGTACTAAAACCATTATCGACATTTTCCACGCGTGTGGTTTGACTGAATCGTATAAGGAAACTAAAAAATATGAGATGTCCGCTGCCAAGCATATGGACATTTCCTTAAAGCCAGGGAGTTTCATACAATTTGTGTGGGACAATTGTGACAGTAACATCCAAACTATACTTGGAGGTGATTTTCATGTTGCTGGTGAAATTGCTATAATTACACCTTCAACAAGTGTCCTACCTCGTCCCCCCTTACCAAGACCGAAAAAGATTACCGCCAAAGAAATGGAGATGCTTGATAATATTAAAATACGTCCTTATACATTAGCAGCAACTGCTGGGTTGGAAAATATTAGGATACGACCGGATAATCTTGATGTAAATTTAAAATTTACAGAGGCTACCAAAATTACAATATTCTGGATTTTACAGAAATATTTGGACCCAGGTATGCCCCTAGGATGGAACGGTTTTATAGAACAGTTGACTGATGATAAAGACTATGAAGTTTCATTCATCCAGTTTTGCCCGTTTATCAATGCAAAACCGAATGATTATGACACTTTATTTACCGCGATTATGGAAAGTGTTGCTCAAGCTGAGAAACAGGAAATGAAAACTTGCATCATCACTTTTGATCAACAGTTGTACTGGAAAGCCCGCGACATTGTAGCGGCAAAGTTTATTTCAAATGACATCTTCATCAGACTTGGTGGGTTCCACACTGTCCTATCGTTCTTGGGGTGTATCGGAACAGTTATGAGAAATACTGGACTTCATGAAGCCTTTTGCTCAATATACGGAGAAACAGTTGCACAAAAAATATCTGTTGGTAAGCAATATTCTCGAGCTATTCGATGCCATACTCTAACAGTAGCTGCAATTGTTAAAAAAATATTTGATGTGGCGAAAGTAAATAAGGATTTTGAATCGGCAATTGAAGACCTGAGAAGTGAGTTTTATGAAGTGCCAGAAAGCCTGGACGATTTAGTAAAATCTGACGAATTTAAAAGCTCAGTCAAAGTGATTGAAAAATTTTTTGAAGAAATAGAAAAAAATAATACTACATGTAAATTGTGGATCACTTATTGTCGGATGGTATTTCTTGTGAAAGATTTTGTTTTTGCCGAAAAAAGTGGAAACTGGGATTTGCACGTCAGTACTTTAGAAAAAATGATTCCCTTCTTCCATTCAACGGGACACTTCAACTATGCCAAATCGGCTCAAATATATATTCAAGATTGTAAAGATTTGCCAAGAACGATGGATCCGGATGAGTATGAATTATTCACGAAAAAGGGATATTGGACTTCCCGAAGAGTGGACAAATTCTTTTCCGGAATATTTACAGATCAGACCATTGAGCAAACATTAATGAAGAGTAGCAAATTGAGAGGGGGGTTATTCCAGAGAGGCGTGACGTCTAGTGTCGCTTATCAGTGGCTTATGAGCAGTGCCGCCACAAGTGAGTGCTTGGGGTCCTTAGAAAAATTCACGGAAATCACGATGGATGAGAACTATCAGCATAAAGACTCCCGTGATTCTATGCTCTTGCGAGACCAGAAAGATCTACAGAAACTAGACGAATTTTTTACACAGTTCTGCCCTTTCCCAGATGTAGATAATATAACTAATATTGCCAATGGCATAAGCGGGGATAATTCTAAGGTTACCTGTCATAGAGCTTTTGAAAAAGGCCTGGAAATTATGCGGAAAATTGTGGGGAGCAACTTCAAACAATTAAAGCTATCTTTGACGAACAAAGTTACCTTTATCGGGGCTGAAAAGTGTTCGGTTAAAGTTGGTCAAAAGAAGCTTTCAAATGTAGATCCCTTCATTCTATTTCACAGAATTCTTGCACTGAATAAGCCGCAGAGTATGGATTATTATTTAACTTTCGAGCTCGTAGCTTACCCCCCGGCTATATTTGACAAGAATGGGATGAGGAAAAATGAGAAGGCTAAATTGTATGCAATATTTCAAGAAAAATCTGTAAGTGTTAAAAGTGAAGACACACAATATATTATTGATGGGGGCATGCTTCTCCATAAATTTAGATGGAAAAAAGGGCAAAACATGTTACAAATATGCAACGGGTATGTTAAGCATGTAAAAAAACTGTATGGGAGCAGAGTTTTTGTCGTTTTCGACGGATACGAGCAGGTGACTACAAAATCGGCGGAAAGATATCGCCGATGCATGTACAAGAATTGCGCAACAATCCGTATGTCACCAGACTCTTGGAAGGTCTTGACTTTGACCAACAATGTGACTCAGGAAAAGTTTTTAGGGAACAGTGAGAACAAGTCCCAGTTGATCCAGTTTCTCCGGGAGGAATTAAAAGCGGCTGGCATAATGTCTGAGCAGTGTGTGGCTGACGCTGATCTGGACATTGTTCTGAAAGCCATCGATACTGCTTCCAAAAGCCTCGGAAATAAAACAGTCGTCGTTTCAGAAGACACGGACGTACTAACTCTCATTGCTGCTCGCACTCCACCCGAGTTAGAAGTGCTCTTGCTGAAGCCCCCTCCGTCCAAAGCAGCTGGAGCTGGAGCTGGAGCTCGAGCACCTCACGTAGCCGACGTAGTATACTCTTCAGAAAGTTTGTCACACAGAAGTGCTTGTATAAGATCACATATTTTATTTTTACACGCATTCACGGGGTGCGACACAACCTCGGCGTTCTATTATCAAGGCAAAAAAAAAATGTCTGATATTTTAGAAAAAAATGACGATCTACATGACCATGCTGAAATATTTAAGCAAAAAAATGTATCAATCGATAATTTGATAGATTCTGGACTGCGCTTGGGTTTAGCTCTCTATGGGGCATCAAGAGAGTTTCGGACTATAAATAGCCCAGCGATTGAGCTCGTCAACACCTACCGAGCCAACATGTACGCCGAAGCTAGTATCAAAGGGAGAGTGGATCTTTCAAGGATAATCCCATCTGCGAACGCTTTGGCCGAACACATCAAACGTGTCTATTATCAGGTACAAGCATGGTATAGACAGGCAGATCCACAAGAAAATACACCTTTAAATCCTTTGGAATGGGGATGGGAAATGGATAATGGAGAGCTGAGTCCTGTCGCTATGACCCAGGAAGCAGGTCCAGAAGAAATTTTAAATATGGTTTCTTGTTCATGCGAAACAGATTGCGGCAACAGATGCGGGTGCCGACGCAATGGGCTGGATTGCACAGTTGCATGCAAGAATTGTGATGGAAATTGCTCCAATCAGAAAGTCATTTCTCTCCGGACCGAGGACAGTGAGGAGGATAAAGAGGAGGAAGAAAAAAGAGAGGGGGAAGAGGAAAAAGAGGAAAAAGAGGAGGAAGAGGAGATGGGAGATGAGGGGGAAGATTTGTTAATTAATAATTGAACTTAAACCATATACTTTACTAATTAAGGTAAAACATTTCCATGGATTATTGAATAATACAGACATATTTTTCGTAATTTGTGAATTTTCATTTTATCCATCACCTTTCCCCGTACAGCCATTCTCGTGCACCCCCCGGTCAATTCCAATGCCAGAATCGGACTCGGCATGCCCGAAAACCCCCGAGAAAAGATTTCTGAGCGATTTATATCAGCCGTGTGATTTTTCCGAAATTCACCCCCCCAGCCCCCCCGTAGAACCCCCCCGTGCACCCCCCGGTCAATTCCAATGCCAGAATCGGACTCGGCATGCCCGAAAACCCCCGAGAAAAGATTTCTGAGCGATTTATATCAGCCGTGTGATTTTTCCGAAATTCACCCCCCCAGCCCCCCCGTAGAACCCCCCCGTGCACCCCCCGGTCAATTCCAATGCCAGAATCGGACTCGGCATGCCCCAAAACCCCCGAGAAACGATTTTCGACCGTTTTTTCCGGGTTTCCAATCGTTTAAGAATTTTTCAAAAAATTATGCAACTGTAGAATGCATTTATTGCACCAGAATGCAATTTTCGAAAAATGGCTGCACCAGCATATGTAGACATTACTTGTGGTCGCTTTACGAAGACAATGCAAAAAACCGCATCTCGATATCTACTGTTTACCCGTTTTTCTTTATTCCGGTCGATTTTGATCTAAATGCCCTGGACTAGTCTAGCGCTGACCTTGGCCGTTGACGTGTACAGTCTGTTCAAATAGTTGTGTGCACACTCGGGTCGTTTCGGCCCCCACGCGCGTACTTACGTTTCCTTGCTGTATTGTACAGTACGGGTCATCTATTACCCCACGCGCGTACTTACGTTACCTTCTAGTGTATATACTTGTGTAAATATACTTGTGCAGTTGTAAATATATATTGTAAATAGTTATTGTAAATAATAAATCAGCGACTGTGAAAATGAGTTATCGTGAGGAAGAAAAACAGGAAGCTGTTATTAGACGTTTTTTACTGGAAGCAGAGCAAGATGACGACGTTGATAGCGGAACAGCACACTCGGATGATAGTGAAATAGATCATGTCAGTGAATCAGACCACAAGACGGACACTGAGGCTGACGATACTGATGCTGACCCCGACTTTCATCCAGGGGCTGAGAGTGACACTGATTCTGATATTATCCTGCCGACTGACGATGAAGAGCCTGTCACACACCGGGGAGGGATCAGATTTAGATCATCTGTCTCGGCGATTCAGCAAACAACGCCATCTTCGACTTCCAGAAATAGTATGGACATTGATGTTGGTAGCCCTGATGATAACGTGGACCAAGTGATTGAAACAGTTATACAGGGAGCTGGAAACCTCGAGAATGTGTTTGTTGGAAGGGATGGAGAGACTGTTTGGAAGAGAGCGCCCATTGTTGCAACAACCGCTCGTGCTCGACCAACCAACATAATTAGACGTTTGCCGGGACCAAAAAACGCTGCTAAAAACGCAAAAACACCACTGGAATGTTTCGAGTTGATGATTGACGATGAAATACTTGAAATAATTGTAACATGTACTAACGTTTACATACAAAACAAAGTCGACAGATTGTCTAGGCAAAGAGATGGAAGGCGGACTAACAAACAAGAAATGAAGGCATTTTTTGGGCTACTGTTATTGGCAGGAGCTATGCGATCGGGACACCAAAATCTAGAAGAAATGTGGGCTAGAGATGGATTTGGAATCGAAGTTTTCTACTGTACAATGAGCTTAAGAAGATTTCAGTTCTTACTACAATCCATAAGATTTGATAGCATTATTGATCGGCAAGCTAGGAGGGCTTTAGATAAACTAGCTGCATTTAGGAATGTTTTTGACTTATTTATTAGAAATTGTGTAGATAATTATGTTCCTAGTTCATTCACTACTATCGATGAACAATTAGTAGCGTTCCGAGGAAGATGTCCGTTCAGACAGTTTATGAAAAGTAAACCGGCAAAATACGGAATCAAGATTTTTACTCTGACTGATTCAAAAATGTTTTATGTACATAATATGGAGGTGTATGTAGGAAACCAGCCAGAAAATAGCCCTTTCCTCCGGTCAAACAAACCAAGAGACGTTGTTTTGCGACTTGTGAAACATATTCAAAATACAGGCCGAAATGTCACAGCTGACAACTGGTTCTCCAGCATACCGTTGGTGAACGATCTAACATCTAAAGGTGTGACATACGTAGGGACACTACGCAAGAACAAGCGTGAGCTTCCTCCTGAACTAGTTTCAAAGAAAACAACATCACAATCAAGCATTTTTGGGTTTCATAATAACATGAGTATTGTTTCCTATGCTCCAAAACAAAATCGAAGTGTGGTGCTCATTTCATCAATGCATTTTGATGCTGCAATTGACGTTGAGACCGATGACATGAGAAAACCGGAAATCATCACTTTTTACAACTCCACAAAATCTGGAGTAGATGTGGTAGATGAAAAATGTTGTACCTACTCCACTTCCAGAAGATGCCTCAGATGGCCACTTGTATTATTCTATAGACTACTTGATATTGCAGGAATAAATGCTCAAGTTATTCATCTGTATAACAGCAACGAAGCAATGCCAAGAAGAAAGTGTTTGAGACAAATTGGATACGAGATGGTGAAACCTAATGTGGCAAGAAGAGGAAGTACAAAAACACTTCCCAGGACTCTTCGTTCAACAATTATGAAGGTTGCTAGTGGGCAAGTTACTCCACAGGAAGCTCCATCTGTCAATCGCCCAGCAGGTTCCAGGATAAGATGTGTAATGTGTCCTCGCACAAAGGACACCAAAACCACTCAGAAATGCTCAAAGTGCCAACGACCAATGTGTTTATCCCATATGGACTTTTTCTGTAAACCATGCCAAAATAATAACCTAGAAACATCGTCAGATTTGAGTGAATAAACCTTTTCATGTGTCATGAATATTATAAGTTATTTGCACATTATGGATTACGCAACACACTTTATACCAGCTCTATTTATAGTTTGAAGTGTAAATAAAAAAGGGTTTCATTTATAATAGTGTTTTAATATTCCTTTTGGAACTGGATTGTAATAAGGTAAGTTTATTCAACTCCATACATTTTTGATTTCGTATTATTTTAAAAACTTTGTTAATAATTTATAAAAAGGGAAAATGTGCATTGTAGTTGTTATTATGCATTACTAACGTCATCAAATAAACATCATCATACAAATAAACATTAGGAATTGCTAATAAAACAATATCATTGTTATAACATTGCCCAAAATGGAAGTATTATCAGTGGGGGCATCAACGACCCCACGCGCGCACTCACGTTACAAAAAGCGGCGCGCGCACTTAAGGGTTAAAAATAAAACAAAAATAGCCAAAGTTACATGTATTTTAAACCCTAATGGAAGGATTAAACATATTCGAACTGGAAAGAACAAGAAACAGAAAATATAACAATTATTGACTATATAATATTTCTTGGTGGACTTGTATAAACAAAATAAAAGATGATGAAATGCTACAGTAAATGAGTTTGAGAATAAATTACAGAATCTTAGGCAAACTATAGTAATTAATGTTGGGATACCATACGATTATACCAACTAAAACAACAAAATTACTCACATCAATGAAAAAATCCATTATTTAGCAAATACTTACCAAAATTTGACATTTATATCAATAAATAACTTATTCAGTTTCTCTTACACTACATATGGTCTGCATATAAATTTTAAAGGTAAGAAATGTATTGTTGAAAAATTAGTAATATTCTTCATAAAGATTTTAAAATAATCACTGTACTAGTGAACGTCAAACAACACAAATGTATTACTATATAAGGACAACGTGCTTAAATATGTTAAAATACTACAGTACAAGTATAAAATGCACATTTAAATATCATGGTGATCAATTTCAGCGAACCACGCTCACTTTACTCAAACCAGAGAGATGCACAAATGATAATAGTTGTGCATTTTGTACTTTTATTGTAAATAATTGTATTTTGTGCTTGTAATGTACTACATTTGTGCAATTTTTACTTTTACTGTAGTATATTTGTACAATTTGTGCTTGTATTTTGATATATTTTTACATTTTTAGCTTGTATTTTTATACATTTGTGCATTAAATGCTTGTAATTTGATATATTTGTGTACGTATTTTGATATATTTTTATTGTGTGACGTTCAGTTGTACATTAATGTACCAACTCGTATTATGCTAATTAAAAAAACTAAACATAATAAATAAAATACCAACTATTATATCAGGATATAAATAATAATAAATCATTGTAATTAATAACTAGAATCTATATTTTCCGGTGACAACCACGTCAAGGTGCTATATACATTATTTACAAGGAATCCAGTCGTTTCGACCATACTGTGAAGTGGCATTCTCAGTGGTCTCCCAATAAACCTGATGCATGAAGTCTTCAGATAGCGTGGCTATCGACTTAATAAGTGTTTTACTAATCTGGCGGCTTGGCAATCGACTTGATAGTGTGCACGGGGTTGAAGACCCACCCTCTAGATACTGGTTTGACGACCCACCCGCCCATCCTCTAAACCTAAACAATATGTTTGATGCTGATTATGGATTCATTAAAGCTGTGACAGTTTAGTAATAACTGGTACATAGTACGCCGACCCTCTTTCGAATAAATAACTTTTGCTACCAACCGACGCTGGGTATAAAAAATAATTTCTTCCTTGCTGTTAAATATCTACGAGGTTGGGCAAAAGTGTGGAAAATATTTATTAATTTTAAAACTATTCAAATAAATGCTATACCTCATTTTAAAGGTCTTTCTTTTTATAATACAAACGAACAAATGTGAGTTCAAAATGATGATCCAGTCAGAAAATACTGTATCTCAAAGAATTTACTGTCATAAATAATACTTCTTAAGAACTAGTATAAAATAGTTTTTGTACGTTGCTGCTTACAGCCATAATTTAATTGACATAATATGAGACTATTTAGTATTGAGGGCGTTTTGAGAGATTGTAAAGCTTAGTGCCTTTTCGGAGAACCAACTAACATCCACGTTAGTAGAGGAAACCCTACAAAAGACGTTACCACGAACGATCACAGGGAGATGCGTTTTATAAGTAGAAAGTAATGAAAAGGAACCAACTGTACCTTTAGAGGAACTAGTGCATATCTTGGAGCGAAGAACTGAGAAAATAAGAGGTGAGATGACCGTAGAGATGGATCCACCAAGCCTGGGATATCGATGTTGTCCAGCGGTCAGTTTGGAGCACAACATAACACTGTTTAGAGTTCACTTTAAATAAAATGCTGAGTATATCGACAGAAGAGAGATTAAGGAACAAAAAAGATCACTGGTTAATGAGACAAACATTAATCACTGTAAGAGAGGGTCACGGCAATCGCGACGCGAGATCCGAGCGAACCGTTCCGCATAGCATCATAAGTTCAACTGGTATTTTAATTTTAGATAGAGGCGTGAAGCGTTCACTCCACCGGTTACAAGGGTTAGACAATGTCACCAGATATTTGACTTTTGGCAAGTGCATGTGCATAGAGGCCAGTAATATTATTTAAATTTCAATATAGTAACAGGTGAATATGTTATGAGTATGTAAGTAACAATTTATGCTTAAGAGATTATAAAAACAGATAATATAAACAAACTATTAAATTACTTAATTATGAATTACAAGTAACTATATGTACAATATTTAATACTAAGTACGGAACAGAGATATTAATAAATATTTAGTAAAACATATGTAGCGAATTAATATAATAATTTTGTTAAACTATTTTTGGGGTATACCTACTGTCAAAAGTGTTTTTCTTATTTTTATTTTTGTTAAATAATATAGTTATTTTTATAACGCAGTATTTCTTTACTATTGTTTACAATCAACAACAGGGATCTAAAGCAGAGACAAATAAATAAATAGCCGTATAACTAGAAAGTATTAGTTATATGTCATTAAATTTTTTGAGAGGCTGTATTTTATGATTGTATCATCCTTTAGAACTCAGATTTGCACTTTTGTATTGAACAAATAAGGACCTTTAAAATGAGGTATAACTCGAAGTAGCCTTATGTAGTGAAAGAAAACCTTAAAAATTGTCTAGGCTTTATTCATCTAAGAACTAGACTAACATTTGTTTACAAGAAAATAGTGAATGTAAATATTAAGTTCAGCATTATTGTGAAGATTTAAAAACAGCTGACTTACTTAACAAAACATAACTTAACAGAGTAATTATATTTTCATCACATTCTTCCTCCCTAAATTTTCAATCAAAGTCTTGGAGGTAGGCAGGAGCTCTCCTTTGCCTTTGAGATCGTCTAGGTAAGGGTGGTGACCTATCATATTGTATTTCCTGGTTAGCTTCTGCGCCTTCAAAGTTGGCTTCTTTCTTGTGGACTAGGTCAGGTGGATTAGTTGGTGGTTCGATGCTTTCATTATTTGTGTTGTCTTGTGATGATTGACTTCTGTTAAAAAGTGGTCCATCAGTTAAGCTGTCCCAATAGTCTCCTCGCGGTGCTAAGTGACGAAGGGATACGGTTTCTTCCTGGCCATTTTGTAGTCGCACTACAGCATAGTTTGGGTTTGCCTCTACAAGGTCTACCTCGTGAACAAGAGGATCGTATTTACTCTGTCTGACGTTTTGTTTCATGAGCACTTTTCCTGGAGTCATGAACCATGTTGGCATGGAAAGTCCATTAATTGATTTTCTTCTATGAATAAACATGCGCTCATGTGGAGTTTCTTTGGTTGCAGTGCATAAAAGTGACCTTACACAGTGCAAAGAATCATTTAAAACACTTTCCCATTGGTGTATTTGCATTTGTCTGCTTTTTATGTTGAGAGAGATTGTTCTCCAGAGAGTTCCATTTAATCGCTCGATCTGACCATTGCCTTGAGGATTATATGGCGTGGTTCGACTCGTAGCTACACCTCTTGAATGGAGAAATGTTTTTAATTCATGAGACATGAATGAGGTTCCTCTGTCGGTGTGGATGTATGTTGGAGTGCCGAATAGATTGAATAGATCACAGAACTTTTGTATCACGGTTCTAGCAGTCAAGTCTGGACATGCATAAGCAAATGGAAAACGTGAGTATTCGTCTACTATCGTTAGTAAGTATTTGTTTCTTGTTTGGGGTGGCAAGGGCCCTTTGAAATCCACATTAAGTCTATCAAACGGTGAGGTAGCTTTTATTAAGTGCATTTCTTGTGGCTTGTAGAAACGAGGTTTGAGCTCAGCACATACTGGACAGGAGGCAGTCATCTTCTTTATTTCTTCTATAGAAAATGGCAAGTTGCGGCTCTTGATCCAGTGAGACATTCTGGTTACTCCTGGATGTCCAATGTTTGAATGTAGAGTGTAAAGTTTGTCAGTTCCAGTAGCACCACATACCCTTGAAAGTGCATCAGCCACATCATTTTGTTTGCCTGGACGATAAACAATATCATAGCTAAAGCATGACAGTTCTAGCCGCCAACGGAGTATCTTTTCGTTTTTGATTTTGCTGGTGTGTTGTTGATCAAACATAAAGATTACAGACTTTTGATCAGTGATTAATTTGAAATGGCGCCCAACAAGAAAATGTCTCCAATTTCTCAAAGATTTGACTATTGCGTATGCCTCTTTTTCTACAGAAGAGTGTCGCATCTCACTAGGAGAAAGGGTCCGAGAAAAAAATGCAACTGGGCGTTCTGACTGTGAAAGAGTGGCAGCGATGGTATGTTCCGGTGCATCAGTCTCAACTACAAATGGGACATCTTCAGCGATCGATAACAACGCAGATTTGGCAATTTCTTCTTTCATGACTTTAAAATCTGAGATAGCTTTTTATGAGAATGGAAAGGTCCTGGTAGGAACCAAGCTTTGAACCTTTTGAGAATAGTTTGATATCCCGAAAAATAAACCACATTTTTTTTTTGGGGAGAAAGTTACATCAAATTTTTAAGCTTTAATTTTTTCAATTTGACTATGAATTTTGGGGAAACCCTCTTTTTCATTTATCAAATTCCCAAGTGAAATCGCCGAAGGGCCCCGTATTAATTTAATTTCTTTATTCCCCAAAAAATTTTGGTTATCAGATTTTTAACAACCAGACCCCATATCGGAAAATGCTAGGTTCCCCTAGGGGGACCCCAAAAGGGGCATAAACAATCCATTTTAAACCCTCGGTTTTAAATTTTTTTTTTTAAAATTTCCAAAGGAACCTTTTTATTTTTTTTACACCTATCCAAATAAAAAACCTGAAAGGGGAACCCAACCGCAAACACCCCCTTTAATTTCAAAGGAGCGGGGCCTTTTTTCTATTTACATTTTTAAAAGGGGAAAAAACGAGGCTTTTCCTCGCAAAAAATTTGGGGTTTTTACCCGTTTTAAGGGGTTTTTTATTTCTAATAAATTTCTCCAAAAAGTGGCCTGGTTTTAGATATAAATTCCTTTAAAATTCAAACCAAAAAATACGACAAAATTTGGGGAGTTAAAAGAAACCAAAATTTTGGAAAAAATTTTTTCGGTTTTTTAAAAAGTTGAAAAAACCAAAAAAATTTTGAAGTGATCGATAAACCATAGTTTAAATTCTGAGAGCAACATGAATTTTTTAAACAAAGAAGGTGGTCAATAATTGAGGGTAAATTCATCTTTTTTTTGATCTTTATTTTCAGAATTCTTTTTTTTAATTTTCAAACCTTCCCCTTACCCTTTTTTTTACCATTTTTCTGACAAGGGGATAATCTTTTTTCTTTCCCCCAAGAAAAAAATTTGGTGTTTGTAAGCTGTTTTTAAATCAAATCTTTTTAGATCAAAAAAATTTTTACTTTTTGTAATTTTTTTTGCTTGATTTTGGGCTGGGGGTAAAAAAAGGTTCTAGCGTTTAAGTTCCAGTGCGTTTTCCAGTAAGTTTTTAACATTTTAAAAATTTGGAAGGGGCTGCCCTTTTAATGAACTTTTATTAAGTTGTTTTTTGTTTTTTCAGCGTAAAAAAACGGGAAAAATTGGGATTCCTTTGCTCCCGTACCTTTAGTGCGAGTAGGGATGGTTTACTGATTCACCTTGTTGTTGTTCTTTTGAGGCCAGTTGGGATCTTGAAAATATTCCCTTTGTGGTTTGATATAAATGAAAATTTAGTGTTTTATAGCACCTCAAAAATATTGATTAAAAAATAATCAAACAGGTTTGAAACAGATTGATAAAAGATTTAACTTGTCTTTTTTGATTAAAGTTTTTTTTTTTTGTAGTTATTTTTTGCAAGAAAACTTCAAACGTTTTCCTCCAATTTTCCAGAGTTGAGTTTAGTTTTCTTTTTTGGATCATTTCAATCGGGTTTTTTGGTTTTAAAAACTTTCCAGTAAAATATAAACACAAACAAAATAAACAATAGAAAAATAAATCTTTTAAAAAAATAAATTTATTTTGGGAAAAAAACCTTAAAAAATTTTTTTACTTTATTATTAAGAACTAACTAACATTTGTTTAAAGAAAATAGTGAATGTAAAATATTAAGTTCGCATTTTGTGAAGATTTAAAAACAGCTGACTTACTTAAAAAAATATTACAGAGTAATTATATTTTCATCACACCTTACTTTTAAATTTTTAAGGATTTCTTCGTGGGCATCCCCTAGTATGAAAAAAAAATATAAAATATGAAAAAAGTGTTTGGGATATGGAAGTACATACAAAAATTTCTTTTACATTTTAATCAATTTTTTTGAAAATTTAAAAATAAAATTTCCCCCTTTTTCCCACTTTGAAAATATATAAAAAACAAGGCCCGGGGGGACTCACTCACTGACTCAATCAAACACTAATTCTCAAACTTCCCATGTAGGTGGAGACTGAATTTTTTACAATTTTCTTAAGGTCTTAAAAAGGGGCAACAAAAAATTTTAATTTGACAAGTACTCCCAAGGGGTATTTAAACCTCCCCCAAAGATTTTCCATAAGGTTTAAATTGGGTGATTTTAGTAAATTAATAAAGCTTTTTTTAAAAATATAAACATTTATTTTGTATTTAACATTGTAATGTTGATGCATTTGTAATATTTTTAACCATGAGACCAGTCTAAATTTATCTGTTTAAAAAAAACAATGAAATGAACAAGTTTGTAAAGGCTAAGTAATAAAAAGGGGAAATTTATACTAATAAATGATAACAAGCAAGTAGTGTGAGATGAATTTAACACTGCGATTTTACATATTATTGCACCCATACTAACTTAAAAAATTTTAAAAAACATAATAAACAATCAGAACAATTTTCCAAAGCCCTTTTTGTATTTACGCAAACCTTATTTTATAGAAAATACAACGTTGTCCATCTCCTCAATTTTTATTTTATAAACATTTTATTTTTTAAAAACAACCAACGAACATCCCTTAATCACCCAAACAATAATTTTCCCTCCAATAATAATTTTACAATACCCAACTTCATTTTCAAAAACCCCATCAAAATCAATTCAATATAATGGGTAAAAATTAACAATTCATGCCGATCGACCTATCGGCCCAAACGACCTACTAACTGGCAAACACCCACCGTCAACAACAAAAAAAATTTTTTTTTTTTTTTATGGGAAACCCACCTCTGTTTCCCCTTTTGAACCCACCCCCCCAAACCAAAGCGGGGAAAGCGTGCCAACGGGGGATGGCTAAAAACTAGTTCAACAGGGGGAAACACGGGGGCATTTGGGGGGGTAAAATTTAAAAAAACTGGGCAGCTGAGCAAAACAACAAAATTACAAACAACAAAAAAAAAAAAAAAAACAATCAAATACCAGTTTAAAGCCCGCAACATGTGCCTACACTTGGCCCTAAAGGCCAGGTTTTCAGGGGTAATTTTCAACTTCCCCGGACCAGGAAAATGGGAAAAATGCCCCAAACAGGGGACCCGGCGGGCAAGGCCAAACCACAGCACATTAGAAACATACACCACAACAACAAAAAACTACACAAACCACAAATAAAAATAATAAAGTTTTTTGCAAAACTGAACCTAAAGAAACAAAAAAGGGGAACATGATGGAGCAAACAAAACATTTAAAAATTAATTTTAAGGCTATAAAATTTTTTTAAAAAACCAAACTTACTTTTTAAACAAATTATAAAAGACTTGGGAAACCCTAAAAAACAAAAAAACCGAAAACTAGGCTAGGGGAACAACAAAAGGTTTAAACAAAAAAAATAAAACCTAGCTAGGTTATTGCCCAAATAAAACAAAAATAGGTAAATGGGAAACCCTCCAACGGAAAAAAGGCTCAAAAACTTATACAAAAACTACTAAAAAATATAAAACCAGATAGAAAACCTTTTAATGAAAAAAAGGGTACATTGACACTGGTCAACCTGGGGTTAAACCCAAATATCTAACAATCCCAAAATTTAAAAATTCCCTAAAATAAAATTTAAACCGAAAAATTTTTTAACAAAGTTTTTTTCACCCAAAAGGGGTTAATATTAAAATTTAACAAAAGGAACCTTACGTTTAGGGGAGCCTCTAGCCTTCCCTTGTCTAAACCTCTAGGCGTAAAAGGGTTCAAATACCCAAACCCTTTACAACAAAAGGCTGGAAAAACAAATCACCATTTCCCCGACCAAGGGCCCCCCAAAAAAACGAATCCCCCGGGGCACAACGGCTCAGGAGCCTGGCAACCACGACAAAAAAAAAATGAAACCGGTCAAAAGACCCTGTCTTTAAAATTAAATATTTCCCCTTAAAAACCTTTATGGGGCACAAGGGTTTTCAAAAATCCCCGAAATTTTTAAATTTTTAAAAAAAATTTTTTTTATCATTTTCCAGTGTTTTTTTTTAATTTTAAAAATTTTGGGAAAAAATCGGGTTTTTGTTGCTGGGCCCAACTATTAAATCATCTGGTAAGGGAATTTTGATTAAAAAACTTTTAAATTTTTTTTATTTAAAACTGTATTGGGAAAACAAAAATTTTTGGATAAACCCGGTTTTCCCCCCGGCGGGGTTCGAGCAATTTCGGGCCCCCCGGGGGAGGCTTTTTAAAAAAAGGCTACCTCTATTTGATAAGTTAATTTTTTCCTGCCCCCAACCTGCCCTTTTTCCTTATTGATATTTCTATTTGGAATTCATAATTATTAAAAAAAATTTTTTCCCGTTTAAAAATTCTTGTTGTAAAATTGTTTTTTTTTTGGGTTGGTTTTTTTTGAAATTTAAAGGTTTTTTCAATTCATAAAAAATTTTAAAAAAAAACTAAAAATCACAAAAATCACAAAAAAAAAAAATAAATTTGAAAAAAAACCCAAAAAAAAAAAAAAAAATTTCCCTTTGGGGAAAAAAAAAACAAAAAAAATTTTAAAAAAAAAATTCATGAAAAATACTTCATGGCATGGCAAAGAAAAACCCCACCCCCAAAAACCCTTCAAAAGATTTTCCAAAGACTTAGGACACCCCCCTTTGGACAAACCTTCCCCCTCTGCCGGGGTCGCCGCCTGCCGCAGCTGCGCTGACTGCTGCCACTCGGCTCCCCCGCGGGCCTGCCGCGGCTGTTGCTGGGGCTGCAAGGGAATTCGGGGGAAAAGAAAAAAAGAAGGGGGGTCCCGAAGGAAAAAAAGGGTCGCGGGGGGACCGGGAAACAACTGGGGCGGAACACGGCGCTGCTTTTGGGGGTGGACCCTCCGTAAACGCTTCCCCCCCCCCTTCTACCGGTTCTTTTCAACACCACTCAGGAAAACTCCAACTTCGGGAAGAGGCCATAAACCAAGGGGACTCAATAGGCCCCGGGGACCAAAGGGAGAAAAGGGGAAAGAAGAAAAGGGGCCCCACAAAGGGATAATTATTCTACGATATGGCCCCTAAACTCTAGCTTGAACGGACAAAAAGAAAAAGCAAGGGGATACCCGTCAAGCTTTTTAACCAGGTTAAACCCAAAAAATAGCGAAAAGAAAAAGTTTTAAAAATTAATTGTGTTAAAAAAGGTCATACAAAAGGGGAGGGGAGAGGGGGGCCAGTTTTTTTTCCTCTTTGGTCTCGGAAATTGGGCCCCTTTTGTGCAGCCCTCCGTCACTGGGGGCCTTCTCCCCCCCCAAAAAGGGGGCCCGGGTTTCTTTTCTTGTTGGGGGGCCCCTCCCCCTAAATTCCGGGCATTCACCACCGGGGAATAGTTAAAAAACAGGGCCAAATTTAAGGGCTATCCCCCCAAGCCGAAAGGGTCCTGGTCACCCCGGGGGTTTAAAGGCACGGGTAAGCCTCTTCGCTTAAAAGGGGGAAGGTTAAAAACAAAATTTTTTTCCATTATCAATCCCCCCGGGGGGAATCATCCGGGTTCAAACCCCGGGAAATTGGGGCGGGGTGGCACCCCCCATAAAAACCCGCCGCCCCAAATTTGCCTGATAAAAAAATTAAAAATAACAATTAAAGGGCCCTTGGGGCCCTTAAGCCCAAAAACCAAAATTTTGATCAGCCCAAGATCATATCAATGATCTCCCTAACTTTGGGAAAAAAGGGGGAAATTAACTTTTGGGGGACGATCTATGTCAGAACCCCCGGACAAAAAAAACTCCTTCAGAGACGTGAAGAATAAAGCAAAAACTAAAAAATCAAGCAAATCCTGATGGGCACACGGTTTTTGGGGTTTGCTCAAAAAATTTAAATGGTTTGGGGGACCGGGAAACTTTTCTTTGGGAATGGATTTTAAATAAAGGACTACAGGGACTCACAAGTGGCTACCGGGCCGGGGAACTACTTTCACTTTGGCCCCAACGGAAAGGGAGGGGGGCCCCCCATTGGGTTCTCCACGCGCGGGGCGACAATAAACGAAAAAGTTTTGCGAACGGGTTCGGTTCTGAACCCCATGTGGGCTTTCCCTTTTTCTTTAAGGAACAACCCACAAATGTCTCCTTTAAACTTCCAGCGTACGTGACCTTTGGGGGCCGCCAAAGAAGCCTACTATGGCCTTTTGGCCATTGGTCGTGCAAATTTGGCCCAAGCAGGATTGGAGAAAAGACCGGGCCCGGGGAAAGGTCCCTTTGGTATCAATCCCCGGGGAACCGACTTCTTGTGGGATGGGGCGGGGGTTTCTTAAACAAACCTTTGACCCCGTCCCGCCATCATAAAACCCGTTTAAACCGGAAAAGGTTTTGGGTTTTTTTGTGCCAAGGGGACAAATTTTTTGGGGGCCCCCCGGGGTTCTTTCCAAATACCATTTTTTGGGGGGTTCACGGTTGGATTTCCCCTTTGCTCCCAAAGTTTGCGGCAGTTTTTTCCAAAGGGGGGAAACTCCAGAAAAAAGGGGCCCCACCATAAACCCCCGTTCGGGGGGGAGCGGTGCGATCGACATTTTGGGGGCGGGCCGGGTTGGGCCCCCCGGGGTTTCGGAGGGGGAGACCGGGGTTTTGTGGGCCTTTTTCGGGAATTGGGGGCAACCATGGGGGTACCCCCGGGCCCCCTTGGGGAATTTCTTCCGGGAACAAGCCCCACTAAAAAATTTTAAATTAAAGTAATTTTTTTGAACCAATGGCCCCCCTTCATTCCGGGCGGGCTAAATAAAATTTTGAAACCTAATTTTAAAATTTTACAATCAAAAGGGCACCAAAACCGGGGGGACCGCCTTTTCCTTTTCCCGGGGGGGGGGAAAGGGCCCCTTTTCTTGGGGGGTTTTAATTTTTTTTAATAAGGATTTCAAACGGAAATTTTAATATTGAATTACTCCCCGGGGGGATAAACACCCACTCAAGAGGGGTCAACCGAACGTCCCCGAGCGGAGGGAAACGTTTCTTCTAAAAGGCCCGGGGAAACAGGGCTGCCAACCTAAGGGGGGCCCCGCAAAAAGGGGATCCGTAGGGAAAGGAATCAGCACCCAGGCCCTCCGGGGGGCCCACCCAAACGGCGACTCATCCAGTCGGTGTTTTGGGAAAATTTTTCCCGGGGGGCCTGCTCCCCCCCCTCCCAGGAGACCATTTTATGGGGAAATTTTTTGGGGGGCAAAGGGGCCTGAAACAAACCTTTTGCGGCCCGAGCGAAAGGGAAAGATTTTTCCCAAATTTTCCCGGGGGGTACCAGCGGCTTAAAAAGCGAAGCCGGTGACCCTTCTCCCAACTAAACAAAGGAAACCTCTTCGGATCTTGACCGGGTTTCCCCTTGTCTTTCCTTTTTTTCAATCCCAAATAAATTGAAACCCGGGTGCTTTCCAAAAGCCTGGGGGGATAACTTCACCCCAAATGATCCCGAAAAAAAAGCCCTGGCAACCGTCCAGGGGTGGCCCCCCTTTTAACTTGGGAAGGGGTTCTCCCGGGCTGTACAGGGGGGTTTTTTGAGCCCGGGGGTGGGGGCAGCATTGTTTTTTTCAAGTTTGAAAGGGGGGTTTTTTGTGGGGGTAATGGGTTTTTTTCCAGAAACGCAAGGATTTTCCCCAATCCATTCTTTTGGGAAAAGATTGTTTTTGTGGCGCTGTCCTTGCCCAACAAAAGGCCTTTTACATGTCCCACAAAAAGGCCTTTCCTTACCTTCGGGGATCCGGGGGGGCCGGGCCCAAATTTGGCCCTGCGGGGGGGATCCAACGGGGGCCCGAACTTTTTTAGGAACTGGGGGGCGACTTCAAAAGGCCGGGGGTCAAAAAGGGGCATTATCCCCGATCGTTTCCCCGGGGTTTCCTAAAACCCCTCCTTGGGGACCATGTTTACGGGGGGGCCCCTTTGCCAAAGGGCGGGGGTGCCTTTTGGGCTTCCTATAACTCTTTAAAAATAAAAGGGACAAAGGTTTAAAAAACCGTACCCCGTCCAAGGCCCACCAAAAGGGGGTTTGGGGCCTTTGGTCCCCAAAGGGGGTTTGGGGTTTTGGGGTTAAAAAAAGGGAAATCGTTTCGTTGTCTCCAACTTTTTTTCGGGACGACTTCACGAGTTTTTTCGGGGGGAGGGGGAGGCCCCTTTTTTTGGGGGGCCTTCTTCTCTTGCCCGGGGAAATCAAACGCGAATTATTTGGAAAAAGGGGGCCCCAAATGTTGCCGGTTGCCCTGGGCCGAACCCGATCCCAAAAATTTAAATTTTACGACAAAATATGTTTACCCCCGGGGTTTAAAAACCCCAATCTTTTGATTTTTATCCCCTTTCTTAGGGGTTTTTGGGGTACCAAAATTTTTGGGGGGGAGGTTAAAAAAACTCTTCCCACCCTTCCACCTCGCCCTTTACCCTCTTCACTGAGGAAGGGGGGATGGGTTTCCGGGCTTTGCCAACCTTCTTGCCCTTTTCGGGGCCGCCAACCTAAAGGGCGGCAAACAGGCATTTAAAGGGGACGATCCTTTAAAAATTTTTTTCGGGGGGACTTTCCCGTTTCGCCGATGGGGGTTTCGAGGGCCCAAGTTGGCCTACTACCGAGCAGCGATTATGATTAAAAGGGGAAATGGAAAAAAAAAAAAAGCAAAAGGGCACCCCCCAACAAAAGGGCCAGGACCCCCCTTTTTAAAGAAATAAAAAAGGGGTAATCCCTTGGTTAGCCAAAAAAACTTTTTTTCCCTTAAGAATTGCCTTGCTAAAGGGCCCGGGGCAAACCCTTTCCCGACCCGAGAGGTACTGCAACGCGCTACTCGAGCTTATCCAAACCCCAAAATTTTTTCCAGGGCCCAAACCCGGAACCAATGGGACACATACTGTCTGTTTTCGGGGAACGGGGGCAAACGGCCGGGCACCCAAATTTTGGACAGGGGACCAAAGGGGCCACCGGGGCCCGGGGTTCCCCGGGGAAATCCCTTTTCGGGGGGAATATGGACCTTTGCCCCGGGACCTGGTCTTTAAATTACGGGAGACCCTTCCCGATTTTTACCGTCAAGGGGAAAGGGGGAACTCCTGGGCCCACCTGAAAAAAGGGCACTAAAATTTCCCCTCCAATGTTTGCATGTTTTCCCCGGGAAAACCCAAAATTAACAAAAGGGTTCTCCAAAAATTTAAAACAAATTTGTTTTTCACATCAAAGGGATGGAACAAGCAACAGGAGATCGGGCACCCACACAAACCCAAGGAACCCTTTATAAAACCTGTTAGAGATTCCATGGAACACAAAAAGCAAACATGGGCCTCTTTCCTTCTTCAAGGGAATCAGGGTAGCCGGTTCAAATAAAAAAACACTGAAAAACTTACCTTTAACCAAACCAACAAACCCGAATGCAAAATCACAGGGGAAACCGAGTCAAAAGGCCCTTGCATGCCTCCATAACCATCACAACCAAAAAATTCCCTTTGGGCTTGCACAAAAAAAGAATAGGATTTGGCAAAAAGGGGAAAGGACGGTTAAAACACCCCTTCCTCAAAGATTTTCCCAAACAACCCCCATACCCCATTTTTTGGGGGGACTTTTTTTGTACGGATATTTCAAAACCGGGTTTAAATGGGTGGGGTGGATCTCAAACTCCAAAGGGGAAGTACCCCAACCGGGCTAAACACATCGGGAAAAACTCAAACACACCCCCCACCCCCGGCCCTCCGCCTCCCGGGGGGGAATGCCCAAACCAATTTCCACCAGGGGTTTTTCCCAAAACCCCAAATTTAACTGCCCAAAAGGGGGGCATTCAAATCCCAACTAAAAACCAAAACCCCAATTAAACTTGAAAACACGGGCCTTAAAGGTCAACCCCAAATACCACTTTAAAAAGTATTGCCCTATAATACAAAAACCCCGGACCCCTTCCCAAAAAAAACCCCAAACCTCCAAAAATCCTTCGATCAAAAATTTAAAAACCCTTTTAAAATTTATAGGTAGAAAATTTGGGAGAGCCGTCCACACTAATAGAAAAGGGCTGGGCGTGCCTAAACAATTCCCTAAGGGCTAAAGGGGACTCAAAAAAAAAAGGCGGGTTTTATCCCGCTTGCCGAACCAAAACCAAAAAGGGGCTCACAACCGTCCCAAACCAAAGAAAAAAAAAACCCCAAGGACACACCGGGGAGACCACACAAAAAAACCCCGGGGAACCAACCACAAGCCCGCAAAATCCCCGACACCCCCTTTCTAGGGGCACGTTCAGGGGCAAAAGGCCACATTCACTCGAAACCAACGTGGGACACTGTAAGGCAACCCCCCACCGCGCTGAGTTTTTTCCCCCCCCACGACCTCGGGGCACTTTGGGACATCACGACAATTTTGGCCCAAAAGCTCCCAACAAAAAACACAAAACCCGGGAAGGCCGGAACCACAACCCCTCCACGGCTGACTCCCCCAACCCAAAGCCCATACCCGGGTCGACGGGGGGGGAGAGCAAATACCCAAAATTCCCCCCCTTTCTGGCGAGAATTTAAACGCTGGGGCCGAAACAATGCACACTGATCACCCCCCCAAACAAAAAAGGGCCCACCACAAAAACTACCTAAAACCGTTTTTCCCGGGAAAAATACCCCCAAATACCCAAAACTTTTGCACTTCCGAAAGTTTGAGGCGCAACCCTTGACGGGGATCCGGGGAAAGACGAAACAAACTGCCAAAAAATCCCCCCCAAACCCTGGGGCCCAAAAATTCTTCCATGACCATCCCCCCAAGCGATTGAAGAAAACGACGACATAACTCTTGAGGGAACAAATTCCAAAACCAAAGGAATCACGGGCCAAGACAGAACTCACAACCCCCAACAGGACCTCTGCAAAAAGGGGAAAACCAACAAGAAACCCCCCACCTATCCCCCGGGGCATTTTCATTTAACTGAAAAAGGGCCCACTAAAAATTTCAAAACCCTAAAGGACCCAAACCCCAAACATCACAAATTCCTAAAACTTTGGGCTGAAGGTTATTTACTTTTTACTCACCTTCAAAAGAAGTAACAAAAAGGGGACCGGGAACAAAGGGAAAAGGGCAGCTGGAGAAAAACCCACAACGACCAACAAACCCGCCTCGGGCTCAGAAGGAACCTCAGCACAAAAACCCATTTCTCACCCCTGGGGCCCCAACCACGTTAGCGACACGAAAAATTGGGCCCCTAACCCAAACCCAAGATTCTGGAAACCAAAAAATTTTGCCTGAAAAATCCATCCACCAAAACACACCCCAAAAACCCCCCAACCCCCTAGGGTTTCCCAAACCCTTCCCCGTGAACCACCTTAAAGGGGCAAAACCCCAAAAAGCCCCAAAACTGCAAGACGGCGGGCCCGGGCACGCCCCCACAAGTTTCCAAACCTGCAAATCCAAAAACCCCTTCCAATTTTCCCCTTTGGCTTTTCAAAACCCCACCAAACCTCGAACTTTTGGAAACCCCCCCCCCCCCACCAAAAAGTTTGGAAAGCTCCCAAACGGGGGGAAGGCTAAAAACTATAAAAGCGTTTGGGAAATAAACGGGGGGCAGTTGGGGGTCAAAAAAAAAAACTCGAAAGCGGCAAAACTAACAAATTTATCAAGACAACCAAAAAAAAAAAAAAAATAAAATTAGGGGCAGCTTTTCCAAAAATTCCAACGAAGGGTCCCCGGCCCATTTGGGCGGTGTAAAGGGTCGAACTTTCCCCGACGGCAGGCTGAGGGAAAATGTCCCACTCGAGGACCCTGGACTGCAAGGCCAAACCACAGCACATTAGAAACAGTACAGCCACAACAACAAAAATACTACACATAACCACTAATAAATATAAGGGTGCATGATTTTGCAAAACTGAACCTGAAGAGACAAACAAGAACATGAGTGGAGCAAACAATACAGTGAAAGATTAACTTTAGGCTATGAATAATTTAAACCAACTTACAATTTAACAAATTATAAAAGACGTATGGAACTAAAAAACAAGACAAACTGAAAACTAGGCTATGGAAACAGGAGCAATAGGTTATAACATGAAAATCAAACTAGGCTAGGTTATTGTCAATGAACAAAAATATGGTAAATCGGTAACTCCAACTGAAAAAAGGCTCAACAAAACATTATACAGAACTACTATTAAATATAAAACCAGATATGAAAAGCAATTAATGTTAAAAAGGTGACATTGAGCACATGGCTCGAACCTAGGTTAACCAATATCTAGACAATACCAATTTAACAATGCCCTGAAAATGACAAATAAACCGGAATATTATTTAGACAAAGTATTTTCACCAAAAGGGGGATTAGATATTAGAAATTACAAAATGAACACTTACGTTTAGGGAGCCTCTAGCCGTGCATGTCTAGAAGCCTCTAGGCGTAGAAGGTCAAATGACGGCCAACCTGACAAACAAAGGCTGGAACACGGAACGACCGATCAAAAGACCCGGTACAACACGGCGGTGAGATGGTATGGCAAGCCTGGCATATGGAGGAGCACCTGTGTTTAGCCTTGTGGTCGTAGGGAGTGTGGCATGCTTCACAAAAATATTTACAAGCAAAGGCTGCGGTAAGACTATTAATTACATTAAAATGACCAATATTGAACAGTAAGTTAATACTATACACTGCATCATCACTACCCCCACTAAAATACATTTCACGGCCTTTCTTATCATAATTATAAACTGTAATTTTATATTTTTTAAGATGATCCTGAAGCTTTTAAAGTTCAGCAATACCTGCCCTTTTTTCTGGAACTTCCACTCTCGCCTTGACCAACAATTTCTTAGCTCTGTCGGTCTGCCTCTTATCCTTGTCTTGTCTTATAGCCTTGTACAATGCTATAATACAATGCTTTTTTGGCGAGCGCTTTACCTACCACAAGAGCTCTGGCAAGACACAAATTATCTACATTATTGTTACACACTATACCCTTACGTGCCTTACACTCTTCTATAAAATTATTGTAAATTCCTGGTCTCACTCTCCCTGAACCAACAGGTAGATTTACTCTAGTACATTCCACTTTAAACGTATCGCTGCTTGTTATTGGCTCTGCATTACTTTGTACAATACTTCCAAAAATGTTCCAAATAATATTCTCATCAATTTCGGAAGTGAGTCTGAAGGCTACATACCCCGGCTCTTTATTTTTGAAATTAATACTGGTTAAGGTGAACCCAAGCTGGTCAGTATCCGCAGCGTTAGATTTAATTATATTAACAAGTTCGTTGAGTCCCCGTCTGATCCAGTCAATTTCAGCAACACCGGGATGAGGTTGGTTAAACTTAAAAGTTGTTTTAGAACCGTACAATCTAAATTGGCTGATATAAGTCTTGTTAGTACCAACAATATTTACAGGATCTATTTTAAAATACAGATATAGTTAAATACACACAAAAACCAGTTAAATACGCTTAATATAACGAAAAAGTTGATATAATAATCGAATATGAAATAATCGACTAAAATAATCGAATGGGTATAATCGACGAAAATAATCGAATGAATATAGTCAACTAAAGTAATCGGATATGAAGTAACCGAATATGTATAGGTTAAGTAGAGTTATTTTAAAACTTAATACTCACCAAGAAGTCCAAAGAGAGAAGACTACTACTTACCAACTTGGTTCCTAGGCACCAACTGAATTTTTCTCTCTCCTGGCCTGCTTATATAGAGGCTCGCCATGAAAAGAGGTACTGATCACCTTGATTCCCCCGCTTTTTAGAAAGTTCCAGAAGTTGGCGGAGAAAATGCCAGAAAAATGTGGTTTTTTTGCTTATATCTCGAAAACGGTGCGTCCTAGAGCCTTGAACATTTTTTTAGACCCCCTTAACACGAACAGCATCCTACCGATTTAGGTTATTTCCGACATATCTGTAAGAAAATATTTCAAGAATATCGTCTGTGGACTTAATCTTTACCCCCACCACTCCGAATCCAGATTCGTTATTTACCGGCCGATTTAGTTCAAATTTGGTACACATATACAGATAGACATCTACTACAATAAATAGTGTGTTTTCTCCCGCTCTTCAGAAAGTTCCAGAGTGATGACGAAGAAAAGTAGAATGTAGTATAATTTACATAGTAAAGTCCATTAGATGCATACTGTCGTATTATTACCATCCTTCCTTATCCCCCAGCTGAAACGGAAAGTGAGGTTAGGAAATTTGGCTGGAAATGTGAGGTTAGGTAAAGTGTGGTTAGGAAATTTGGTGGGAAACATGGGCGCCGCCATCTTGGATGACGTCATCAAAAAATGGACCAATCAGAGCTCGGGGCTAAAGAGGGGCCCCTTCTAATCACTCCCAATGAAAATTCTAACTCATAATAAATTAAAAACCAGTTTAAAAACATTCTCTATAAAAAACGTATTACACAGTACAAGAATTCTTAAATTACTAGACCAGACTTGGCATTACTTCCTATGCCATTATAAATTTATTAGTCTACTTTTGCCCATGTACCTGTTTGTATTACTGATTGTAATTGCCTCCCTACTAAGTTGGGGCTAGAAGCCGATGGCCGTAAGCCACAATTCAAGTTGTTTTAGGTTGTTAAATAAAATCTGGTTATGTGATTAATTGAACAGCTGTTTTTGAAGATTATTATTGCCCATACTTTTATTCAAATAAAATAATTGTTGTTTTCATCTGTACACTCTTTAGAAATGTAATTAATTTAACATCTGTTTTCATAACCAATCTGACATAACAAAGGGAAAGGGAGAAAGTTTGTGCCAGTTACATGCTACCATTTATTTTCTCTGCGAAAGCCTGATGTTGAATTATAAAACCGAAAACTAATCCTTCAATTACAAATAGTTTGCAGATTCTTCCTAAAGTAGCAGTGACCCGTAATTAGCTGGTACAGGTAGAGAACCTTGCAATTCCTCTCATTAATAGCAAATTATGTGCTACTAGGGGACACCCCTGCACGCTTCGCGTGTCAAACCCGTAACTCGCTGCGCCCGTGACACCTCAGCCTTCGGCCTCGGCATGTAACTTTTGACAACAAATATTAGTGGTTAAACTGCATTCAGTACATTTTTAATATGTAATTTAACTTCCAGTAGCTCTCTTATTGCACTTAGCTTCAAAACAGTTTTCAATTAAATTATAAAATTTTTTGAATTAATTATGTAATTATTGAACAATATTGAATTATTGAATTAAATATGTAATTTAACTTCCAGTAGCTCTCTTATTGCACTTAGCTTCTAAACTGTTTTCAATTAAATTAGAAAATTGGTGTTATTACTGAGATTAAAGAAATATTATGTACACAAATAATAGACGAGAGAATTAAAATTAATTAGACCGTTATAAATTGTGTAAAATGTTTGCGTTTTACTAAGTTCTTGATAGGCTGTTTAATTTGTAACCACAAATAATTGGGGAATGAAAATGTTATTATTGCCTAAAAATCAACGTAGTACTGAAACAATTTTGAGTTTAGTGATCAAAAATAAAATGTTTGATATTTATTGTTTACCCTTTTTTTTACGTATGAGAAATGCCTTTTTGCACTCTGTGTTTATTCGCCCTCAAGAATAATCTTCAATACAGGGAAGACTCTCCAAAACCCCAAGCTGATACCATTTTGGATGACTACATGCCTGGCCGCGTGTCTTGTGCTCTTACGAGGTCACTTTTCTACTTCATTTTTGACACCTAGGGATCAGTTAGACATCCTTCCTCACTTTTATCACGTAGTACTGTGTTGGCGTAGGCCAAAACAGTTCTCCATGTTTCTTTGCTTTGCTTCATTGCCTCTACTATGTCGTCTACCGGAACAGGACCTACTGCGGAGACGAGTGCTTTTCTCTCCTCTAGCAAGCGCCCACACACGACGAACGAGTTATGAACATCATTCTCGTCCTCCAGGCAGTACTTGCACTGAGGTGACCTGACCTTCCTGAAGTATCCGTGACCCGTAAGTAGCTGACTCAGGTAGAATTCAACTTCTCATTTACCTTGCAGTTACGTATTAACTGCAAGGTAAATAATAAGTTACGTTAATAAACATCAAAAATTTTTAAATAAATGGTTCCAAAGAATTGGCAAAAACTCTTCCCCATTTTAAACACTAAAAATCAAAACTGAAAATTACCAGTTTGATTCCCAAATATTTTTTTCCATAACTCAAAAACTAGTCAAGTTAGAGACAAAAAACAAAAATATTTTAGTTACAATTCACATCTTTCTTGAAAATTTAATCAAAATCTTTGGAGTCGTTTTTGAGAAGAATCCATTTTTATATATTTTTTTACCATAAAAATAAAAAAATAATTAAAAAATGGTCTGAAGATATTGGCTAATACATCAATTTATTGACTAAAAATAGAAATTTTATAAAAATTTTGATCCATCCGTTTGGTCTCCAGTAAACTGCACATACACACAGACAGATACACATACGGACAAACACTAAAATCTTTTTTGGAAAACCCACTTTTTTTAATTCAGGAGACTCTACAGTGAATTTTTAGTCCAACTTGTAAAAATATTTTTTTTACGATCACAATACATTCTATATGCTAACGCATATGGGAGAAAGTAAAATGGAGCATCTCTTTATGCAAACATTCTGCGTACTTTTTGGCAAAACAAATAAATCCTATTTACACAGTCTTTTTAGTAAAACCTTTTTAAGCATCAAATTAAAATTAGTCAATTTTATAACTTTATAGAATTGTGATAAAGATCGTCTTAATAGTTTTTTGTACTTACACCTTATTAAGTATTATGCATTCATTAAGATGATTTGCCACAGTTAATATTTATTATAACAATTTACAACATTAACAAAAATTTTTACCATTAGTGTTACTTTTATTTCTTGACCTTTTAACGTTTTATTTTCCCAAACATTCTGAATTCAATCTGAGAGTTTATTGATTTCGTGGAAATATCTAACCACTCTCCAGGTTAAACACTCTCCAAGAGGGTCATTATCTGTGCTTTATGACCACGGTACAAATGGAGAGGAGGAGTCAAAGGCAGAGATTTATTTGGTCATTAGCCGAAAACAGTCGTACAGTTACTACACTCCGGGCTCGTGCACACAACGTACTATACTACTAACATCTACCAGTTTATCTGTATATACAAAAGCTATATAACACAGACTGACTGACTCACTCACTCATCCATCTCGAAATTTAGAAAGGATTTTTCGAAATTCCATTCCTAAGTGGTACATACAGCCCCTCAAAATTTTCTTTTTTCCATAAGAATAACATTAGGTTGATTTTATTAAATTAATAATAAAGTGTCTGTTTTGTAAATAAATAAACATGTTTATTTTGTATACTTGACATTATCCTGATGCATTAAGAGTTTAATCTTCAGCTGTTAAACAAACATAAATGAAATTAACACGTTTTTAATAGACTAAGTAATGGCCTACACTAATAAATTGCTAGCAAAGCAAGTAGTGTGAATGGAATACTTAAAATAAATTTAATATTGTGAATTAACATTATACAGATAATCTAATATTATTTGTAGTCGAAATCACATGCCTGGGCTGAGGGCCGAGCTGTAACGAGCTCAGCGAGAGTCGGGGTTGGCACGCGAAGTGTGCAGTGGTGTCCCCTAGTTTATTTATTAAGTTCAATATTAAAATGCATAGTTTATGTTGCACAACAATTCATCACTCTTCTTTAAGTACAACCCATATACGTTCACTAGGAGGGCAACATTCTGCAGATAGGCCATCTCGAACGCAACAAATCTCAACAATACACAAAAAACGATAACTCCAGGGTCCAAGACGAACTAAAACCCTCAGCCTACCGAGCCACCGCCGACCACTCCAATCCATCCGTGAAACCCATTCAACAAAGTAACCAAGCGGATTGCCTAGGGTTTTTTTTTTCTTTTTCTTTAACAAATTATCAAAACGGTAGGTCGGCCAACACTGACCTACTAACTGGCAAACACCCACCGTCAACAACCAAGAGAGAATTTTTTTTTTTTTATAGGCAACCACGCTCTGCTACCAATTGAGACCCATCCCCCCACCAAAGCTGGAAAGCGTGCCAACTGGGGGATGGCTCAAAACAAGTCAAGCGATGGGATCACGGGTGGCAGTTGGAGGGTCAAATTAAAACTCGGCAGCTGAGCAAAAGTAACTTTATTATCAAGACAACAAGAAAAAAAAAAAAACAATCAAATACGGCAGCTTAGTCGCAACATGTGCTCTACGACTTGGTCCTCAGGCCAGGCTGGCAGTGTAGAAGGTCGAACTTTCCCCGGACGGCAGGCTGAGGGAAAATGTCCCACTCGAGGACCCTGGACTGCAAGGCCAAACCACAGCACATTAGAAACAGTACAGCCACAACAACAAAAATACTACACATAACCACTAATAAATATAAGGGTGCATGATTTTGCAAAACTGAACCTGAAGAGACAAACAAGAACATGAGTGGAGCAAACAATACAGTGAAAGATTAACTTTAGGCTATGAATAATTTAAACCAACTTACAATTTAACAAATTATAAAAGACGTATGGAACTAAAAAACAAGACAAACTGAAAACTAGGCTATGGAAACAGGAGCAATAGGTTATAACATGAAAATCAAACTAGGCTAGGTTATTGTCAATGAACAAAAATATGGTAAATCGGTAACTCCAACTGAAAAAAGGCTCAACAAAACATTATATAGAACTACTATTAAATATAAAACCAAATATGAAAAGCAATTAATGTTAAAAAGGTGACATTGAGCACATGGCTCGAACCTAGGTTAACCAATATCTAGACAATACCAATTTAACAATACCCTGAAAATGACAAATAAACCGGAATATTATTTAGACAAAGTATTTTCACCAAAAGGGGGATTAGATATTAGAAATTACAAAATGAACACTTACGTTTAGGGAGCCTCTAGCCGTGCATGTCTAGAAGCCTCTAGGCGTAGAAGGTCAAATGACGGCCAACCTGACAGACAAAGGCTGGAACACGGAACGACCGAGTCCAAGCCAACGGCCACCAAAGTAAGCGAATCGCCGGGCACAAGCGGTCTCAGGCAGCCTGGCAGACCACGACGAAAAAAAAATGTACCGGTCAAAAGACCCGGTACAGTGTACACGTGAGCATGAAGGAATTACCTGTCAAAAATGCTGTAGAGTATTCAAGAATCAACGCTGTTTCATTGCTCATCAAGGAGATGTGTGTAGTAGGATACAGTTGTGTAATTCATGTCACAAAATTGTAAGACCGAAAGATCGTATGTCTGTGCATGTTATTTGATGAAGTGTTTTGTACTACTTGTGACGCATTCAAGTCCCCCAACCATCAGTGTTATATGCGTGTGGATACTGGAAAACCGAAAACAGAAGATTTTGCATTCATATTCTTTGATCTAGAAACCAGACAGGATGAGTGTTCAAGTAATGATAGTAGTGCTAAGGTGCATATAGTGAACTTGTGCGTATCGCAACAGTTTTGCTGGAAGTGTTTGAGAGGAAGTGTTTCTTGTGAATTGTGTCTTACACGTATGCGAATCTTCAAGGCCAACTCCGTTGAACAGTTTATGGACTATGTGATGACTGAACAGAAAAAGTTAAAAAAGCTCTGTGTTATCGCTCACAACGGTCAAGGGTTCGACTTTCAGTTTATCCTGAAGTACCTACTCGAGCAACTAAATTCACACCCGAATTAACAACAAGAGGTTCCAAAGTGATTCTACTAGAGTTGGATAGTGTCAGATTCATCGACAGTCTAAAGTACTTTCCTATGGCTCTCTCTGCACTACCCAAAGCTTTTGACCTAGGCTCTGAAAAGAAAAAAGGATACTTTCCACACTTGTTCAACACCCTCCAGAACCATAACTACGTAGGTCCTATGCCGGACAAGAGCTACTACTGTCCCGATTCAATGTTCAAGAAGAACCACGACTCGTTCCAGTATGGTACAACCAACAAGTAGAAAACAATTATGTATTTGATTTTCAGAAAGAAATGATAGAATATTGTATTTCGGATGCGGATATACTAGCCCAAGCTTGTTTAAAATTTAGATCGTTGTTCCTGGATCAGTGCCAAGTCGATCCTTTTCTGGAGGCAGTTACTATCAAGAGTGCTTGTAACCTTGCTTTCTGACAAAAATTCCTCAAACCAAACAGTATTGGACTTTTGCCAAAACACTGATACAGGTTAGTAGATAATCAATCGGCTATAGCACTTCAGTGGTTATGTTGGGAAGAGGAGAAAAAAGGTGTTAGGATCCAACATGCGGGGAGGGAGCGTGAAGTTAAAGTAGTGGGAAAGAAGGTGGATGGTTTCGACGAAGAGACAATATATGAGTTCCACGGCTGCTACTTTCACGGATGCCCCAAATGTTTCCCTTATAAGAAGGATGCTTTAAAAGAAGACCCATCCGACTCTCTCCAGCTTCGCTATCACCGTACACAGTTTAAAATGGAAAAACTCGCCTAAACAAACTACCAGGTAGTTGAAATGTGGCAGTGTGATTTTAAAAAAAATCAAAGAACGAGAGCGACTTCTCTACCTAGATACACACCCTATGCTGCATACTCTACCACTCAACCTACGAGATCCCTTTTTCGGAGGACGTACTGGTAACTCAGAACTCAGAACATAAGTGTAACCACGATGATTCTATACAGTACGTTGATGTTTGTTCGTTTTACCCGTTTGTGTGTAAACACGGCCATTATCCCTTAGGACACCCAACAATCTACGTGGGAGACGCAGAGTGCCGTAGCCGTGGTTTAAATGTCAACGGATTGCTAAAGTTTAAAGTACTACCTCCCAACAACTTGTTTCATCCGGTTCTTCCTACAAGAATGAACAATAAACTAATGTTTGTGCTGTGTAGAGTTTCTGGAGAAGAGCAGTGTGTTAGTGATTGTGTACATAGTGACAATGAACAAAGTCTGACAGGAACATGGACAATGGATGAAATAAGGAAGGCGATTGAAAAAGGTTATTTTACTATGGAAATGTTTGAGCTGTGGGAATACAAAATGGCTATATTCAGCAACGGTGGTCTCCTTACAGATTTTATCGATACATTTTTAAAAATCAAGCTAGAGTCTTCAGGCTACCCTAAATGATGTCATTCCCAAGAGGATAAAAACAAGTACATTCAGGATTACTCTGAACACGAAGGTATCTAGCTGGACCCATCAAAAATTGAAAAGAACGAAGGCCTCAGATGTCTGGCTAAATTAATGTTTAATTCATTCTGGGGTAAATTTGGACAAAGAGAAAACCAGACCAAAGCGTTAATAACGCGAGACCCCGAAAATTTGTTTAAACTACTTTCCAATCCTGAAGTACAGGTAAACAGAATTCAGGAAATTAACCAGGACGTCCTTGTAAACTGGCAACATCTAGAAGAGGTTGAAGAATCCTTAAGAACCGTTAATGTTGTTTTGGCAGCACTTACCACTGCCCAAGCTAGACTAAAATTGTACGAACACTTGGATGCCTTGGGTGTTCAGGTACTGTATTACGATACAGATTCGGTTGACTACATATACAAAGACGGTCTGTACAGAGTAAATACTGGCGATTATTTAGGTCAGATGACAGACGAACTTGCTAAAGACTATGGTCCCGGTTCATACATTACGGAATTTGTGTCAGGCGTACCTAAAACATATGCGTATCTTGTATATTCAACAAAGGACAGAACAATCATACCCAATTGCAAAATAAAAGGTCTAACACTAAATCTAAAAACGTCTGAAAAATAAATTTTGAAAACTTAAAAGAGATGGTTCTAAGTGATGAGGATCAAAACATGGATATTGAAGAATCCCGTATTCGCAGAAATAGTGATAGGGATGTAGTAACTGTAAACGAGACATAAGTATTTAAAGTGACTGGACCAAAACGAAAACGTGAAGGCAAGTATGATACCCTACCATACGGTTATAAAAAGCAGAAAACAACACAGTAACTCACCTATCTGTCCACCCACGGTCTCCAAAGTCTCTCCGGCACCACTTGATCCTGTTCTTCCTGATGGTCTGGGGTTCGAGGTGGCGTCGGAGGTGTCCAGAGTAGATCCGGGTTGTTGTAATCGTCGTCCTCATCCTCTTCTAAGCTACCCCAGCCCTCGTCAGTATCGAGTTCTGGATTTTCCCGCCACCCGTTCCAGCCGCCGCTGCCCCGTTGATACCTCCAATTTGTTGACGATCTTGATGACGAGGAGGAAAATGAAGAGTCATCATCCTCCTCCCGAGGACCTAAGATGATCTCGACGACCATGATAAGGACTGACAGTATAGATACAATCATGACGGGGCTGACGCAACGACTGACGGCAGTTGCGGTGGGGAAGTATGCACACGTGTGCGAGCAGATGTTGGAGGTTGTAACGTGGGGGTGCGGGTCTGAACTTGAATCATTTACTCCTCAGCTACAGTATGACGTCCATCCCACAATCCTTATACCACCTGTGCTTGTCTACTTTGTGTAACTTATACAATAACGGGTACGACCTTTTCCTAGAGTTTCACCAAGAACTATCACGAGCCGTACTCCGTGATCTTTTAGAACACCATAAGGCCAATCGTTTTGGGATTAAATTTTCACTCTCGTACTACCTCGGGAAACGGGTGTGTAATGATTGTGCTTCTAGCTACACGGAGCATACTGTGATCCCTCATGTGGACATTATTATCAATTGTATACAGGAGGATTTCTGGTGTCAGATGTACGCAGACTATGTCTGCTTTTTGTGTGGTAATGTTTGTTGGTCACTTGCGGATGGAACGACAGCATTTCGAGATGCAACTGTAGAATATAGAGTGTAAATGTTTGAGAGAATAAGTTCGTACCATCGAGGTGAGGGCGGCCCAAATTTAATAAAAAATTGCCCGACTGTTCTCCAAGGCAGCTTAATAAGCGTAGGTCCTGAAACAGTCCTGCAGCTTGGGGCTGGGTTAAGTCCTGTAAAACCTTGAGTCACAGTCCGGGCCCTCGATAGGTACGTGCATTGGATGTATAAATGGGGCTCTGGGGTGTAAAATCCCGTAACCAAAAGCGAATGTGGTTCCGAAGCTGTCATTTCATTCTCTCGGGAGGCGTCCATGCGAGTGCACAAGCACGGTCACCCTACAGCATCAGACGTTAATCAGACATGCCGTGAATCAGACCGCACCATTAACCGTGTTCCCGCCTCCTTCTCTACTCAATCTAAGTGCGTCGAAATTGTGCAAAGACTACGATTATATTGTAGACTTACAATCACATTCCTGTTTCCTTCCTCGCCTCTTATTCGATTAAATTATATTTGCACGTAGAGAAAATTGCCGTAAGATAACATTGGGTTATCACATCTACGCACAAAAAACTGTACTGTTTTCAATGTTACCGAGCTGTTTTTTCCCGGAAATACATTTAGTCGATTATTAAAAACAAAACTTCTGTTCATTCAGAAATCAAATTGGTTGAAGCTCCAGCCCCAATTCCAATGTACCCAATGCAAACAACTCCTTATATACACCCAACCTTCTTATACTGTTGTTGTTATCTGCAAAAATACGTGTACTGCTACGCTAATCTAAGCATCTAAAGGGGCAAGTTCCTGGCAGATCCTTATTGTAGCGTTGGAAATTGAATTTTTTTATTCTAAATTTGACACTGTCACTTAATTTTATTTTGAGATTTTTTATTTTTAGGAGGTGGCAACTAGTACGACTTTTCGGAAGGCCATCACTTTCTGCAGGGGTGGAGGGGTTGCAGAATCAATAAAAGCTAAAAATACATTTAGAAAAGGTCTTTCTTATACATGGCCTCGACCAGTTAACCTTCCTCTCTATAACAACAGTGTCTTACCAAATACACGAGTCAGTTTAAATGTCTTGACAAAATTTTGTCGGCTACATACAGATTTCCCTTTAGAATCCGATGTAGTATATTGCAGGAACACCGCGCTAAATGTACAACCATGGTTATTAGGTACTGTATGTAGCAATATCAGGTATTGACAGTTCTTTTTATGACGAGTTAGGTTCCGTTATATTCGGACCTATGCACGAGAAAGAGTGGTTAGAAACATTACCTGAACTGACAACAATATGCCAAAACTGTGAAAGAAATCTCCTTAGCCGGTACTGGTATGGCTGTTTGTTTGGTAAATTGTCTTAAGAAGATTAAAGCCTTGTGGCGGTGTACTGCTACGCTAATATAAGCATCTAAAGGAACAAGTTCCTGGCGGATCCTTATTGTAGCGTTGGAAATTGATTTTTTTTATTCTAAATTTGACACTCTGTCACTTAATTTTATTTTGAGATTTTTAATTTTTAGGAGGTGGTAACTAGCAAGACTTTCGGAAGACCACAACTTTCTGCAGCAGTAAAGGGGCTGCAAAATTAATAAGCAACTTACACCCACAACTTATGAAGGATCGAAATTTACAAACATTTGTCAGTCTTAATCATGAATCCAAGAGAAGCTATAGCAGCAGAGCTACACAAGCCTGCTAGGCGAAAATACCCAAGACGTAAAGTGACACTAAAGGGTCATTACGATCTGTACCAAGCGGATCTGGTAGAATTGATTCCTTACGCTAAATCTAACAAAGGATATAAATACATTCTTACAATGATAAACTGTTTCAGTAAATTAGCATTCGCAATCCCAATAAAAAATAAAAGCGGGGTAGAAGTGGCAAAGGCCTTAGAACCGATCTTGAAAAAACAAAAAATGAAAAACTTTCAGACAGACCAAGATAAGGAATGGTTCAACTCCCATGTTGGAAAACTTATGGAAAAATACAAAATTAATCACTACACGACATTCTCTGATTTGAAAGCTAGTATTATCGAAAGGTTAAAGAGGACTCTGAAAGAACGTGACGCAAATTTATGGCAAAAGGTACCTACGAGTGGCTAACACTATTACCGAAAATTGTAAAGGGATATAATTCCATACACAGAACAATCGGTATGAAACCAAAAGATGTCAAGCAAAAACATGTTAAATCCATACTGACACGTATGGAGGTTAATTTAAAACCCCTGAAACCAAAGTTTAACGTGGGCGGTCAAGTGAGAATCAGTAAATACCCCTTTTTGAATACATGTTTGTATTCAAGTTACACGAAGTAGACAAGCACAGGTGGTATAAGGATTGTGGGATGGACGCCATACTGTAGCTGAGGAGTAAATGAGTCAAGTTGAGACGCGCACCCCCCACGTTACAACCTCCAACATCAGCTCGCACACGTGTGCATACTACTCCACCACAACTGCCGTCAGTCGTTGCGTCAGCCCCGTCATGATTGTATCTATACTGTCTGTCCCTATCATGGTAGTCGAGACTATCTTAGGTCCTCGGGAGGAGGATGATGATGACCGTTCATTTTCCTCCTCGTCGTCAAGATCGTCAACAAATTAGAGGTATCAACGGGGCGGCGGTGACTGGAACGGGTGGCGGGAATATCCGGAACTCGATACTGACGAGGGCTGGAGTAGCTTAGAAGAGGATGAGGACGACGAATATAACAACCCGGATCTACTCTGGACTCCTCCGACGCCAACTTGAACCCCAGACCATCAGGAAGAATAGGATCTAGTGGTGCCGGAGAGACTTTGGAGACCGTGGGTGGACAGATAGGTGAGTTACTGTGTTGTTTTCTGCTTTTTATAACCGTATGGTAAGGTATCATACTTACCTTCACGTTTTCGTTTTGGTCCAGTCACTTTAAATATTTTTGTCTTGTTTACAGTTACTACATCCCTATCACTATTTCTGCAAATACGCGATTCTTCGATATCCATGGAGGTTAATTCAAAACCCCTGAAACCAAAGTTTAACGTGGGCGACAAGTGAGAATCAGTAAATACCCCTTTTTGAATACCTGTTTGTATTCAAGTTACACAAAGTAGACAATCACAGGTGGTATAAGGATTGTGGTATGGACGCCATACTGTAGCTGAGGAGTAAATGATTCAAGTTGAGACCCCCCCCCCCCACGTTACAACCTCCAACATCTGCTTGCACATGTGTGCATACTACTCCACCACAACTGCCGTCAGTCGTTGCGTCAGCCCCGTCATGATTGTATCTATACTGTCGGTCCTTATCATGGTCGTCGAGACCATCTTAGGTCCTCGGGAGGAGGATGATGACCGTTCATTTTCCTCCTCGTCGTCAAGATCGTCAACAAATTGGAGGTATCAACAGGGCGGCGGCGGCTGGAACGGGTGGCGGGAAAATCCGGAACTCGATACTGACGAGGGCTGGGGTAGCTTAGAAGAGGATGAGGACGACGATTATAACAACCCGTATCTACTCTGGACTCCTCCGACGCCAACTTGAACCCCAGACCATCAGGAAGAATAGGATCTAGTGGTGCCGGAGAGACTTTGGAGACCGTGGGTGGACAGATAGGTGAGTTAATGTGTTGTTTTCTGCTTTTTATAACCGTATGGTAAGGTATCATACTTACCTTCACGTTTTCGTTTTGGTCCAGTCACTTTAAATATTTTTGTCTCGTTTACAGTTACTACATCCCTATCACTAGTTTTGCGAATACGCAATTCTTCGATATCCATGGAGGTTAATTCAAAACCCCTTTGGTCCCCCAATAATATATACAAATAGAAATGACTTTAAAATTAATATTGAAGAAGGCCTTATAAATATTACAGATGAATTCAAAAACCATTTTAAGAATGTTATAGAAGATATAAATATGGAAATGAGAGATGAACCATTTGATATATCAGAGAATATGAATTTAGGTAATTATAATATTGGTGTGAGAATGTCAATGTATTTTAAAGACATTGATGAGAAGTTACTATTGAAATCAGTTAGTAGATTAAATCATAATTCAGCAGCTGAACCTGATAAAATAAGGCCTAAGGATCTAAAATATAATATTTTCCATTTAAAACCAATACTTATACATTTAGTGAAAAGGATTTTTGATTCAGGAGTTATTCCAGAAGATTTAAAAGTAACTCAATTAAGGCCTATTTTCAAAAATGGGAGTAAAAAATGTAAATTGTTATAGGTCAATTGGCTCTATATCAGCAATAACCAAGATAATAGAACATTATATTAATGATCAATTGAATATTTACACAATAGAAAATTATATAATCAGTAAGACACAGTATGGAATCATTAAAAATAAATCAACAGTAGGCCTACTAGAAAATCTAACATCTGATATTAATCATGCATTAAATGATAATAAAAGTGTTTAAAAATTAATTTTATTCTCTTTGTATGATGCTGCAATCTTTCTGAGAACTTTCAATCAGGAGAATAAAAACATATGGACTTTAGCGCCTTTTCAAATCGCGCCAATTTTCTCAGCTGTCATAACAGTTCTGTTTATCACCACATCTCACAGTTGAGGTTAACTACTATATGCATGCCTTATGAGTTGAGTGTTTTAAATTTACATAATGTAAACATTTAATTATTATTTGTAAAGTATTATTTGTTGTGTTTAGTTGTGTTTTTATTTGTTTAGATTTGCATATTTATTTCATATTTAGTATATCAAGTTACAAAATGGATAGAGGTGACTATTTAAGCATTTAAAACCTTATTAATAAACTAGAAGGGGATTCAGAATTTAGTGACAGTGATTTAAATCACGACAGTGATCTAGACTCTAATGTTGGTGACCATTTAGAAGAAATAATTAACTCTGAAATCGATCATGAACTAAATGGTACTTCTGATGAAACAAACCAAACTAACTTGCAAGACATAGAAGAGATCAGTGAGGAAACGGTATATGAAGCAGAGCAGGAGGAAGAAACTGCAGAAGAAGAGTGTGAGTGGAGAGAGTGGGAAGCTGGTGATCAGGTATTTTCAAAGTTTTTGTGGTCTAATGTTAGTGGGTATAAACCACCTGTAAATAAATCAGTACGGTAACTTCACCTTTAGACTTTTTTCAGTTATTTTTCACAGGCGAATTGTTAAGTGAAATTGTGAAAGAAACAAACCGATATGCTAGAGAAAAGATACAGAAAGTAACCCCTTTAAGAAAACGATCCATATGGCGAACATGGAAAGACGTTAATTTACCAGAAATGAAAGCTTTTTTAGGAGTTCTCCTAAACATTGCAATAAACCCAAAGCCAGAGATTGACGACTATTTTTCTTCGGACTGGACTGATTACCAGCCCACTGGACTGATTAAAGAAGTGTTTTCGAAGGCCAGATTCCAGCAGATATTCTGGAACCTTCATGTCAGCCCCCCATCACAAGGTCCAGCTGTAGGAACTTTGACACGTTTCGGGAAAATTCGCAACGTAGTATTATACTTGGACAAAAGTACAGGGAACATTATCTTCCAAAGAACAAAGTAAGCGTAGACGAGAGCACAGTAGGGTTCAAGGGTACACTTCAAAGTCTACAATAAAGATAAACCCATAAAATGGGGAATCAAGATATTTGTCTTATCTGAATCATGTTCCGGTTACGTATGTGCTTTAGAGCCATATTTCGGCAAATCATCAATAGACAGGATGGGACGACCAGACTTGTGTACCACCAGTCGAATAGTGCTACATTTAGTGAATAAGATGAAAGAATCCTATGGTGATATTAAAGGCCTACAAATATTTACAGACAGGTTTTATACAAATTTAGAACTGGCAAAAGTGTTATGTGAAATGAAGATACACATAACAGGTACCATAATGCGGAATAGGAAGGGTTTGCCTGAGGTAGTTAGGCCTAAAACAAAAAAGAAAAACACGCCTACTATAAAATTACAAAAAGGTGACGTAAAAGCCTACAGAAAAGATGACAGATACAATGTATTGCTATGGAAGGATGAATCTGAATCTGTATTGCTATGTATTTGAAAATGATGTCACGATGCTGACTACGTTATATGACAATAGTATACAAAATGTTAGAAGTATCCTTAAGAGAGGAGTTGTTGAAGACATCAACAAGCCTACTGTTGTATGCAAGTACAACCAGTCGATGGGAGGTGTTGATATAGCTGACCACTATATTGCAAGTTATGCCTCTACACGAAAATCGCTGAAATGGTGGAGAAAGGTATTCTTTTGGTTGGTCGAAACGGCCGTTGTGAATGCCTATTTATTGTATAGTATGAATGAGGGGCAGGGGAAAGAAAGACAAAGACAGTTCAGGAAGAATCTTATTAAAGGACTAGTTGGAAGTGTTAGAAATATAAAAAAACGGGCAAGACCTTCCGATGATGAAGAAAGGTTGAACGGAAAACTACACATCCTTGATCATCTAACGCATGCAAGAGATTTTTTTATTCATTATTCATCTTTATTCGTTTGAAACATTTTATATTTGTACAAACACGTCTATTTTGTACAAACAATTGACGTGAGATTGCTCAGTGTGTTCCGTTCGAAATGTTGGCGGTACTAGAAAACGTACCAAATATTTTTGTAAAACCTGCACTTGTAAACCACTTTTATGTGTAGGTTAATGCTTTGAAAATTACCATTCAGCAAAAACATTCAGAGCCTGAAACAAATCCTTATGAGGCTTACAGTATTTATTTAGACATTTATATAAATGCAATTCATTACATAATTTGATAATAATACGCTACATTTAATATTAATTGTAAATAATACATGCATTTACAGGATTGTAAATAAAACAGTTGTATTTAAAAAGTATGTGTATTCTTTAAAAGAGAAATGTACGTTATTTTTACACACATTTTTAGTCTTAGAACAACTGGTCATCAGTTAAAAGAGAAACGTGCGTTATTTGTACACACATTATAAGTCTTAGAACAACTGCTCATCAGTTAAAAGAGAAACGTGCGTTATTTGTACACACATTTTTAGTCTTAGAACAACTGGTCATCAGTTAAAAGAGAAACGTGCGTTATTTGTACACACATTATAAGTCTTAGAACAACTGTTCATCAGTTAAAAGAGAAACGTGCGTTATTTGTACACACATTTTTAGTCTTATAACAACTGTTCATCAGTTAAAAGAGAAACGTGCGTTATTTGTACACACATTTTTAGTCTTATAACAACTGTTCATCAGTTAAAAGAGAAACGTGCGTTATTTGAACACACATTTTTAGTCTTATAACAACTGTTCATCAGTTAAAAGAGAAACGTGCGTTATTTGTACACACATTTTTAGTCTTATAACAACTGTTCATCAGTTAAAAGAGAAACGTGCGTTATTTGTACACACATTTTTAGTCTTATAACAACTGTTCATCAGTTAAAAGAGAAACGTGCGTTATTTGTACACACATTTTTAGTCTTAGAACAACTGGTCATCAGTTAAAAGAGAAACGTGCGTTATTTGAACACACATTTTTAGTCTTAGAACAACTGGTCATCAGTTAAAAGAGAAACGTGCGTTATTTGTACACACATTTTTAGTCTTAGAACAACTGGTCATCAGTTAAAAGAGAAACGTGCGTTATTTGTACACACATTTTTAGTCTTAGAACAACTGGTCATCAGTTAAAAGAGAAATGTACGTTATTTTTACACACATTTTTAGTCTTAGAACAACTGGTCATCAGTTAAAAGAGAAACGTGCGTTATTTGTACACACATTATAAGTCTTAGAACAACTGGTCATCAGTTAAAAGAGAAACGTGCGTTATTTGTACACACATTTTTAGTCTTATAACAACTGTTCATCAGTTAAAAGAGAAACGTGCGTTATTTGTACACACATTATAAGTCTTAGAACAACTGGTCATCAGTTAAAAGAGAAACGTTCGTTATTTGTACATACATTTTTAGTCTTAAAACAACTGGTCATCAGTTAAAAGAGAAACGTGCGTTATTTGTATAAACAATCAAATTGGGTCTAAATATTATTTAGCAAGAGACTCTACTAATAGATCTTTTGTAGTTTTTTCTTCAAATTTTAGCACTACGAAATTGTGTTCGGTAAAGCATTACCGAAAACTATTTGTAATTAAAGGGTTGGTTTACGGTTGTATAAACCCTACCATTACAGATTCCTAAACTACTAAACTAAAAAGGAATCCGTATATCAAGCAATCGGCACGACACATGAACAAAAACTTGCGTGAACTTTAAATGAGTTTTCAGTTCTCGAGACGAAAACAAAAACAAAACTTTCTCAAGAGGAGGAGTTCAAAGCGCTATCTACCTCTTTTGAAGTCTAAGCTGTATTTTTCAACTCTTAAGTCGGGTTCATTTGATGCTATCATGTACTGTATATTACTATCGAGTCTTTGACATTTACGCTACATATTAATAAAAATATTATCATTTATTTATAAGTTATTATTAGTGGAGTTTTGGTAAAAAATTATATTTTACTGTATTTACAGCATCCAGAAAACGCAATAAATTTTATTATTTGCGAAAACGCCACTAATAAAAGACTTACAAAAAAAGTTAAGGCACCAATATGTTTGTTATAACATTTAATAAATATTACTTTTTGTGTTACATTGATGAACCGAAATGTTTACAATATATTTTGATTTAAAAGATTTGATATGCCGCCATTTTTTAATTGCTTAAGATAACTCATTGGATATATTTATATTGTTTAGATGCGTTAATGTAAAGAAATATACAATACTTCAATTCATTCTGTAAAACCATTTTCAGTTTTTAATTTTTTTTATAAAAAGCACAAACGGAGCGGAATTCTATAAAACTTTATGCTCCATTTTCTGTTCTAAATTAGGTGTAGAATCTGAAAATATATGACAATGACACATTTTTAGTTATAAGAGACTTTAGAGAAACTTTGTTGACTAGGTTTGTTTTAGGCGGTAGAAAACAAGACGCAAAAGAAGCTCTCCACAATGTGATTTTTTCAAAATGCCCTAAAACTGTTAAAACATACAAAACTAACCTTAAGTTTAATATATTTGACCCTGTTAGTAACACAGGCTACAAGAAGGTCTCTACGATTTATCAATATACAGCAATTAGTGTTGGAAATCATAGTAATTGGCTAAATAAGCGCTTTGATCAAATTAGGCCCATACAATAAAGTTAGCGCTTTGATCAAATTAAAATAGACTTTCAAAAATTGGTTTAAGTTAAAAGAAAGCAAAAGGCGGATAAACATAGCCCAGATAGAAGAAGAAGATTAAAAAAAAAGGTTTAACACAAAGTGCTTGAGAATTCTGGGCCTAGCAACTAATGCTATGGTTATATAATTTCTGGGCCTAGCAATTAATGCTATGGTTATATAATTTCTGGGTCTAGCAACTAATGCTATGGTTATATAATTTCTGGGCCTAGCAACTAATGCTATGGTTATATAATTTTATGGGCCTAGCAACTAATGCTATGGTTATATAATTTTATGGGCCTAGCAACTAATGCTATGGTTATATAATTTCTGGGTCTAGCAACTAATGCTATGGTTATATAATTTCTGGGTCTAGCAACTAATGCTATGGTTATATAATTTCTGGGTCTAGCAACTAATGCTATGGTTATATAATTTCTGGGCCTAGCAATTAATGCTATGGTTATATAATTTCTGGGTCTAGCAACTAATGCTATGGTTATATAATTTCTGGGCCTAGCAACTAATGCTATGGTTATATAATTTCTGGGTCTAGCAACTAATGCTATGGTTATATAATTTCTGGGCCTAGCAATTAATGCTATGGTTATATAATTTCTGGGTCTAGCAACTAATGGTATGGTTATATAATTTCTGGGCCTAGCAATTAATGCTATGGTTATATAATTTCTGGGTCTAGCAACTAATGCTATGGTTATATAATTTCTGGGCCTAGCAATTAATGCTATGGTTATATAATTTCTGGGCCTAGCAATTAATGCTATGGTTATATAATTTCTGGGTCTAGCAACTAATGCTATGGTTATATAATTTCTGGGCCTAGCAATTAATGCTATGGTTATATAATTTCATAAGAGGCTAAACACAGCTTTTTTAAGATACCAAACAGTTGTAAAATAAATAACTCTAACCAATTATTTTGTACAAAACAAATATTTTTACTTGATCTTCTCTATAAAAAGTATCCCAACATGACAGGTATAAGTATCAGTGTCTTTAAGGCAGCAATTTTACAGCATAAAATTAACTTTGTGTTATTTTACGATCATCGTAAAGTTAGGGGTTTCATGTTTTCTTAAATGAACATTAATATATCTCAATAACTATGAAACATAAGAAACGTTAATAATGTATTACTTATTCTTATAATATTCCTATACCTTTTCAAGTCTCTACACTCCACATATAACTAACGAAAAATTACCTATGACAGTGAAAAAATTAACATTTTTTCAAAACTTACAAGACTATACAGTTTCAAAAAAATATATTAAACTACTAAAAATGTACGCATGAACGTTTATTTTATGTTCTCTGTGGTAGAATCTAAGAAAATTAACACTTATCAAATTATCTCTAAATTAACGATCCTTAATTAGAATTATAAAAATTTAATGTGACATTATACGCTTTCTTAAAATGAATAGATATTAAACATTAAATTCTTAAATAATATTCATTCTTTTTCTTAAAAAATATTTTTGTAATCAATTTAAGTAACTAAACAGAATTTCTAAACCATAAAACAGACGCTCTACTCAAACTAACTAAATTAATTGCCACGGGACGATTAGAGTTAAATGTACTAACATTACAATAAAAGCGGTGAAATTTGAAAGCTTCCATTATTGTGCAGCCCATCCACATTAATCAGTCGACTGAACATTTTGGCGGGAAACAAAGGTGTTCAACATGGCTGCCTGATTACTGATATACACCGGCTCTTCATGATACAACTTTTAGTATTTCTCTTAGCACCTAATAATGCAAAAATATATGAAAGGAAATAACAGGCTTATATAAAAACGGGAAACAATACTGGGTTTTAAATTATTTATAAAAACACGATTATTAAGTTAAAAAAGAAATTGTATACAGTCATTATTGTAATGTAACACAATTCAGATTTTATCGGAATGTGACAAAATAGTTAATATTTTATTGAAATTCTTACAGAACATAAATTTGTGGAAATAAAAATAAATAAAATGAAATATTAAAAATTAAATGTTTCTACGAGTACATTTAACAAGATGAGATTTATTCATGACTGCAAATACGTTATATCTGGACGTATACAGGGTGTAACTTCAGGAGGTTGTTCCTGGGGCCAAAACAAACCAAAAGTTTTTTATAAACACAAGTCCTAATATGCACAGTTTTCTATCTGTCTGTCTGTCTGTCTCCGTTTTTAACATTAAAGGTAGTGTTCACATTCGGCACATTTGCTATACTAGTAATACTCTATTATGGCAAAAGGTTTTTGAAAATTGTCGGACAATTTCAAAATGGCGGCTATTTAAAAACTTTCGCATTACATTCCGAAAACTACTCTTGTAAAAAAAAAGACACACAAATCATAAATTGATTATAAAACTAAAGATACCGGTACCATATATATTGAAAACAAACAAGACATGTATAATGTGCAGCATGTTTAGAAATCTAGTTACACTTGAAGTTTTACCGTTCTTCAAAACACTAAAACAAACCTGCAAAGTGTAACTATTCCGTCGTGTACTACGCAATGGTGTTGTAGCAATTTGAACACTTATTGTAACTATAAGTACTACTACGATTATTACTGTCTAATTGTTGATCTTAGTTTCCATTGCAATTAAAAATAATGTTAATTTGTTGTTACTTGTTTTCTTTTACAAGCAATGTTTCTGATTGGATTAACATTTTTAGAGGCGGTTTGCGGCATTTATTTAACTCTTTTTTCCTGTCTACGCCAGTGGCATTTTTAACGTGCTATTTAAACGTTGTTGGGGGTTAACGGTACAAACCCCTATGGAAAATTTAAGTCAACTTCCGGGATTTTAACCTTTAAAATAAGGTACGGCTTGACCCATACTTACATTTAAGATTCCTATCATACCCTCCACAGGCCGTCCCTATAATTAAAAATTTGATGGTTCTTACATGAAAAAGCAGTTCGGATGACCATATAATAATTTGCTATAGACTGTATCTGAAATGGGTTTAAACAAAATTCAAAGGCGTTTACAGACTTTTTAAGTGCATCCTCTATTAAGAATGTTTAATTAAAATTGGTAAAATTTAATTTTTGAAAGAAACTCATGATTATAAAGACATACTTTTCGAACGTTTTTATCAATTGTGTTTTATAAAGTTAACCAGTAGTAGGTAAGATTATAATTACAGTAATTATCAAGTACTAAATACAATTTATGATATACATTACAGTGTCATTTACAGAGCCAATCAAGGGTATAGCACTCTGTGGGGACCGACCACCCGCAGCAATAATAAACCATAGGTGAACATTACTAGCAGACAACCACTTCTATAGCTGCATTATCGTACTAAAATACTAAGTAGTAAATCGATATACGGTTCGCGAAACACGCCAGTCGCTTACATAAAACACACCTTTATAATGCTTAAATTATAGTTACTTCTTTGTAATGCATTTGTTACATAGGTTTAAAACTGTTTTAGGTCAAGTTTTTGAATTGTTTGGAAAATTTCTAATTAAAAAAAAAATACTAGTAATGTAGGTTCTTAAAAGTTAGGAAAATCCTAGTTTGTGACGTTTTAATTTCGGGTTTGAGTATTTCCGCTTTCTTTGTTATTTTACTTTTTCTATCAATGTTATATAACTCAATTAGAATATGTGTTATAATGTTAAGGTTCTCTATAATTAAATGGCTAAGCCGTCGAAAGACAATAAAGAATATCCAACACTTAAAAAAACGTCTTTAAGGGAAAAGTAATCTGAGTCTAGAGAGCGCGGTTGCTATTTGCAAAGCTGCAGAAATTTCACAAATTAATGTAGAGAAACTAGAAACAGACAACACTGTATGTATTGTGAATCGTAACAAAGGATATCAACCCTATAACTGTCAAACCAGAAGAACATATATATACCAATTTCAATTCAACAGCTCGGACATTCAAGACACAGTATAAAGAAAAATAAGTAACATAAGAAAAACACTCAAAAACAGAACACGATTATAAATTGCAACTGTGAGAAAAATTATAATTGCTCTACTTCACACCCCTCTAAAGTAGAATTATAGGGTTTTCTAGACTTAAAACCTTTCTATGAGAAAGGCCGTAGGCTGAGCCTTTATATTGATGTGATTGTTTAGAGAGATCCTAAGTGAAGCACGCTTAGAGAACTACTCCGTAATGAACAAGGGCTGTCGGATGGTTAAAATAATAAAAGCCGAAGAAATAAAAACTAGTAGGATTACAAGACTAAAGTTTCAAAACAAAAATATTTTCCATTAAAATGAATGCACATGGCGTACCTGAGCTCTCAAACCTAAATCGAAATTATAGGTAATTTGCAAAAAGGTGTAATTATTTTATATCAATGAACTTTAAAATTATTAATACTATTAAGTTTATTTGAGGTTTTTAATACTTCACAGTACAGTCACAGAAATAAAAACTAACGAAATTAATATCTAAATAGATTATAAAAATTTAAAAGTCAATCTTCCCCTAAGATAATTTTTATTTTAGGCAGTTAAGTAAAAAACAACTATAAACTAGGTTTTATTACTCAAAAATACATGTTAAGGGGTTGAAATTAATTTATTATGAATGGTGTGAGGTCCCTTTGAGGCTGAATGCTAAATATGAAACTATAAATGACTGATTTTTTTCTTCAAAATATATCACACTTGAAAAACAAATTTACTTCTCACCGTCTTAGACAGCCTTTCTTTACCCATTTTTCTAACCTTTGTGGCAAAAATGGAATTATTTCTACCTGGCGAGGCCACAAAAGGTTTACAACCATTTAAAAGGATTATAATCCCACCAGTGCATTTTTTAAACAATACGTTTAAAGAAATTTTCCAATTCATGCTGTGAGAAAGATGAATTTGTCGTTCGGTGCAAGAACGGGATTGCAGTCGATGATAAGATGCCACGCATTACTACACCGTGTATTTTCAGGAATCGAATGTTATGAGTTCATAAATTACAAGCAGAGTGTATTTTTATACTGTATTAGTATTTTTCGTATGTGAATGTATACGTGAACATAAATCTTATTTCTAAACATGGTTAAAAGAGAAGTACTAAATTTTTGCATTGTAACATTAAAAAAATGTAAATTATTATCAAAAACCCAGGTTTAAGTGAAAATTAGATATATAATTTAAAAAACATATTCAAATCAATATAACATTTTATTGGAAATGACTAAATTTTAAACATAGACTTATTTAGTACGAAAATTGTTAAACAATCTTTATCTGCTAACATAAACACTTCTTCATTATTAATTTACGTTGGTTATTAATGAAATATGGTAGAAATACCTTAACTTTCATTATAAATTTCTTTCATTTAAAATTTGTAGAAGTTTCTACATGTACACTTTATTTATGCATAAAAACTTGATGATACTCATTTTTCGTACTTGGAAAGCACGCAAAGTACGTAATTTTCACACGCAAAGCAGGACAATAAATGTTGGTGCAAATAAATAATGACGAAACCTATACAGTTGGTCCGTAGGCTGTGTCACAGTGATGACTGACGTCAGGCCAATCAGCATTAGTATCGACCGACCCAATCGCCCGTACCAAAGATGAAATCCCATCTACAGCTATTAAACCATCACTCGACTGCCTAGTTTGATGTTCCTACAAAGGTGAAACTGTTGTGTTTCCTGAACATACCAGCCATCATTTTCCTAGTTAAATATAGTTGTTCTTATCTGCTTAGTCGTGTAAGAAACATTTAACATACCATTTAATGTATAAGCTGAGAAGTAAGAAACAAGCTTAAAAGGTAGAAAATCATACATTTAAGTTAGAAAACTACGTTGGTATAAAAATGATTGTTATAAGAACTCCTAAGAGAAGTTGGAAACGTAGAAATAAGTGGAAAACAGTTCAAAAAATACCAAATTAAATAATTTTATATGGGTTTTATAAGTGTAGAAACAGAAAACATATTAGCAGTTATTTGGGGGAAAAACAAATTACTTACTAGTCAGTAAGCAATGTACATAAAATCAAGGAAATACGACAATTTGGTTGATGCATGATACAGCGAGATAAGTTTTCAATATTTTTTTAGAGTTTCATATTTTGAAATAAGTTATGTTTTCGATCCTAGTCAATAGGAACAGGTCCTAAACTGCAGAGGAGATACAAACATGAAAATACAGTAGGTTAGGTTTGATTTGTGAAAACAGTTCAAAACAATCAGCTGATAGTAATTTTTTTAACTGTAAATAGTTACTCAGTTTGGCCAACCTATCTTCTTTACATAAATTCTATCAAAGGGATGTAGAACGCCTGTTTAGTATAGTTTGGTCTTATGATATGTAAACATTGTAAGTATTTAAAGTTACTTAATACATTACCGTAAATGAAAGAGTGACAGTTTTAGGTTTATATACAATATTTCCCGTTATGTGCAAAATGTAAAATAAATTGTTTAGTGGTTTTAATTGTATTATAATAAAATGATCCCTGTTAGTAAGTTTTTGAAACTTAACAGAGCCACATGTTGTAGTGTTTTATTATTTTTTATAAATACTGTAAATAAAAAAAGTGCCCAATATATACAAGATTCAACTAAAATTTATTGTATGAATAATTGTAAAAAAATGATTGGTGAATAAACGAAATAGTTTAATTAACTGAACGTATTCATTAAAATATCAAATTAAAATCTAGTGCTATATAAAGTTGTTGAAAAAGCTTAATCTTGTTCAAATGATTTATGGTACGTATTAGTTCTGTCTAGTAAATATTGTTGAGATAGTTAACCCATCAACTATCATCAAAAATGTTGTGATCAAACCAAGTTCATGACAGTAAATATTGTTGAGATAGTTAGCCCATCAACTATCATCAAAAATGTGATCAAACCAAGTTCATGACAGTAAATATTGTTGAGATAGCTAGCCCATCAACTATCATCAAAAATTTTGTGATCAACCCAAGTTCATGACAGTAAATATTGTTGAGATAGTTAGCCCATCAACTATCATCAAACATGTTGTGATCAAACCAAGTTCATGACAGTAAATATTGTTGAGATAGTTAGCCCATCAACTATCATCAAAAATGTTGTGATCAACCCAAGTTCATGACAGTAAATATTGTTGAGATAGTTAGCCCATCAACTATCATCAAACATGTTGTGATCAACCCAAGTTCATGACAGTAAATATTGTTGAGATAGTTAGCCCATCAACTATCATCAAACATGTGATCAAACCAAGTTCATGACAGTAAATATTGTTGAGATAGTTAGCCCATCAACTATCATCAAACATGTTGTGATCAAACCAAGTTCATGACAGTAAATATTGTTCAGATAGTTAGCCCATCAACTATCATCAAACATGTTGTGATCAAACCAATTTCATGACAGTAAATATTGTTGAGATAGTTAGCCCATCAACTATCATCAAAAATGTTGTGATCAACCCAAGTTCATGACAGTAAATATTGTTGAGATAGTTAGCCCATCAACTATCATCAAACATGTTGTGATCAAACCAAGTTCATGACAGTAAATATTGTTGAGATAGTTAGCCCATCAATTATCATCAAACATGTTGTGATCAAACCAAGTTCATGACAGTAAATATTGTTGAGATAGCTAGCCCATCAACTATCATCAAACATGTTGTGATCAACCCAAGTTCATGACAGTAAATATTGTTGAGATAGCTAGCCCATCAACTATCATCAAAAATGTTGTGATCAAACCAAGTTCATGACAGTAAATATTGTTGAGATAGTTAGCCCATCAACTATCATCAAAAATGTGATCAAACCAAGTTCATGACAGTAAATATTGTTGAGATAGTTAACCCATCAACTATCATCAAAAATGTTGTGATCAACCCAAGTTCATGACAGTAAATATTATTGAGATAGTTAGCCCATCAACTATCATCAAACATGTTGTGATCAAACCAAGTTCATGACAGTAAATATTGTTGAGATAGTTAGCCCATCAACTATCATCAAAAATGTGATCAAACCAAGTTCATGACAGTAAATATTGTTGAGATAGTTAGCCCATCAACTATCATCAAAAATGTGATCAAACCAAGTTCATGACAGTAAATATTGTTGAGATAGTTAGCCCATCAACTATCATCAAAAATGTTGTGATCAAACCAAGTTCATGACAGTAAATATTGTTGAGATAGTTAGCCCATCAACTATCATCAAACATGTGATCAAACCAAGTTCATGACAGTAAATATTGTTGAGATAGTTAGCCCATCAACTATCATCAAACATGTTGTGATCAAACCAAGTTCATGACAGTAAATATTGTTCAGATAGTTAGCCCATCAACTATCATCAAACATGTTGTGATCAAACCAAGTTCATGACAGTAAATATTGTTGAGATAGTTAGCCCATCAACTATCATCAAAAATGTTGTGATCAACCCAAGTTCATGACAGTAAATATTGTTGAGATAGTTAGCCCATCAACTATCATCAAACATGTTGTGATCAACCCAAGTTCATGACAGTAAATATTGTTGAGATAGTTAGCCCATCAACTATCATCAAAAATGTGATCAAACCAAGTTCATGACAGTAAATATTGTTGAGATAGTTAGCCCATCAACTATCATCAAACATGTTGTGATCAACCCAAGTTCATGACAGTAAATATTGTTGAGATAGTTAGCCCATCAACTATCATCAAAAATGTGATCAAACCAAGTTCATGACAGTAAATATTGTTGAGATAGTTAGCCCATCAACTATCATCAAAAATGTGATCAAACCAAGTTCATGACAGTAAATATTGTTGAGATAGTTAGCCCATCAACTATCATCAAAAATGTTGTGATCAAACCAAGTTCATGACAGTAAATATTGTTGAGATAGTTAGCCCATCAACTATCATAAAAAAAGCTGTGATCAAACCAAGTTCATGACAGTAAATATTGTTGAGATATTTAGCCCATCAACTATCATCAAACATGTTGTGATCAAACCAAGTTCATGACAGTAAATATTGTTGAGATAGCTAGCCCATCAACTATCATCAAAAATTTTGTGATCAACCCAAGTTCATGACAGTAAATATTGTTGAGATAGTTAGCCCACCAACTATCATCAAACATGTTGTGATCAAACCAAGTTCATGACAGTAAATATTGTTGAGATAGTTAGCCCATCAACTATCATCAAAAATGTTGTGATCAACCCAAGTTCATGACAGTAAATATTGTTGAGATAGTTAGCCCATCAACTATCATCAAACATGTTGTGATCAACCCAAGTTCATGACAGTAAATATTGTTGAGATAGTTAGCCCATCAACTATCATCAAAAATGTTGTGATCAAACCAAGTTCATGACAGTAAATATTGTTGAGATAGTTAGCCCATCAACTATCATCAAACATGTTGTGATCAAACCAAGTTCATGACAGTAAATATTGTTGAGATAGTTAGCCCATCAACTATCATCAAACATGTTGTGATCAAACCAAGTTCATGACAGTAAATATTGTTGAGATAGTTAGCCCATCAACTATCATCAAACATGTTGTGATCAAACCAAGTTCATGACAGTAAATATTGTTGAGATAGTTAGCCCATCAACTATCATCAAACATGTTGTGATCAACCCAAGTTCATGACAGTAAATAATGTATAAACATTTATAGTAATGAATTAAAACCAACAGATATTTTGAATCTGTAAGTAAAAATAGGGCATATTTACCATTGGGATTTTTTTTCTCTGCCCCATGTGACTTAAACAGTCTGCAAAGTTTCAGTAACGCTCTCAACTCCATCTTGGGAAATATTTACATTACTCCAAACTTTCACGAGACTTCTAAACTGTTCAAAGAGTTAAATGAGTCTAACCCGTTACTCTGGAAAAGTTGAAAAGAAAATAAACAGTTACAAAATAAAATGTAAATTTTGACATTTAAAACCACAAAATTGAGTATATAGGCGTGTATACATCGTGTACCAAAAGTGTGGGAACAGCAGTATATATTTTGAACCATTGCAGAAAACAATAATATGTCACATTAACATACTATATCTAAAAAAACTACTTTTTGAAGGAAATATAAATTGTGTGCAGCATAATTTGGATGTCCACACGGTGTTAGAAGAACATTATAAATGTAAGCATAGGTTGATATGTACGTTATATTAAAGATCTCTCTATTAGTAGAACACAATGACGGAAACCCGACCCCAAAAGGATCACTCTAGCCACAATGGCAGCTGGTTACATTTACAGCCTTGAGCTTGTTAAACAATTGGTTAGTTCATTGAACCATTGTAAATTAAATCAATAGCGTGAAGTAAGCCTAATATCTATTTATAAAGCAAATCTCATAGTTATACTTATCAGAGGGAGGAGTTAGGAAACTATTTTAATGACAGAATAGGTCGTTTTATATCAAAATAAAGAACCATAAAGGACAACATAATGCTACAACTCCGACTATGTAAGGTCCATCATACATAAAAAAGGCAGTGGTTTAAATGTGCAAAATAGACTTAAAAAGTTTTAACCCTTATAAAAAGGAATCCTTAACATATTTTCAATCAGTTTAATTTCGTAGAGCCCTTTACGTTGGATGGATCTCTTATGGTCGGAGTTGTATCACTCTGTTCTCCTAGTAAAGATAATTAACTTTATATACAACTTTATTTATTCTCTCTTTAAGATATTTTCCTGGCTTTTCGTAAACCTTCCCCGTGATGTGATAAACTGTGGTAATTTTATTTAAAAATGGATTTTTAAACATAGTATCCATATTTTACAAGTTATTACTTAAATCTAAAATGGTTCAACAAACTAATTATTTTGAATCAAGCTTAAGTTTATACCTTTAAACCAACGCCATATTGCCTAGGGCGATCTTTTTGAGGTCGGGTGTCCAGCATTGTTAATATCATCTAAATCTCAAACTATGCTCAAATTAAAGATTTTTTTCTGACTCCATGTCCCCAGCTAAGCTGCAAAAATTTAAATTTGCAGCAAAAAAGAGAAATTTTGGTATATTATATAAGTGTAATGTGTTATTGCTTTATCTGCAGATTTTTAAAATATATAATGACGTCCCCATACATTTGATACACTCTGTATATAAATGTATAATGTGAAATTTTGTGGGAACAAAATTAATATTTCCAATACTCTATGTGCTTGTGTTTGGTGTAGTTAGCATATCTCAACAATGAAAAATAGCGTAGCAAAATTTAAATGTCTAATGAACAACAGTCCAGAGTATCTTTAACAACGTCATGCGATAACCAGATTTAATAACACTTCCTCTACAAATTTCCTCTTGAATTCTAAGAAAATTATTATAAAAATTCGACAGTTTTTTCTCCACGAAAATCCTGTTTATAACCACAATTTCAATTATATGTTTGGCTTAATCGTAGAACCTTAGCCTGCATTTTTCTTGCAGTGTTTGCCAAACCCATAGAGTTTATCATTTTTATTTCTTAAAAATTGCACATTCTGAAAATCTATTTCAGGGATCAAAGCCAATAATTTACAATTCGAACAGCCATAAGTGTTCAATTACCTTCGGAAATTAAAATAATAGATATAACTGTTCTTGAAATGAAATGAAATGAAACTATCTTTATTCCATCTTAAACAATTCACTTTAAGTACAATATAATTTGGTAGGAATAAACTCGACCATCCTACACAGTTGCGATGGCCGGCAAATAAAACAAAGAACACTCTGTTCTTTATATTCGATTTCAAGCATATTTATATTTGTAATTTTATAGTTATATGCCAGATAAAAGGGAAAGAAAGGCAGAATATATAAGCAAAAAGCAATATAAACTTATTAAAAAACAAAAATCTTTTGAAAATTTGAGTTTATTAATTTTTAGGAAATTGCACGTGTCTAGGAGTAAGTACGAAATAAAAGTAAGGCAAATAAAAAATAGTGAATATAATAATAGAATAAGTTGTTCAAAAGAGGATTTGCCTGGAAGACTGGCAACGCAAGTAATAATGCACAAATATATTTTCAAGTAAGAGTACAGGTCACAAATACCCTGTATTTACCAGAACAAAGACATGCCATCATTTGTAAATAAACGTATAGCTACAATACGCAATCTATTATATATTTTATGTGCTCTGAACATACTGTAGCATTAACAGGCTAGAGTCTACTCGTTGTTGTAAATTAAAAAAAAAAATAACCCAATAATAAAGTAATCTAATCTAAATAAAGTAAAATCTCCCAATATCAACTTTAAATTAGGAATAATTTTTTAAAGGAACCCTTAAATTGTTATGTGTACAGTATGATGTTTTATGCAAGCTCTCTCTCAGAGCTACAACTTACCACTTACATTTTTACTATCCAATTCTGTAATTTGCAACAATGCTGCTCTTGATTTAATTCACGCTAAAAGAAAAATCAAAGAAAAGATTTCTTGTCATGGCTAAGTGCCTCGACATGTTAGATATATTTTAAAAGCCAAAAGCGGCCATTCCAAGAATAAGATGTAATAATTCACCAGATGGTGAAGTCGTAGCTTGAACAGTGTTCTCGCTCATTGTAATGACTTCATATGGGAACCAACAGGGGACGTCTTTGAAAAACTGGTCCCGGAAGAGTGCCACTGATAACTGGACTCATAATTTTAAATATTACAACCAACACTTACGCAATTCACAGTGGTGATTAATCTTATCAGCAGATTTATATAATATACCCTCATATAAAACCGGCCTAAAGCCTTAATAAAGACCATATAAAGCCCTCCTTGGACTCCCACCACTTGTTCCTTACCACCGTGTTTGATTAGGCTATGTATGGACAAATAATACTAATTGAACTTGTTTAATCAAATCTTTTCTCTTAAGAATGACCTCTATATGAATAAATACTCGGCAAAGCCTGAATTTTTATTCATTGAAGTTAAACTGTCGGGTGCAGGGCTACCGCCCACCCAAGGTTGGTCACCTGGCTGATTTTGAAAACGTTCTTGTTCGGTTAATGCCAGGATATAGTCGAGTTTTGCTCATGGGTGACTACAACACTGACTTACTTAAGGACAAACAACGATACGACTACAGACTACTCACTACTATGTTTGAATCATGCAATCTGACTATACTGCCACTAGAACCTACACACCACACCGCCGAGGCTGACACACTGATTGATCTTATTGTTGTTTCTGACCCACAAGACATCGTCCACCATGGGCAGCTTCCAGTCCCGTCCGTGTCAAAACACGATCTTATCTACTGTGTGTCTTCTGTAAAAGTTCCTAAGGCTGCTACTAAGTTCATCAGCTACAGAGATTTCAATAAATTGAATGAGGTTGCCTTCATGGCAGATGTTCTAAATAGCCCATGGCACGACATCGAAGCTTTTCCAAATGTTGAAGACATGGTTGAAGAATTCAATCGCATTATTCTATCATTATATAACAAACACGCACCTGTTGTCACAAAGCGAATCTCAAAAAAAACACCCTGTGCCCTGGATCAACGCAGAAATCCGCTGTCTTATGGCCCAACGTGATTCCTTGTTCAGAAAAGCAAAAAAATCTAACAATAATGAAGTTATGACACAATATCGCCTTCTGAGAAATAGAGTCAAACAGCTTCTGAGAAATTCTCGTTTACAATTCACTTACAGACTTTTTCAAACACAAATGCAATCCTCCCAAGATATGTGGCGTAAAATCAAAGGTCTTGGCTTAGGAAAACAGAGAGAATCTCATTCAGTTAATGTGCCATTAAATGATTTAAATAGGTTTTTCACTTCGTGTGGTCAAACGAATAGCCAAAATGCAGTAAATAAACACATCCAAGAATTTTCGTATGCTCCAAGAGTTATGCAAGCGGGATTCTATGAATTTGCTTTCAAACCTGTTATTCAAATTGATGTTTTGAGAGCTATTCGTCGTATAACCAGTAATGCTGTAGGTTCAGATAGTATTCCCATCCGTTTTGTAAAAGATATCTTGTTTGTCACATTATCTATAATCACAACTATTTTTAATAGATCCCTCAGAAATTGCATTTTTCCTTGTCAGTGGAAGTCTGCCCTTGTTCGTCCTTTGCAAAAGACCTCAACTCTTTCCACCTGCCAAGACTTCAGGCCAATCAGTATCTTGCCCGCTTTATCTAAAGGTCTTGAAAGAGTAGTTCACTGTCAAGTTATTGAATACTTAACAAACCAGAATATTTTTAATGATTTACAGTCGGGCTTCCGCACTACTCACAGTACCGAAACAGCTCTTCTTCGAATTACTGATGATATACGTAAAGCGATGGATTCTAGTCAGGGAACTATTCTTACTCTCTTTGATTTCTCAAAAGCTTTCGATTGTGTAAATCATCAACTTCTTCTTTTAAAATTGAGGGCATTAGGGTTTTCTGACCAAGTAGTTTCCTGGCTAAGGTCATATCTTTCCGGCAGGCGGCAGTGTGTACAGATCGGTGACGAGACATCTGACTGGGAACATGTTACATAACATACAAGGAACTTCTTGAACGTCATGAAAGAAGAATTTGTCAAATCTTAAGGAGATCATAATATTCCCGACCTGGTTGGAGTCAAATCTCGATCCTCTTACTGAGAGAAGACCAGACGAGCTGAGTCAAGGTTTTGGGTTGTACAGATATGAAGACATCCAACAGTTGATGGATTATCTGGGATAAGCAAACTAAGAATATTCTTAAGACACAAACATGTTATACATAAAACAAAACAAAAATTGTGTTATACATAAAAAAAAAAAAAAAAATACAAAGTGGGTCAGTGATGCTCTTTTTAAGAAAATGGGGGGAATATTTTGCAATGAGTTACTATTCAAAAGAGGGAAAATGGTACAGTATTGATCCAATATCGTTGGCACATTTTGACTATTTCTCCCAGTGCCTTCTATACTATGCTCCTGTAGATAAATGTCAACCTGATTACCATCTGAATGATTGAGACAGTATAATATTTGCCAAGACCTTTGATGTTCCGGACAAATTTGATTTCTCCGAAATGATTGCAGACAAGGCTACTTCATTCGATAAACCGGATCTTAAAGAAATGATGGGAGAAGCATGGGAATATTGGACAAATTGCATATAGATAAATAACTATAAGATGGTTGAGTTCTAATTACCAATATCCCTTGGTAATTAGATCTAACCGATATTGGAAGGAATGGATTCCTGCAAGATCCTAACGTTGCTGGAATTTATTCTAAAGAGAGAGAAAACAAAAGTGAACCAGGCTCTGCTACCATTTTACAACCCGCCCTCGTAAAATCAAAACTGCACCCATCAAGGGTGGGTGCGAAGGCACCGGACTCAGGAGGACATATAAAAAAAAGCACAAGTTGAAAGGCAAAAACATTTTTACTATATATAAAACAATAATTTAAAAGCATTAAAAAAATTATTGACATAAAAAAATAAATTTAAACATAAACAGACGATCATATACGAGTATGTAGCTGGTTACTCTATATAGGGTGTCCCAAAACCATTTGAACAAACTTTACCCCATTTCTCAACAAGCCAACAACTAATACTACAATAATAACATGTGTCCTATCTCGACTTGTTTTCTGCCTGTGCCTTTGACAAAAAACGAACTACAAAATCTCCACAACCGATACTATGTAAGAAACTGAAACTGGGTAAGACTATTGAAATAGGACGCGTTTACTGAATAATTTTTACTTAAAAAAAATCCGTTAGACAATGGCAGTTAGAATATTTTTGTATTGTAAAATATCTAATAAAAACTTTAAATGTTCATAGTCACCATTTTAAAACAAATTTCTTACGAAAAATAAAAAAAATTAAGTAATATGTATTCTAACTATGTAGAGATTGTTACCAAGTTTCGGTAGGTTCAATAAGTGTCAGTAAAATCTACTTTTGAAATATTCAGATTTTTGTAAAAGACATACAGACACACATACAACAAAAACCCAATAGAAGTAAGACACGTATAGTATTTGTTATATTGGCCTACGGAGCAATGTGTGTTTGTTGAATGTGGTTGCAGGACGCTATGTTAGTGACATTTTTATTTATTAAACACTTTAAAAAAGCGAGAAGGAGACCTTGTAGAAAACACATTTGGAATAATTGATACATGAAAGGTATTTTGTTCATATTTATTAAGTTGGGTTGTTGCAATTGATAAATTTGTTTGAGATGTTCAAAGTTTCAAGTGTTTTTATAAATAGCATAACGTTTCGACAGGTATGAAACTCCAGTAGTCCATATCAACAAAGGGTAAACGAACCCTTTACAAATCACACGTTTTATGATTTGTAAGGAAATGATTATGAAGGAAAGGGCTGTAAGTAGCACCGGAAGATTACAGAGGCTGTAATAAAATTTATTTATCGTTGGAAATTTACATATTTATCAATATTTTTAATAGCTTCCCTATTTTATAGATATTGGAAAGGATGTCTCAGTGTCCCTTCAAAATCAACCCTTGAAAACCGGATGAACACAACGGTCAGCTGGGCCGGGTCGATGGTAATGGTGATTGGCCAGACGTGTCCACCTGTTCATCAGCACTTTGACACGACCATTCTGACACCATCACTGATCAGCAGCGTGTCAGAAACTTGTCTAACTCGAATAGTTCAGTATCAACCCTTGACAATCGGATGGTCACAACGGTCAGTTGAGCCGGGTCGATGGTAATGGTGATTGGCCAGACGTGTCCACCTGTTCATCAGCACTCTGACACGACCATTCTGACACCAGCACTGATCAGCAGCGTGTCAGAAACTTGTCTAACTCGAATAGTTCAGTATCAACTCTTGACAATCGGATGGTCACAACGGTCAGTTGAGCCGGGTCGATGGAAATGGTGATTGGCCAGACGTGTCCACCTGATCATCAGCACTCTGACACGACCATTCTGACACCAGCAATGATCAGGAGCGTGCCAGAAATTTATCTAACTCGAATTTATTTACTTATTATTTAAAGTGCCTTTTGTGGCCTCATGAACTATGTCTCGCTACTGATAAACTAAAACATTGTTCTGTAAAACTTGTAATATTTTTCTCTTTATACAAAATTTCAATAAACATTTTTTTTGCGAGATCCAAACTCTTTTGTTAAAATTATAGTTAACACCATATCCAATATTAGAAGCAAAAATATGAGGTTATTTATTTTTTCAGCTCCAGAAATACTTACTTATAATAAATAAAATATTCTTTAATTGTGTTATGTTATTATAAAATAGATTTTTCAAAGGCGAGTCAATAAGTTACTTCAATTATTGAAAAAAACTGTCATTCAACTATTAAAACTCATTAAAAGGTGCCTAAATTGGACTCAATGAAAAGTATCCGATATTTCGTCAATCAACCTTACTAATTCTAAACGTGAATGTTATTACTGATTTCATATATGTTTAGAATTTAGTATAACGTTTCGAATGAGACACAAATAATTAGTATCTCTAAAAAAGAATAAACGCTTAAAATTAATCATAAAACAGAAATCCAAGAATGATATAGAATATCGCTATTAGTTTAGAGGATTTAATATAAAATATCATAAATAACATTTACAAACATTTTCACAACATGGAAATAACAGTATAAATTGGACCTTATTAGCTGAGTCACTTTAATTCTGCATATATATTAAAATTGCACTCAGATGACAATGTATTCATATTGCATGTGGCAGTATATATACGAGAAACACAATCACATTATATTGATTAGTAAACATCATTCCCATTTAAAATAGTATTCAATCTTAAATATTGCAACTCTTAAATTTTTTAGGCTGTATAATATGGTGCATATAACTAAAAGTGATAAAATGATAATAGCGTTTTTTTATACAAAACTCACAAATTTCAATCCACTGATGGTACAAGTGTGAAACTTCATGATTGTACTACCCTTTAGTAGTTGTATTTAGAAAAATATATAAAAAATAAGTCTTCATCCGTTTTAAAATGGCAGACATTTATTTTTTTTAAACTGAAATATCTAAAAACTGACTAATTTTACAAACAAAATGCAAGAATAATGTATTTTAGTAAATCTTATTATAATATTCACAGTGTTTGTTGCAATAAAAACAGATAAAAGACAGCTGAGTTATGCTGCAAAACGTAAAACAATGTTTTACAGCACTAACCAAAGGCTAGTGCGGTTTTAAATATGTGTGTACTTTGAACAGCTGTAGAACGTTGAGATTATTCTCCTTCATCCACTCTAATAGAACTGTATGTCAATGATTGCTTCAAGAAAATGAAGACAATTATATGACATCAACTCAGTTCGCTGTAGTGTAATGGTGAGTAAGAAAACTCTCACCTATTTACACCTGATGAGACGAAACAACGTAAATAGGTGAGAGTTTTCTTACTCACCATTACACTACAGCGAACTGAGTTGATGTCATATAATTGTCTTCATTTTTTTGAAGCAATCATTGACATACAGTTCTATTAGAGTGGATGACGGAGAATAATCTCAACGTTCTATAAACTTACTCCACTACTAAGATCTTCGGACTAACAACTAGTCCATCTCGATTTGAACAGCTGATTTCATGTCAATCTGCTATTTCATATGAGCAGCTGTTTATTTATGCTATTAATATTAGGTTTGGTTTCCATTCCAATTCACGAGTTCTTACTGAAACCGGTCGGCCTGAGTTACATTTTCTATGGTGATTAAACCCTCCTGTCTCTAGAAGTCTTTGATGGATCTTTATAAAAGTTGCATGTCAAGGTATAACACAATCTGTAAAACGATCCTGGTACAGTCTTCTCGCTTGAGTACTATTACAATGAGCCATGCCATACATCAAATGCATGTCTGCTATTTCTGAGTTGGTGAAGTTGTAAATTACATTATCTGCAATTAGTTGTTAATAAAAGAAAACGATGAAAATAATAAAAAAGAACTATGTCGTAAGAAAATAAATTACAAACTCTACCTAATTAAAACTAACAATACAATAAAAAAACATTACAGAAACACTCTCAAAAGACGTGTACATGACAATGTTCTTTTTGTTACTAATGAATAATGCCAACAATGGAAACCAAACCTAATATTAATAGCATAAATAAACAGCTTTTCATATGAAATAGCAGATTGACATGAAATCAGCTGTTCAAAGTACACACATATTTAAAACCATACCAGCCTTTGTTAATGCTGTAAAAAAATTGTTTTACGGTTTGCAGCATAACTCAGCTGCTTTTTATCCGTTTTTGTTGAAACAAACACTGCGAATATTGTAATAAGATTTAATAAAAAACATTATTCTTGCACTTTGTTAAATTAATCAGTTTTTAGATATTTCAGTTAGAAACAATCAAACGTCAGCCACTTTAAAAAAGATGAAGATTTATTTTTTTGGTAGTACATTCATTAAGTTTCACACTTGTACCTTCAGGGGATTGAAAGTTATTTTTATATAAAAAAAAAAAAACGCATAAAGACAGATAGACGGAAAACTAAAGGATAAACCTTCATATGAAGTTTTTTGCTCATTTGTATGTGTACAATAACATCCCAAATTATTGAAACCGTTTTACTGAACACATATAAAGACAACACTAAGCAATCTTTTGTGATGTTCAATAAAATTATTCAAATTTACGTATATTTGCAAGCAATTTTCCTCTTCATGTGAAAAATCCGGCCCTAAATGAAGCGAAAATTTCAATTTTAACTAAACAGTCTCGGATTAACAAACATCCTGTCTCCACTGTCTTTAAAATTACCTTAAAGCTGCCTAAAGTCACATACTGGACTCTTCCTTGTACTTCTTGTTTTCTTAACTCTCGTCTCAACAGCTCAGAACTTTTATAGCACTTGTGAAGGAGAAGTTAGCTATTGCAGTATTAATGTAGGAAATCCATTGAAAATAATTGTATGAATCAAATAGCAAAACAATGCAACAAGAATTTAAAATCATTTTAACGACTTTATTGTTATGTAAAAAATACAATAAACGAAGCTTTCATTAGTTTATTTATGAATGTTTTATTTATTTTTAATTTTGTCTTAAATGTTTAACGGAGAGTAAACTCAATGTATACTATATTGAGTACTTTTATATATAATAAGTAAACCGATTTATTACTAACGTAAATGCTACAATATTTATCTTTTTTTTTAACGATTCGCCCCTATTCGTAGTTGTGCAATAAGGTCTTCAATGTTCAATATTGTACACCTATACGGCACAAAAATTCCTAAAAGTACGTTTTTCCCTAAGGTTAACAGAGATAGATCTAAACAAGTAAAAAGTCAAAGTTGTTATAATGTATTAAAACAATATATATTGAACATGAAAACAAATGAAATTAACATTTTATAAACAGACTAAGTAATAACATTGGGTGTTTACATTAGTAAAATTGGTATCAATGCAAGTGCAGTGAATGAGCTTTTGTAAATAAATTTACATATTATAGTTTTACTTCATATAGTGAACAAACTAATATATGTAGACCAAGGCGGAAGGACGAGGTTTTACGAACGCATCAAGTGACGGGGTAGACAAGCACAGCGTGCAGGAGTGTCCTATTATCCGAGGAGTTCTACAAGGGTCTGTACTGGGGCTAGTTCTATTTATTCTATACACCAGTGACATCACAAGATACCTGAATAGCTATAGCCAATGCATCATGTATGCAGACAACACTGTCTTACTTTTAAGTGATGAAAACCCTAATCAGCTGGAAGTACAATCACACACAGCTTTTAACATGGCAGTTCAACACTGTCATCAAAATGACCTTGTTATTAATGAGAAAAAACTCAACAGTTAATCCTGGGAAGGCACAAAGATAACTCATGTCGACTACCCGAATCGGAAGATAACAACACGATAAAATACTTTGGTACATGACGACTCTCTGTCTTGGACACCTCACATAGACCACTTCTGTAACAAGTTGAGTACATGCCTCTTTGTGATGCGAAGAATGAAGTGGATAGCCAACACAGACACTGCAAAGACTGCATACCACGCCCTATTTGAGAGTCATCTGCGCTATGGAGCTACAGTTTGGGGAGCTACAACAAAGCAAAATCTGGATCGACTATTGATCATACAAAAACGTGCCATAAGGATACTGGCCGAGCTTCAGCCCAGAGAACGCTGTAGAGAATTGTTCAAAAACCCTAAACATTCTCACTGTGGTAAACCTCTATATTATGGAAAATTAATACACCATCAACTAAAGTCACCACAGCCTTTGAAAACAGCAGGTCAGATGCATCACTACAATACCCGGCATGGAGCAAACTACTGCCTCCCTATCCACCAGCACTCACTGACAGAAAGAAAACCAAACTACGCTGGAGGAAAAATGTGGAACACCCTACACTTGAAGCTGAAGATAATTGGAGGACAACATTTCCATGAAGAGCTCAAAAATTGGTTACTGGCCAACCCATTCTACACTATATCACAATTTACGAATTGGTGATGACGTTACAATCAAAAAAATTTATAAGCAAATCTCAACCTTCTACAACATTGTAAAACTTGTATTTATGACGCTCACACTGTTCTTGAAGAACATGTAAATAAAGAATAATTGTCTATTGTCTATAATTAGATTATTACTGGGAATATTAATTATTATGGGCGAAAAATGTCCCACACATTCTTCGACTTTCAAAATATAGACAAATGTTCTTTAAGGTCATTATATAACTGAACCTTTTTTTTATTTAATGATACCTAACGTAAACTATGTTGTAAGCAAGTTATTGACGTAAAATGTAATTTGTTATGTTTGTCAAAACTTAATATACCATTTTGAATTAGACTACAATACAGATCACTAACGTGTGGCATTCTTACTCTGTTGTAAATTTATTTTGATAGAGGCTCCCTTTTGAGTAGGATGACTTTCCTCTACTTTTAGCGTGGTGTATAGATCCCATGCTGATCTCCACCTGCCAAAAATTAGATTTGAGGTAAAATGTAAATGAGTGTACAATTTTTGGATGCCCTGTATGTTTGATAACAACAAATATATGATACTGTAAAGTATATGATTCTACTAACCCTATTTTAAATTAAATTAGACATTTTGACCTTTCATATAAGGGTTTAATAGTAATTTATCTACGTTTAAGTTAAAAAAAAAACATGAAAAAATAACAACTGTTCACGACTCAACTGATTAGTGACGAATCTGCAGCATTTTCACGTGTTAAAAAAATATGTAACCTATGATTTAATAGAATCAATGTTTGAAAATAAAGTATCAAATCAGCTTATGTCTCTTCATTTGAAAATCGTCTAATCTATAAATTAAATAAGAGGAGTCTAGCCTTCATAAGTGTGATTACGTGACTTCAATTAAAACTATATAAATGATAAAAGGTCTTTACTAATAAGGTAGTGCAATCGATTTATGGTGTGTTAATTATCTCCCTATTTTATAATCAAAATATTGTTAACCACTACATTAGAACTTGTGGCTTTGTGTAGGAGTGAATTTAGCTGATTTTATACCTCCATTAAACAAATTCACTCAAAATACAAATTAATTTGGTAAAACTATGGTTTTTACACTTAACTGAAGGGATTAGGATGTTTTTAATTTTTTTGAAAATGTTAAAGTATTTGTTACCTTTAAAATTATACATAGTTTTTAATTTATCCAAATGAAAAACATTGTAATCCCATCAGTTATGTGTAAAAAGCGTAGTTATAAAATCCTTTAGTACGATAAGAAAAACACCATAATATTCACGGAACACTAAATTCTACAATTTTATATTCGAAGGTGCTTAAAAATCGATTTATAGAAGGCGTTAAGTCACTGAGCTAACAATGAATAGTTGCTATATTCAACAATGACTCCAATATTGACAGGTGTCACCGGATCATTTCCTGCCTCACGCTATCAACTTGGCGTGTGTCACGTGACTATTGACATGTCAATAGACGTTGCAGATTATGCCAAGCACGTCTCGTTGCCTCTTGAGTCTGTAGATACGGGGGTTATATATCATCCACGATTCACGCACAATATAACATCATTTACTATATAAGCATGATTTTAAAAAATTACTATTTTTCATTTTAAAATTTAGAGATACTTACAGTCCATAACATCTGGTAATTGTATTACATGGTTTAGGCTAAGAATTATAAATTGCTATGCCACATACATATAAAAAGTGATAATTAAGTCTTAGGACCACTTTATAGCTTTTAAACGACAAGAAATATCACAACTAAATTTAGCTTACCATTACTGGTAATAGTAAGCTACTTTCCTGTGTACATGGTGATCAGATGTCATCTTTGGGAGACTAGGACTAAGAAGAAAATCTTCAAAGACAGCCTATGTTGATTTGTACATCATTTTTAAGGTGTAGTTAAACTGAAAATAATGCCGCAAACCGGACTTAATAAGGTTGATCCAGTTTTTTTTTAACTTTTTTAAAACTTTGAACAGCAATTACTTCCGACTGGCTTAGCCATTTAAGTCTGGTTTGCGGCAATGTTTTCAGTTTAACTACATCTTTAAAATGATGTACAAACCATCGTAGGCTGCCCTTGAAGATTTTTATACTTACTCCTGTGTCTCAAAGATGACATCTATCACAATGTAGGCCTACACAGGAAAGTGGCTTACTATTACCAGTTACGGTATGCCAAATTTGGCTAAGATATCTCATGTCGTTTAAAAATTATTAAGTCCTTTAAGATTGGTATCTTAATATATATACATCCAAAAACATGTACTCACTCATCATGAAATCTCTGGAACCACTGAACAGATTTAGACGAAAATTGGAAGGAGTTAGCTTTTGTATCATCGTGACCCACAAAGAAAGGATTTATCTAAATTCCATTCCTAAGGGTTTAAAAACAGTCCCTAAACATTTAATTTTCTGCGTAAGTTTGACATTGGCGTTAATGTAATAATTTATTTCAAACATCTGATACTAGACTTTTTAGACTATAGTAAGCAAGGTTTTCCAGGCTACAACATTGTTATTTAGAGAGCAAGCTGAGCTTTTATATTGATGGGATGATTTAGAGGGAACAATGGAAGTGAGGGTAAAAAAGCGTAGAAAACCACCACGTAACGAGACAATAGATGGGTACGAGTAAATTGATGGGATAGCGTTCCCTAGATTTATCAACCTGCAGTTAAACAAAACTACGTGAAATTTGCCTAACGTGCAATGATCATTGTTTTATAATGTTTGTTGCGCAGTTGAACTATTATATTAAAGACATCTTCAGAGTTGGTGCATTAATGTTGCAATAGCTAGCGTCTGCTACTTAAGTGCTATAAAAGTTCTAGAAAGTTGGAAAGGTTGTGAGCTCTTGTGAGAAGAAATATAAAAGGAAACAACGAAGAGTCCTGTAAGTGACTTCTGCAGCTTTGAGTTCATCTAAAAGACAACAACAATATCATTTATTGTTATATTATACGAGTAACTATTAAATTACAAGTTTGTTTAATTGAATAGTTTTACAAATTTTTCTCAAACGATGAATAAAAATATCTGAATACAAGGGAACAGAACTCTTTAGTATAAAGTAAAATTACTTTAAAATTATAAAACACCACATTTTCTTTTTTGTTAATTTAATATATATATAAGTAAAACTTTAAAACTGATATATTGAATACACAGAGTATGTGAGTTTATATGATATTAATAATCATGCAACATCAAATAACAGTGTACTTTTGCAAATTGATCACGCCCTAAGATTTTTTTGTTATTCTGTTACCTTAATAGCTGACTAAAATAATCAGGAACTGACCGATGTTTTACTCAATCATTCATTTTTACTTAATATTAAGTTATTATTAAATATCGAAATCAGCTATTAAAACGCAATATAGATTCCACTTTTACAAAACTACAAAATTCAATAAATTAAACCGAACCAAATAAAAGGAAATTCTGTCAAGTGAAACAACGGAATAGGGTTAGATTTGGTTTGGATGAAGACACCAAATAACAAATGGAATGTCAAAAATGTCATGATAACAGAATACACCTTACAAGATTTAAAACAGATTGGAAAAAGCAATAGACGAAACTGATGAATCAAAATCAAAACGCCAAATCAAAAGTTATTTTGATAAAATTTATAATAGAAAAAAATGCTCGTTATTCAACAGTTTTAAATTTCTAAATAAGCGCTTTTCACCTGTTACGTCATCATCTGTCATGTTAAAAACTTAGTAAATAAACGAAAACAACAATGTTTAAAAATAAGAACATGTGATTGACTATGATTGAATAATTTGTATATTGTAACCAGTAAAATAATTTAAGTTTACATTTATTAAAACTGAATACAAATTATACCTATTAAAAACACGGGTTTGCGTTATTTAATGTTTTAAGTAGTTCATATTTAATTAATGACAAATCAGATTTACCAACATTTTAAGAGGGTTGAGAAAAGAAGTTGTTTTTATTTATAGATATAAATGAATAGAAGAAAAGAAGTTTTCTAGATTACCAATTAGGTTCCTTTGTTACAATTGCTGACGATTCAGAATTAATTTCATGATCTTCTGCAATCGTTTAGATTGTCAACCAATTTAGATCCATCAAATTAGTTTCTTTTATAGTAGTAAATAAGTTCTTTAACTTTAATTACAAATACAGTATAGTAAGACAAGCTCTAGACGAGACTAATAAGCCAAACCATGATTTTGGTGCAGATCAAAACAGAGTTACACAAGTTTTACATAATGATGAATATAAAGGAAATATAATAAATTGATAAATTCTAGTAAAATACTAACTGAAAGAAAACAAACAATATCCATAGGGAAAATAACGAAATGAACATTAAAACTATAAATACGACAAAAATAATACAATATTGACATTATGTCCAAAATATTCTAGGCCACCCCATTTTTATTGTTTACGAAATATCAGAAGATCTTGTTACTCTTAGACCAATGTTAAGTTAAATCAATTTTCCAACATATAAATTATCTAAATTCTTATTACCTATATTGAAAGATTTTTATTGATAAAATAAAAACACAATGACAGTTAAACTCTAGCGAAAAAAAATCTTAATTATGGTTACGATTAATATTTATGATTATTATAAGTTTAATAATTATGATGAATTAACATTCATAGGCATTCACCTATATCCATAGTTATCAGCACTTCCTCAGTAATCATTTAACGGGCCCATCCACATAATGACATCCCCGAACTATATGCCGCCCCGGAATCACTTACTTCGACACCCAAAACTTGCACATAACAAGTACCTTGCTCAGTCATATACTCTAACCTAACCAACCACCAATCGAACCATCCGAAACACACCCCACCATATTGTAGCTGTTGGAATCGAAAACGAATATATCCGCAACTACTCGCATGAAACAGGAGCACAGCTCGCCTCACCTACATCTCCGACCAAATATAGGAGATGAAGACCTTCACGTATCAGTAACCATTGCTACTTCCATGAATAAATTTGGGTCTTAAGTTCAATTTGATGAGATACATCTCCTTCAAGACCAGTATCAGAGAACAATAATCTCTGGGTTATTATAAATATAAATTGAGAAAAACTTTGAATTTCAATGAATATTGTGGTAATTTTCATCTGTTACTGAAGAACTAAGTAATATTGCAATCCTTAACTGTATATAAAATAGTTGCATTCATCATTAGCTCAATTCATAACAATAGTAGTGAAATGTAGTTTGTGAAATTAATTTATTCTAATTATTTCAACAATAGAGTTACATTGTTAGATAAAGTAGAGAGGATTAGTGTGTAATTAATTTCAACGTACTCTTGTCAGACGCAGACATGCAGAAACCAACCTCATCTTCACGATATTATCAGAATTACTCCCTTCGAGTTTGGTTGTCAATTTCAGATTTTCATTGTTACATTTCATACGAGCAAATGGTTCAGTCTTACATTAAAACCAAGTTATTTTTTAATTTCAACGGAAAATAAAGACATTAATTTCTTACCTAAATTAGAATAGATTATATTTTTTAAAACCACGCAGACTCTTTCTAAAATCAATCAAGTTTTGATTAAGGCACGGTTTATTAAAATCTATAAGCATTGTTTCTGATATATTTTGAAGTACACATCTTATGTAAACCATGTTATCAATTCTTAGGTCACTACAATCTACTAAATTGCTTAGCTCTTTTGGACCTCTTATGTAAAAAAATTTATAGTTTCATATAAGTATGTATTAGTATGACTGCTTACTTATGAGTGAGTATTAGTAAAGGATTTACGTACTGTACATTGGAATGCTACATTAAATATTTTGCTCTTTTTTACCATCGCGTAAAATTATTTATATTTATTTAATTTGTTTTGTAATTTACTGTAAACAAATATTGTTAAATGTTACAAAACTAAAATTTCGTAATATAAAATTTTATCAAATATCTACCAGTTTTAAACAGAATAAAAATGTAATTACAGTAAATAAATAGTAACACTCTTGACTAACAAAAAGAAATAAATATTTTCACAATACACTATAAATATTAAAATGGGAATAAAAGATGGGTAAATATGGGTCCACCCGGATTTTCATGAATTTTTAAAAAACTTAAGAACAAAAATCCATGGAATTTTTCAATGGAAAACCTATTTTTAACATAAACATTAAAAAATGTCATTTCCTCTATATGACATTTACATTACATTAAACACGAAATATTTCACCCGATTAACAATTCTTCATAAGAAGTAAATAACTGAGTTACTCAACAGTCTGTTAGAATAGGTTAAGTTTGTTTATATTAGTATATATTGACAGTGAATACATATTGCTAACTTAATATATCTATAAAATAACTAACCTAACCTAACGTTACTTTTACTAATCTAACCTAACTTAACCAAACATAAAATAACCTGTTTCGTTACATATCTCAGTTTCCATTTCTCGTAGTAAGAAATGGATATCATATTCATGTTTAGGAGGAAAACTACATAATATTAATGATATATCCATAATTTTGGTTAATATTTTTTTTTATTTTTATATAAATCTGAAACACAGCTGAAAATGTCTATGGATTCGTGTACGTGGGGTTAATATTCATTAGTTAGAAATTGAGGGGGACCCCTGTATTTTTTATTTCCCAAAAGTTATATTATTTGTCAAACATTTAACAAACCTTTAAAGTATCAAATAATACACAAGCCACCAATTACTTCAAGTAAAATACATACAATGAATGGCTCATTAAAAACAACAGTTCAGAACTGGAGACACATACGTTGAGAAACACGTGGTAGTTTTTCACTGATGTACGATTCAAACAGTACACACTCGTATTTTTATTTGAAATTTTGAACAATGACCACACATTCTGCTCCGGGACTTGGTTGGATTCGGACCACCTGCTGAGGACATCGGAAAACATCATTGGACTTCGGACGCCTCCGCACCAGTTCGGAACCGGCCTTCCCAGTGACGGCGCCGTCAGTTCACCTGCGACTGCCTAATTGCTCGCTTGCCAGCCAGCCAGCCCTCCTGCCTGCCTGCGACCTTCGAGTCTACCGCTCGTGGTGTAGTGCCACGGGTGTTACTCTCTGTAGTGAAGAGCAGGTAAGTTTGGTGATTCCGTGAGGGTGTTTCATCACACTCCTCGGCCCACTTCGCCTGGACAGCGGATAGCCGGGTGAGGACCAGCTAGCCGCACGGTCTCTTCCCCGATAAGCCTTGGTGCAATGAGCGTCGGCTTAGGGAATCCTTTTCCTTCCTTACTAGTGGCCCTGCTGTGTCCTTTCGTTCACGGTAGTACTGCAGTTATTCTTTAGTTTTACGTACGACTCACGTATGCTTCATACCATCCTTGATAGGTTTACCATCCCCGTTAGGCTTCCTCTACCCTGCCCAGTCCTCGCCCACCCTTTCTGGCCCCGTCCCTCGGGATGGGGAAGAAGCCGGTCCCTTCGGGGACCAATCCTCCCACCTGGTTAACGCCACCTACAAACCATCCATCTCCCCGGCCCTAACACGGTCAAAATTCGGCACCCTGCCTCCACCCAAACATCCCCCTCCGAAACCCATTCCCAAGCCTTACCATCACCACCTTGAACCGGCGAAATACTCAACCAAACCCCGAACCATGCCTGACTGGAACAAGCTTCTGTCTCACGCTTCCTCGACTTCTTCGTCCACCCCCTCATCACCCCGCTCCACGCCGTCCTCTTCACCTCGCCCTCAATCCCCAGTCCCAGGACCCTCCTCCATCTGGTCACCAGTCCTGGTGGCCACGACTTCCCGACCTAATGCCCCGGAAACCATCCCCGAGGACTCACCATGCCCGACCTACCCACGCAGCCCGTCTAACCAAGTGACCATTCGTGGCCACACGATAGGCGGGGACAATCCCTTTCACCTTCAGAAGATTTTGTCTTCCCGAAACCTTCGTATCCCGCCAACCCAGAACTTCTACTCCAGGAGGACCACTTCCACCCTCCTAGTCTTCTCTGACCCATCCGATGCCTTGAGATTCGTCTCTAAGGTGCCAACCTCAACCTTCGGCACGAACTCGTCCTACGAGTTCACGCCACGTCCCCGCCAGCCCAAGCCCACCGCTCCTTCTCTCCGTTCTGCCGAAATCCGCATCCTGCCCCTGCTCCGGCTTCATCCGCGTCCGACGCATCGTCGGCCAGGGTGGCTCACCTACTGGCCTCGTGAGGATATTCTCGTCCTGCGAGGCTTGTTTCGCGACCACCTTGGAGCAAGGCCTGTGCGTCCTGGGAAGGATGTACAAGGTTGAACCCTCCCGTAACCAACTGGTCCGCCCCTGTCCTAAGTGCCACCTATACGTACCGGGCGCTTGCACTATCCCATCTCCCCTCTGCCGCACCACCCAGGAAGGCGTGGAACCGTGCTCGCACGAGGACCATGACCTTTAGAAACCCTTCTGCGCCAAGTGTAACCGCTTCGGCCATTACACGGGGCAACGTCATGTCCCAAGTGTCCCAGATACCACAAGGACCCTGCTCCTGCCCCAGCCTCCAACAAATTTGCTCCGGCGCCTCTACCTACCGCCAACCCGTGGAAGCTCCACCTGGCGGACTTCCCTCCCATTTCCCCCCGTCCGACTTTTGCGATCCTGCACCGGCCACCGCAGATCCAGCTCCTCAGGCTCCTACCCCACTGTCCGACTCCACTTCACACCCTGCACCTCAACCACCCTCGGTTCCAGTCACCACCGACGCACTCTACTCCTTCCTTGAGAAGCTCCTCACTGTGATCAGCGAGGGCTTTAAGAGAACCTTTGATTATCTCACCACCATTGTCCTCTCCACCGTATCCCCCAAAGACCGTCCCAGGGTGAAGGAATCCATCAACCGGGTATCCAAGTCCACATTTGACATGCGGACTATCTTCCACTCGGTTGGCCCGAACCTTACCCTCCTTCATTCTGCTACCACCCGTCATGGAGCCACACCACACTAAGCCCCGTTCGGCCCTAAGGGTCTACCACATAAATCTGCGCTCCTTTTTCTGTAGACGCACTGCCCTCAGGGAAGTCGTGACAGACTACCAGCCAGACATTCTCACCTTCAATGAGACGTAGCCCTAGCCCCCACGTCCGCAGCTTACCTCCCCGGGTACTCCTTAATCAGGAGAGACCATGCCCGAAGGAGTAGCGAATTGGCCATTGCCTTCCGAAACTGTCTAGATGTTGCTTAGGTCCCACTCCCTAACGACCCTGGATTTGCCCTCCTGATTAGGATAAATCTCCACAATCAGCCCACCATCCACCTTGTAACCCTCCATACCTCCCCTTTCCTACCGGAACACGCTGACCTCCTGGCACAGCTCAGACAGTCCCACGACGGCCTCCTAGTTTCGGCAGACCTCAGCTGCCACCACACGACTGTAGGCGACACACACACCAACCGAGAGGGCAGAAACCTAGTGGCACTCATCAACGCCACAGGCCTCTGTCACCTACCAACCCCCTACACACGCTTCCCCACCCACGAGGCTGAACTCCCTACATCCCCTGACAAACTTCTCATGACCCCGTCCATCGCCCCTAAAGTGATGAACGTATTCACAGGATACGACAGACCACGTTCCCCTCTTTCTCGACCTCAAGATCAAACACGTCCCGTATGCCCAGGAAATCCACCCTCCCACGAAGGCCATTACGGACTACAAGAACGCCGACTGGGCGGCGTTCGCCCAATCCATAGATACCGACCTACGCAACCTGGCCATCACACCCCCCCCCCCAATCCCCCGACCAGATAGACGCACTAGCTGACTCCCTTACCAACACCATCATCAGGGCCAAAGGGATTTCTGTCCCCACTAAGTTGGTCACACATACTCCATACCGCTTTCCTCCTGACATCATTTCACTTATCAAACAAAAGAGGCGAGTCAGGCTCCTCAGAGATCCCAGATCCACCTACTTGCATGGGTCTTATAGGGCGCTTGTCCAGAGGGTCAAGACTTCGGTCGCGGCCTTCAAGAGTGTCAGGCTCCATTAGATTTGTGACGAGGCGGATCAGGACTTTCTCTCCACCCCACGGAACTTCTGGCGACTGGTCAAGTCCCACAACACCCCCTTCAGCCCTCCAGTCCCACTTATGGTGAACGGTGCCCCCGTGGCAGACTTTGAAGGAAGAGGTGAGGCTTTCCGAGCTTCCTTGTCCGCTATCCACTCGGTACCCCACCACCCCACTTTCAACGCTACCACTTCAACCGCACCAATGCCTCCATAGCCCGGAACCGCGACCTCTTTACCCCCTTCCAGGTACCTCCTGCAGGTCTCCCTGACCATCCACTGACACCGCCCCCCCACGTCACCTACCTAGATGTTGCCACCAGGCTTAGAACCCTGAAGAACACCACCCCCGGTCCTGACGGCATCTCCAACTTCCTGGTGAAAAAGGCCCCAGTTTCGCTGATTAGGGCTCTATCAATCCTCTTCTCATCCATCCTCCTCTTCGGCTACCACCCAAAATCCTGGAAGCTGGCCCATATTATACTACTACCGAAACCCCAGAAAACCCTAGAAACCCAGATGACTACCGTCCCATCAGCCTCACGGCGTCCCTCTCGAAGCTCTTCGAGAAGATCCTCATTGCTCGCCTCCACATTCACCTCAACGACCTCAACCTGCTCCCGAAATCCCAGGCTGGCTTCCGTCCTGGCATCAACATGTACGACCAAATCCTAAAGGTAGTGTCCTGTATTCAGCGAAACTCCTACCAAGCTACGCCTAGCATCATGGCCCTTATGGATGTACACAAAGCATTCGACACCGTCTGGCACAACGGCCTCAGAGCCAAACTCCTCCAACTCCAACTGCCCCCTTCCATCATCAAGTGGATATCCAGCTTCCTCGATGGTAGGAGAGCCCGGGTCAGAGTAAAGGACGCCCTTTCTCAACCCTTCCAGCTGTTAGCAGGGATCCCCCAGGGATCAGCTATCAGCCCACTCCTCTGTATCTTGTATGTGCGGGATCTCCCTTCACCCACTCTCAGGAATCCCGCCGACACCACCACTGGTCTCGCACAGTTCGCAGATGACACGGCCTTCTGGTGTGCCTCCCGTAGTCCCGAAGCACTACGACGACGACTGACCAAGATCCTCAATAATTACCTCACGTACTGTTCAAAATGGCGCATCACAATTAACACTTCAAAAACCCAGCTCTGCTATTTCAACTACAATGGCCGAAAGTTCCAACACAACCAGGAAACCCCTATCACCCTCCAAGGCAACAGACTTACACTGACCAAAACCTGCAAATACCTGGAAGTCATCTTAGATTTCAAACTGTCCTTCATTTCCCACTTCCGACGATCCAAGAAGACCGCCACAACCCGTTTCAACGCCCTTCGGTCCTGAAACAACCGACACCAGGGGTGCTCTGCCAGGACCCTCTCCTCTCTCTACACTGCAGTCATCCGCTCCGTACTCACGTTTGCCCATCCAGTGCTCGCCACCATCCCTCACAATCACCTCTCCAACTTTGAGAAAACCGAGCGACGCGCCATGCGCTTAGCATACCACCTGGATCGAGACCACACCTCCCGAGACCTCTACACCATGTTCCACATCCCCACCCTGCGTGAGTTCCTCAACCAACTGAACCAGACCTACCTCGCAAAAGCCGCAGACTCCCCCATACTGGCAGAGTTCTTCACTGCACCGTACACCAGCCAATACTTCACCATCCATCATTTGATCCACGACCGTTTTTAACCCACCTCGTCCAACCCCGCAACCATTAGCCACTCTTCACACAACCTACTACTCACGTCCAACTAACGACATCCCCTCACACCCAATCCTCATTCATAGTCACCCCTTATCCCCGTTTCACCTACAGTTAGCTCTACTACAATTTTAATTTTCCATGTTATTGCCTCTGTTTGTTTGTTTCAGAGGCCATGATTCCTCGGGGCCTTCTTTCCCTCCGGGCCTCCACCCGAGCTGCCTGCTTGCTTCGTACGGTCACGATTGGTAGCGGTCCTGTAACCCTCCATATACCTGTCCTAGGCTGAAGAGGCACTAGTGCTAGGCACCAGCCGTAGCTCCCTGCTACACTTTCACGGTCCGATCCAAACAATGACGCTGAGCTACCAGCACTTATTCCAGAGTCTTGGTTGTATGCTCATCATGAAGAATTAAATGTCAAAACGTTATTGAAATAGAGAAAAGCTGCATATATTATGATTGTGAGTGCAAAGGCCAATCAGATGTTAGGCTTCATTTATAGAATCTCTAAAAGAACCTTTGAGGATTAAACCATGGTACTGATGACAAGGCCTTAGTTCGCCCTCACCTGGGGTGTTTGTACCCTAATCTGGTCTCCTCACTATGCATCTCATATTCTTCTGAGTGTGCAAAACAAGTTCTGCAGGCTCCATTGATCCTGTAGAGGTGTGCCTTATCGAGAAAAAAATCTCTGTACCGGTACTTGACTAGGAGTTTCTACTCTACACTTGCCTCCAGAAGAAAGGGCGTTCGATCTAGTCTTCCTGCATAAACTTATCAATGGAATAATTGATTCTCCAGAACTTACCAACATATATCCTTTCTAGTTCCTGCAAGAACTAGATCTAGAAATATATTTGAGATCAGCCACCACTCGAACAACTATCCATCACATCCGTCTTCATAGGTTCGGTAATGTGGCTCCTGAAAATGTCGACCTTTTCTATGATAGTGTCAGTCGACTGCAAAAGAATCAATAATTTCAAGTTTTCCGCTTATATTATATACATTATTCTATTGTTATATTCTATAATGTTATTCTATCTTTTTTAGTTCAATTTTACTGTAATATTATTGTAACTATTGTATATTGGTGGATACCATTGAAAAATAAAATGATAAACATATCCATCGATTTGAAATTAGCTAAACCCTTCGTCACCAAGTGTATAAAATCAGTCCTTAAACGGTTGGATACATTTATATCAAATTTGTATATTCGCTTTGAATACATGGATTAAATCTTCATAAAAAACTCCCCACGTTCACAAAACAATTTCGTGTTGTCTATATCTTCAGTAATTATTTGAGTTACACTATTCCCAGATATACACCTTATATGGTGAAATATAATCTAATAAATTAAAACATTTGTAATTGTCTAAATAAAGATACAACATTAACACTTTACGACACAGTGTCCATAATTCTGGATATTATTTACCTATTTCGTACAATGTAGTTAAGCAGAGGTTTACAATAAAAGCACACTGTTCATTTAAATGGACAAGTCGTCTCTGAGAAAAAAAACAGTCGAAACAGCTGATTTAGATATCGGCAAAGGTTTTTCTCAGTGACAGGTCTATGTAAAATCACAAATAGTCAATTTTTACTTTAAATGCTATAATAGTTTAATACTAGCTGACCCGTGCGAAGCATTCGCACTGTATTCTCTTTAAATCCCTCTTAATTAAAGTGCACACAGTATAGTTAGTAACGCATAGTTAGAGTGCAATTTAACCTAATTTAAATATGGATTAAAGAAGAAATAAAATATTTGAGTTTAAATTTAGTATAATTTATTTTATAAATGTTAGGTTAAGTTATTTACAAAATAACAGCATATTTACAAATTCAAAGTACCTCTTTAAACACTATGTTTGATGTGATTATGTGATCATCAGTGATTGTTTGTTGGTGGTGTACCGGGTCTTGGACCGGTACAGTTTCGTTTTTTTTTTTTCGTCGTCTGCCAGGCTGCCTGAGATTCGTTTTTGCCCTGCGTTTCGCGTAGTTCGTAGCCGTTGGCCCAGTTCCGTTTCGTTCCGTGTTCCAGCAGCTTCGGTCAGGTTGGCCTGTCTGTTCAGTCTCGATTGTTCTAGAAGAGTTCTACTCGGCCGAACCTCCTTACCATGTTTGGCTAGACAAACTAAAACGTAAGTGTTCATTTTGTAAGTTTTAATATCTAATCACCCTTTTGGTGAAAATACTTTTGTTTAAATAATATTAATCGTTCTTACTTGTGTTTTCAGAGTTTTGTTAAATTTATATTCTTTGTCTAGATGTTTTAACCTAGGTTCGAGCCATGTGCTCATTGTTACCTTTTTGACTTTAATTGCTTTATTATCTCTGGTTTCATATTTAATAGTAGTTCTGTATAATGTTTTGTTGAGCCTTTTTAAGTTGCAGTTACCGATTTACCATCTTTTTGTTCATTGACAATAACCTAGCCTATCTTTAGCTTTTCGTGTTATAACCTATTGCTCATGTTTCCATAGCCTGGTTTTCAGTTTGTCATTTTTAGTTCATATACGCAATTTATTCTTTGGTAATTTGTTAACTTGTAATTGGTTAAATTGTAAGTTGTTAAATATTCCATAGCCTAAAGTTAATCTTTCACTGTCTTGTTGCTCCAATCATGTATAAGTTTGTCTATTCATGTTAAGTTTGGCGAAATCATGCACACTTATATTTAGTGGTTATGTGTAATATTTTGTTGTGATGGCTGGACTGTATTTGATGTGCTGTGTGTTGTGCCTTACAGTCCAGGGTCCTTGAGTAGGACGTTTCACCCTCGGCCTGCCGTCTGGGAATTGCCGACCTTCTGCACTGCTAGCCTGGCCTGAGGACCATGTTGGAGCATGGAGTCGCCCGTTACCCGCTCTACATCTCTGTGGTATAAGTCTCCTGTCCTCAGGTCACTGTTTTCCATGTTTTTGTTTCCCGGCGGCTGAGCTGGGGGCTGTTAAAAGTTTTACAAAAAAAAAAAAATATATAAACCAAGAAAAACAGTGAAATACAGGAAATATAAAGAAGAAAAAAAGTTTGTCGAACTGTTTAATTTGTGGCCTAGGCCTAAACTGGAACAGTGATTGATGAAACAGCCATGGGGACTTATATTTTTTTATTTACTTAAAAAGAAAAGCTTTAAAAATACATAAAGAATATTTTTGATGTTAATATTTATTTATATTTATTGTTAGTTATTTAATTAGTTTTATTTGTTGTTATATCTTTTAGATTTTATAGTTGTTAGGTCCCTATGGTTAAGTTATGTTATTTATTTATATGTTTAGGCCTAGTGATTGTTATTTATATTTTTCGTTCATTGTATTATGGAGGTCGTGAAGTGACTTTTTACTAAAACGGTACCGTGTTATATTTTCTTTTAAATTATTTAATTTTTAAACTTTCACCAAAAGGGGATTATTGTTCTTTGCTTAACTTTTAATTCGGAGCTGCCCAGGGATTCCGGCTTACTCCCTGGCCCGTTGGAATCAAGGGATGTGGGGGCTAAATTGCCGGTTTAAGTGTTGTGATCCAAAAGTTTTCTAAATTTTTTTTTTTTTGGGCTTAATATTTTTCTTACGTTTTGGGGTGTCTCAGGCTAAACTGCAGATAGGCCATACAGTTGATTAATTGTTAAATTTTGGGTATTTGTAGAGTTTGTGGTATTTATAGCGTTTGTTATTATTGTGTAGTATCTTGGTAATTTTAGTGTTTGTTATTAATTATTTAAGTGAGAATTTATATTGTGGCCTTCTGCCTATTTTTAGTGTGGCCTTCTGCCTTTTTTGTTGTGGCCTTCTGCCTGCCAGTTTGTTTGCTTGATAATAAAGTTAGTTTTGCTCAGCTGCCGAGTATTATTTTGACCCTCCAACTGCCACCCGTGATCCCATCGCTCGACTTGTTTTGAGCCATCCCCCCGGTTGGCACGCTTTCCAGCTTTGGTGGGGGGATGGGTCTCAGTGGGTTTATTTAATTCACATGTTACAGCTGTTTGTTTTGATTTATTTAATTCACATGTTACAGCTGATCGAATAATGTAAATAAACATTTCAAGTTTAAATTACTTGCAGAATAATATAATAGGTCGTTTTTCCAAAAAACTATTGGAAAATAAGAGATTTGTATATTTTCATCAAGTAGTGGGTAAAAAAAGCTTTAAAATGACACCTCATTTATGAAAATTGGTGAAGAATTAAGGAAGTTATGGCGTACCGACAAAAAAAAGTACTTTAGAAATTATAATATATATAGATATGAAAAGATAATATCTGTGAGTAGATGACAAAAGCTGATAAGTCATATTTTTGGCCAAATTGAGTTATGCATATGGGCGTGTTCATAAAAGAGTGATCTAAAAGATGCCATAATCAGATAAGTTGTATCTCTATTAATAACTGAGATATAGGCCTTGCCCAAACCTGATATGTAGTTTTTCTCCAATACTAAAGATGACAAATTTTGTTATGTCAGTATATATCAACTACTCGACATTGGGTTTAAGATAATCGAATCATCGTGTAGATGGCAAAATTTGATAAGTAATTATATCAGGTTTTGTTATATTTTGCAGGTTTTATTAATAATCAATCTTAAGATGACAAAACCTGTTATGTTTTCTTATCCACAACAGAAGGTTTCAAAGGTAACACATTTGTAGTTTTAACAGATGGCAAAACTTGATAACAAGATTTATCAGCTTTTGCCATCCTCATTTAAGTCAAATTTTGACATTGCATCAGCTGATATATAAACATACCATGTTTTGTCATTTGCTAGTTCTTAGATTCTAATGCTGTCCAAAGTACTAATTATTGAAATGTGTTTTTTTAAAAAAGTAAACTACGTAAAGTAATGAATTCAAAAGAAAATATCAGTGTAAGTCGTCGGACAAAACTGTTAGTTTCTTTGGCAACAAAGGAAGATGGAATTCCTGCTCAGTCAGAGAGTGAAAACTGGGATGACATGGATACAAACTTTGAGGTTAGTATTTGATTTTATGATATCATAAGAGATATTATACTATTCTTGTAATATCTAATGTGCATAAGTGTACAGTAATATGAAAGCAAGAATATTTTATATTGTTTTTGTTTAAAAACTGGCTTATTTATTTGAATCTTAATAGCAACCAATTACTAAGTTATTATTTTGTTACAGGATAGGCTTAGGCCTAATCCTACTGTTTCTGAAGGGGAGGTTTTTCCAATGGAAATAGAAGACACTCATTACTTTTTGGAAGGGGAAATTAATCCAAATTTTGGAGGCGATCAGCAAGATGTTGACTTAGATAATCTTCCCATTACAATTATTGAAGACATCGGAGATAATCTGGAAATTCCCGTATTGGAAAGTCTTCCTATTGAAATATCACAAAATGTGGAAATTGAAACTGAATCTCCCGTAAATAGTCCGATGGAGATGGACATCGAAATCCAACTTGCCTCACTTGATGTAAGTTACTAGAATTGACTAACTAGGTTAATTACTTTTACTTTATTCACTAGAGTTATCCCGTTTAAGTAAACGTTAAAACATGTTTGTTTAGAGAATTAGTTTAGTTTCAATAGCCTATATTAAGATTTAATTAAGTTTTTTTAACATTGATATCAAAAGTATTTTAACAAATTAAATAGCTTGATAACATAAATAGCTTCTACACTAACTTTAAATATACAGTTACCGGTACTTCAAAGTTACTTCTTATTTTCAGGAGATGCCTGTAAGTTTTGAAGAATGTATTTCTTTCGAAAATGAAGAATACAAGCTTATTGAATCCATAAGCAAGAAAAATGGTAAGGAAGTTAGTTAAAATAACGAAGAATTGGTAGAAAATGAAAAAAAAAAAATAGTCTTTTTCAGGTGAGCCATATTTTCTATTTTATGAGAATATAAAATATATCATAGATTTGAAACTGTCTATAAACTACCACATATTGCACGTACGTATTTTTAATGTTCGTCATTAATGACTTTATTTTTTGCAGGCCATTTGTGGAAGTGATGTGGACGACACAGATTCTGATCCTGATTGGTTGCCTGATTCAGAAAGTAACGCAAAGAGACAAAAAATTAGAGAAAGATGTTCCGAAGAACATAATAAAAGTAAAGGTAGGCTTATTTCATTAATAACATTTTTTTCTACTGTTCTATGAATAGGAGAATTAATTTTTTACTGTGGAGAAAGTGAAACAATCATCAAAATACATCCCATTTTATTGATACTGCATTACATTAGGCCTACTCCACAGTTTAATTCTCTTATTGCCTAATGCGTGTTATTACAGATACAGCAGTTGCAGTCAAGTTTGAAATTTTGTATTTTCAATCAACTTGCAGTGGTTCTGTACATGATTGAAACTACTAACAACCCTTACTAATCTTATGGAAGATGAATCAAAATGTTAGTCCCGCATAAATAGTTATACATTAAATCTTTAGAAAAAACTTTGATATGTATAGCTTGGTATAGCTCTAGAATAAAGGTAACCAATACAGATTTGCAAGACTAAGGAGGGAAATGGAGTGAAGCTAATTTGCCCGTTGGCTAAGAAAGGCAAATGTACGAGTGAATTCTTATGCCAGGCTAAAACAGCAGACTTAACAAAGCTAAAGTGCCGAGCGATAATCGATGCCATTGTGTGTTGGTAATGGGAGAAAATCTTTTTTAAGAAAAATCTATTTAATTCCTTCCGATGTTTATTTTTAATATAATTTCATTTAATTATAAATTTGATGAGCCATGCAGATGTACTGCAGTTGATATTCACTAATACAATTTGTTTTTTACAGATGATGGTCTATCTACCCACAGAAACACCAAAGCCCATCCCAAGGCTTATGCCAGTAGGCCTACGTTAAAACTAGCTGAAAATGAAGTAGGCCTAAATCTAGAAAACTGCAACGAGAACGAGAACTCCGAAAACACAATACAATGTAGTAAAACCAGTAAATGTGTAAAAAGAATGAAAGGTATTAGAAAAGAGAAGAAGAAAAGTTGAAAAAGGATCAAGGATTGGACTATAAAAATAGAAAAGGTGTATTATTTTCAGCCAAGGTATTCAAACCAGTTGGAAAGTGCTGCAATAAAAGGAAGTGCGATGAGAAGATCAAACCAGAAGACCAAAGAAAAATATTTAATGACTTTTATACACTGCCAGTTTGTGCAAGGGACCAAGCATTAGCTGACAGAATTAAAATTTCCAGACCATCTGTTTGTAGAAAAAAGGAAGATAACAGTGACACAAAAGTTACACGTGATCGGCTCGTGACTGTATCGTACTACATTACCTTAGATACAACTGAAATAGAAGTTTGTAAAAATATGTTCATGGGTGTTTTTGGATTAAATAGAGGCAAGGTCGATGTCATTATTCAAAAAGTTAAGGCTTCTTCAAGTGGCATTATCCAGGGAGATATGCGTGGTAAGCACCCACAACAGTTAAAAACTTCAAGTGATGAAATAGAAGAAATTAATATGTTTATTGACAGATATCCAAGGCATGAGAGTCACTACGCTAGGCGTGATAGCTCGTCAAAAAAAAATATTTCTACCAAGTAATTTAAATATAAAGATTATGTATAAGGAATACTGTGAACACAGAATTGAAAATGGTCATCAGAAATCAGCATGTTATGATGTTTTTAGAAAACAGTTTAATGCCAAAGGCTATAAATTCAAACAGCCATTCATTGACACATGCAACAAATGTGATGAGTACATTTTAAGGATAAGACATTCAACAAATAAATCAGATCGCCAAATCATTTCGGATATGCATGACTCTCACGTGAAGGAAGCTCAGGAGGGTTATGATATGAAAAGTCATGATAAAAACCTTTCAAAATTCTATGACAATAGAGCTCTATTGGTGTTTGATCTCCAACAGGTTCTCCCTGTACCCTACTTGTCATCTAATATTGCTTATTACAAGAGGTTTCTATCTATGTACAACCTCACTATAAGAGACTGTTCGAATGATCAAGAGTCTTCTTACTGCTGCATGTGGAGTGAAATTGATGCAGGCAGAGGCTCAGATGACATTGCCTCTTGTGTCTTTAAAAAGTTGATGGATCTTCCAGATAATATCGAGCATGTCACCACATACTCTGACACTTGTGGAGGGCAAAATCGGAATATTAACATTGCCACCATGTTTTCTTACGCTCTGACAAAGAAAAAAACCATTCAAGTTATAGATCAAAAGTTTTTGCTGCCTGGCCATACACGCCTCGAATGTGATAGTGATCACGCTCGTATTGAAAGAGCTAAAAAGAAACTTCACTCTTCAGCCAACGCAAGCAATAGTAGTGATCAGTACAGGATCATGGTACCACGTGATTGGTGTCAGTTTGTCCGCACATTATCTGGAAGAAAGAAATTCAAAGTAATTGAAATGGACCAACATTACTTTAAAGACTTTTCTAGTTTATTGAAAAATGTGCTGGTACATCGAAAAGTTGACGACGACAAACAAAAAGTTGAATGGTTAAAAGTACGGTGGTTAAGGTACACCCAAGACTTTGGAAGAATATATTTCAAGTATGACCTTAATCCTTTTTCTCCGTTCAGATCTTTCAGTATCTTGAGAGGTAAGAAGGGTCGGCCAGAAAACGTTGAAGTTGCAAGATCCTATACAAGAGCTTTGCCAGTAAACCCAAAGAAAAAGAAGGACCTTCTCTCCATGTTCAACCTGATTGATCCTCAGTTCCATTCTTTCTACAAGAAGCTGGCTACTGATAACAACAGCCTTGAATTTGATGAATTGGATGACTTGGCTGAAGAGTATGAAAGTTAGTTTTTATCTTTGTGAAGAAAAGGAAGTAATGGTGTTTACACTTGGGTTATGAAGAATAAGTTTAATAATACAGACTTTTAAAAGGAAGAATAAGTTTAGTTTTACTCAGCTGTTGTTTTTTTCTCTTAGAATATTTTTTTAAATAATTTGTCTTTCTCAACTCAATACGTTAGTTAAAAAATATAACTTGTAAAGACTGATGTAAGACTGAATTTTATTAAAACCAACTATTATTACTGAGTCGGCCTATTATTGTCATAAAGCCTTTCAAACTAAACGTTTTATACTTTTTTCCTTGCTTAAAATAAACTGCAAACTACCCAAATACATATAAACCCATTTAGAATAATAAGCGATTGCTTAGAAAATAACCATAGACTTAATCTCTATCCATACAATAAATTAAGTATGATTTCCCTATCTGATTGTATAGCAGTTTGAGTCATATGGCAGATGACAAAACATGACATCTTTGACAAAATTTATTAAAATGCTAATAACAAATCAAACTAAAATGGTTAAGCAATAAGTTTTTGTTTTTAGATATCTAAATAACAGCTGCATGGATTGATATAAAATTTGGATCAAATAATGTAACAGATGATTTTTCCTAAATGCGCAAACTTTAAAATTGCTCTCCTGAAAAATTTGCAAAACATGACTTATCAGCTTTTGCCATCTACTCACAGATATGCTAAAGAAATATAATATATATATATATAATTTGTGTTGATATATTTGTTTTATTACAGATTTTTGCAAAAGTTTGTGTTTATAATTCTGGACAGTGTGGGCTGTAGTCAAACATTTGATAAGCTAGTTAAGATTTCCGATTTGAAGTTATGTTCTATTGTTTACGTATATTATAAAAGTATTATATTAATCTTTCAATAGCAACAGAAGTAACAATTTACAGGCAAAAGACATCTTAGACTTATTTTTATCTGATTTAGAAAATTTATCTGATTTGTAGAAGAAAACAATAGTGCATAAAAATGAAACAATCACTCACCTAAGGAGGTTTTTATTGACCAAGTGGACCATTTACCGCAAATTGACGAAAATCATGATTCGACAAAACGTAAAATCCAGGACGTTCAGGAAAAACCTATGTATTTTGCATTAAATGCAAAATTCAATTGTTCCTGAAATCAAAAAGGAATTGTTTCCTTGATTTCCACAAAAAAATTACATGTATATCATTCTTTTTAATCGATGTTGTACCAATGAAAATTTCATAAAAATAAATTTTAAATGTAAGCTTATATATATATAATTTTACACTTCAATCTTTAAGACAATTAAATGTGTACGTAATTTGTGATTGTTAGTAGCATTTTTTAGTTTCTTATTTATACTAAAACATTTTAATAAAATACTCTTTTTTTAACTTTACTAATCACAAGCTACTGTCCAGAATTATGAACAGAGTAAAATATTTAAAAAAATCAAAAATCAAAATTGTTTTAAGCGGAAGAATGTACCTAAATAGTAGTTTTTGAAAATTAAAATTTTTTAAATTTCAATTTATATTAGCGAATATTTAAAATTGTAAAAATAGTAATACATTGTAGGTATAATATAAAATCGTATAATATAAAGGATGTATCAAAATAATATCTTCAAAACAAAATAGTAGACAAAGTGATAGTTTATCTAGTTTTTAAGAAAAGATATCTTAAATATGCACAAATTAACATAGGTGGTACAGGACGGTTCGACTCCCTTTACGCCAAACACTTGCCCCGGTCTATAGTAAATGCCTATCCACAATATATCAAACGTTATGGAAATACACGTTTGGCTTTAACAACTTCGTCTATAGTACTAGTATGTCTTCATTAATAAACCATTTCAACGAAGTATGCGGGAAAAATTAAAGCAGGATAAGAAGTGAAATTAAAATATAACTTCCATGGGATCCTTATTATATAATTTTCTTCTTCTCAAAACCAATAACTTTGATTAATCATTAGGAAATTTCTTCAGAAATTTGAGGGGTAGAATGATTCAGCATCTTATTTATTTTTTATTTGATAAGTTATAAATTTTATGTTTTTATTATTTATATTATACATATATTGTAAATATATGTTCGTTTGTTAGTACTTAGTCAATTAAAGCATTGTTTAACATTTAAAAAATATATTCAAAACAGCTGTAGTTTTGTAAATCAGCTGATTCTCACCAGTTTAAATTAATTCTCAGTCAGTATTATATTTTATTACTAACAGTACATTTTCAGTTCAGTTCATGTTTTGTTTTTCATCAAGTTATCCAGTTTACAAATAGTGCTTAATAAATTCATTATAGAGGCAGTGCAATAAATTACATATAGAAAATCATTCAGAAGCTTTATATAACAGTGTTCAAGTGTAATAAATTCACTTGGACTGGACAGGATGCAAGGTATCACATTCGTATTTTAATCATTCATAAGGGTCATCAGCATCCCTTTTAATTCAATTTTCTGTACATTACATCAAGAGACATTAGTATCCCACCTTTTCACTTTCTTTTGCACACAACCAAGTTTTCATGTGGTTACCTTCTCTTGTTTTGTCATAATCATCACGAATCTCGGTCACTACCTTTACCTTTAGCTTGTTCAATAATATTTACAAATTATCTTCGTATTTAAATTAAGTTTTCATGTATTATTACTATTATTATTAATTTCTATTTTGTAAAATTAAATTATATATTTTAACCAAATTATATTTCTTTTATTTACCAGATTCAAATAGAAGTAAGAGGTGATATTTTTTGGAAATGTTTCATTTTAATTTTTTAGAGTAACTTAAGTAAGACTTACTGCTTTCATGCGTCCTAAATCAATAAATAATTAATAAACTGTTCGGTCAAAATTAAAAGAATCTGAATAGCCTTGCACAAAATAACCATAAAATAATCTAAATAGCATTGCACAAACTAACCAAAAAAGTATCAGAATATCCTTGCACAAAATAACCATAAAAGAATCTGAATACCCTTTGCACAAAATAACCATACAAAATCTGAATATCCTTGCACAAATTAACAATAAAATAATCTGAATAGCCTTTCACAAACTAACCATAAAGAATCTGAATAGCTTTGAACAAACTAACCATAAAAGAATCTGAATAGCCTTGTACAAACTAACCATAAGAGAATCTAAATAGCCTTGCACAAAATAACCATAAATAATCTGAATAGCCTTTCACAAACTAACCATAAAGAATCTGAATAGCTTTGAACAATCTAACCATAAATAATCTGAATAGCCTTGCACAAACTATCCATAAAGAATCTAAATAGCCTTGTACAAACTAACCATAAGAGAATCTAAATAGCCTTGCACAAACTAACCATAAATAATCTGAATAGCCTTGCACAAACTATCCATAAAGAATCTGAATAGCCTTGCACAAACTAACCATAAAACAATCTGAATAGCCTTGTACAAACTAACCATAAGAGAATCTAAATAGCCTTGCACAAACTATCCATAAAGAATCTAAATAGCCTTGTACAAACTAACCATAAGAGAATCTAAATAGCCTTGCACAAACTAACCATAATTAATCTGAATAGCCTTGCACAAACTATCCATAAAAGAATCTGAATATCCTTGTACATACTAACCATAAAAGAATCTGAATATCTTTGCACAAACTAACCATAAAGAATATGAATAGCCTTGCACAAACTAACCATAATAGAATCTGAATAACCTTGAACATACTAACCATAAAAAATACCACATAAATATACATATAATCCTTCAATTATAATTTCATAATACACTATGGTTAAAACAATATCCAACGCTAAAACTCTGATCCACATTTTCATAACTAGCCTGGCTACATCAAAGTGTGTAATAGACCATGTAAACATTGGTCTAGGTGTCTCACTTTGTATTTTCATTAACCGTCACAGCCTAGATAATATGTTTTAAATAATAAAGTGAAACATGATTACTGTGACTACAAAATATTTACCTTTATACGAAGTTTAACAATGATTATCTTCTCAAACTAAATTGTTGAAATAACAGTATAGTCATCACCAGAAGAAACATTATACACTTTGTTTGACAATAAAACAATTAGCCATAAAGAGAAACAGCTGAAATCATTGATACAAAAATTATAATAAAAGCCAATCAAAAATTTGTTCAATCATTATATGATTTACTATGTAACCCTTTGACAATAAGGTCATTTATTTCTCTTATCAAATAAATATCAAATCAAAGTATCAAATACTCTTATCTCTTTCCTATACGATCGTAGCTGCATGTCTCAATGCAATGGGGACAAAATATGTATTCCGCCAATCTTAAACAAACCGTTTCCATACAAACATAATAATGTTTTTAACTTCGTTCGCAAGTCACAAGGGCCTCCAGGTCTACATGTTGACTTTACTCAACGAGTGAAATAAAATCTGATTTTAAAAATATATAAACATGACACAAAATCATGGCTAATTTTGTTTCATTGGAAAATATTTAAGGTAATTTCATTTACTTTGGCATTATTGCACTAAAATATTGTATGCTCCTAAACTATACCTATATGGCTTTATACAGTATAATATAGATCTTTGTTAGCTAGAAGAAGAGCAGCAAGCTGAGCTTTAACATTGATGATAATAAATATGATACTAAACTAAGTGCAACAAGAAAATAACAAGTTCAAACTTTTTATTTTGGTGCTAGGTAAAAATATTTTGTGTTTTTTATATTCCAAACATCACACTAAAAATGTTTAATAATTGTGAGTAAATAAGTTCAACCGTTGTGATTAATACGTTTTAAAGATTTTAAAAGTCAGATACCAAAATAAAAGGAATGAAAAATTCAATATTGGATAAAAGATTAAAAATCCTCCAAACGTATTATACACTACGGTTAGACTCTTTACTTGCAATTTTTAAAAATTATTACAGTAACGTAGAGAATATGAAAACCACATAATAAAATTACAAACGAGTACCATCTTAACCAACAGGTTCCTATGCTTGTCATTTTTACGTTGCACAAAGTTTACTATTACTTTATTAATAAGTACTTTCTATAACTCAAATAGTATAAGTAAAAATGTCCATGTTATGGTGTCATACTTCTACACATGAAAACTGCGTTCGTTTAATATATTTTAGGAGGGTCAATATACAGTTAACATATAACTTTTACACGTACAGTGGAAAAGGCCCTCTCACCGTTGAGTGGTGACGACCAACCCTCCCATGATTGTACTTTTTTAAATATAATTTGAAGTTAATAATTAATTTAAATTTTATACTAATTGACTTACTTTTTTAATCTGATGACCATTATACTTAAAAGCAAAACTATTAGAGTACTACTTTTTCAGTGGTTAGAAGGAAAAATACGAGAAAACATGACTTAATATTTTAAACAACCTAGGTGACAAACTTGAGTAAGCAAAGTTGAAAGAAGATTAACCTTCCAGCTGGTGCCATTTAGAGGTAAATAATCTACTGATCTTAGCTGCAAAGTTAGGCGCTACGTCACCAAGTTTGCTGTCGCGATTCTTCCGAAACCAGAAGTTAGACATTATACAAACTACTTAATATTTTACGTTTTAAAATTAATTACGTTCTAAATTAGAGGAACTAAACGAACATATTAATGTTCTAAACGTATTATGCAAATACTGATACGTCAGAACAACACGAGTGTATTATTTTTATCATTCAACATCGTAAAATTTACTTTTATAAATTAGCTGTATACCTTCATACAAAGGGGGCACTCGAGGTGCGACATGCAGCGAAAGAGAACCCAAAACTAACACTCGAGGTGCGACATGGCAAGTTAGTACCACCGTAAGTGTATAGGTGGGTGGATGGGTTAGTACCACCGTACGTGCATAGGTGGGCGGGTGGGTTAGTACCACCGTACGTATATAGGTGGGCGGGTGGGTGAATACAACCCTAGTGTATAGGTGGACTGATGGGTTAGTAGCACCGTAGTGTATGGGTGGGCGGGTGGGTTAGGTTAGGTTAGGTTAGGTTAGCTTGAAAATATACACGTAATAAATCAATCAACAGTCGAACAATTTTGTTGTTTCAAATCCTCACAGAAAATGTTGCTTAGTTCCAAACATATATATTCAAATATATATACATTTATATATATATTTATGGACACAGAGAGAGAGCGCGTCTACAACCCCGCAACCCTTCGCCGGGCTACCTGAGGTGGCATGTCGCACCTCGAGTGCCAGTTTTATGGCCCTTTGGGTCGCTGGGATTAACACAGGTAGTCCATGTTGCACCTCGAGTGCCACCCATACAAACATACCATACACTGTCATCTAAGTGAACTTCGCCGGAAAAAATGTTTTACTTTCAACAACAAAATTACCATCCATCCCTACATGTAGTGTGGCAATGACCCTCCTACCAACCCAAACAGGTACAGCGGTAATCATCCTCCCACTCGCCCAGACACCTACAGTGGTGATGATCTTCCCACCCACCTAAACACCTACACTGATGATGATCCTCACATCCATCCAAACAAGTACAGTGGTGAAGATCCTCCCATGCACCAAAACTAGTACAGTGGTAATCATACTCTCACTCGCCTAAACACCTACAGTGGTAATGATCCTTCCACCCACCCAAACAATACCAGTGGTAATCATACTCCCACTCGCCGAAACACCTTCAGTGGTAATGATCCTCCCAAACACCTACAGTGGTAATGATCCTCCCAAACACCTACAGTGGTAATGATCCTCCCACCCACCCAAACACCTACAGTGGTAATGATCCTCCCAAACACCTACAGTGGTAATGATCCTCCCACCCACCCAAACACCTACAGTGGTAATGATCCTCCCAAACACCTACAGTGGTAATGATCCTCCCACCCACCCAAACACCTACAGTGGTAATGATCCTCCCAAACACCTACAGTGGTAATGATCCTCCCACCCACCCAAACACCTACAGTGGTAATGATCCTCCCAAACACCTACAGTGGTAATGATCCTCCCACCCACCCAAACACCTACAGTGGTAATGATCCTCCCAAACACCTACAGTGGTAATGATCCTCCCACCCACCCAAACACCTACAGTGGTAATGATCCTCCCACCTACCCAAACAAGACCAGTGATAATCATACTCCCACTCGCCCACACACCTACAGTGGTAATGATCCTCCCACCCACCCAAACACCTACAGTGGTAATGATAATTTCTTTTATTCCAAACGATTTTGTTAACTAGCTAAACCCGGCCACGCTTCGCCGTAGCTTAGTCTGATATTACCTATTTTTTGCTTTAGTTTTTAGAAAAATAAAGGTTTACTGGCAACTTACAATAAAGTAACGTTTACAATTTGAAATAAAGTAACTTAAAATTGTTTTCATAAATAAACAATCATCTGGTCAGAGTAGGAAATTTTCACCACTGACATTTATTTTCATTTGTGAATTATACGTATGTGATGAAATGCTTGAAACGACCTGTTCCCGTTTACAATTTTAGAAACTCTGGTTTATAAATGTAAGTTGCGTAAAAATGTCCAGTGATTCCGTTTTCTACTTATTGAGTTTTGTGTACACAAACACACGGAAGTTGGATAATATAAATATACACACACACGGTGTGACTAAAAAGGTGTCCTGGGTATATATTTTCAGATTCTAAACCTAGTTTATAGAAGACAACGAAGAACAAGGATTTATTGAATTCCGTTCCATTTAATGTATTATCTCTCTGTGTTAAAAAAAAATTAATAACTAAATTACAGTTTGGCTGACTGATTTTAAATATTGCACAGTTCTTAACATTAACATCATACAAATGTAGATTGAGTTATCTTTAGCCAATTCCAAATTGATAATCGTTTAATACTTTCAAATCAAAATCTTGCAAACTGTTAGCTTCATAAATTTTAAACAAAAAAGTAAGTTTTGCTAATTTTATTTCAAATCTATTGGTAACTTCATTTTTATTATAAGCCTATTATTAGTGGAGTTTTTGTAATAATTGTATTTTAATACAATGTGTATTATTTATTATATATTATAATAAATAATATATATTATATTATATTATTTATTATAATATATATCAATAATATGGGTATATTATATTGATACCCACCTACTCAACATATAATGTATTAGCATCCAGAGAAAATAGTAAAACACGATTTTGATCAAAACTCCACAGTCAATAGGCGAACAATAAAAATTAAGGACCAGTACATTTTTAATAAAATTAGCTACATCTTATTTTTAGTTTAAAATTTAAGAATTTTTACAAGATATTTTGATTTAAAAGTTTTAAACGACCACCATTTTGAAATGGCTAGAGATAACTCAATCTACATTTTTATGATGTTAAGGCTAAGAACTGTGCAACATTTCAAATCCGTCTGAAAAAACCTTACTTGAGTTATTAATTGTTTTGTAAAAAACACAAACACACTAAACGGAACGGAATTTTATAAAACTTTATTTTTCATTTTTTGCTCTAAATTAGGTTTAGAATCCGAAAATAGACAAATACCTTTAAGGTCACACCCTGTAAATGATAATGTAAATACAGAATTAAACAGATATAGAAGAAACTTTTTCTCTATATTGTCGATTTACCGTTAGCTTGTATATCGATAAGGTTTGAAACCTCACTATAAAAACGAGCTGACTTATATATTCAGAATGGAAGTTTGTGGATAAATTTAAGAAAGAATGTTAGAAAATTGCGAAGATTATGTTAACAGTTGCAGAAATACCAACATTATCAAAAACACGCTAACTATTGTCCATTGACATGTCAAACATAAATGTCATCGTACAAAAAAAGAGAAAAAACTTAGAAATCAGTCGAAGTTTTACTTGAAATACTTACATTTATTAGATAAGATCAAAGATCGTCAAAATCTAAAACTTTTAAAGTGAGATTGCTAGTCACGGATTCGAGGTAGACCCATATCAAACCATAACTCGGTTAGTACGGAATCAGAAAATTACATTTGTAACGTAATTTAATTATAGACGCTCGGACTCGACCTAACTTTATTGCACGATAATTCAATACCACAATAAACTTCGACCACATCGGACGGAAGAGTCATTCAATTCGCATTGTATGTACGTACACCCACTTTATAATCAACGCATTGTAAGTACGTTGGGTGGCCTGAAAGTATTAATGAGCTTTTTTATCATTATAACTATTTATTTACCTTATTAAGCTCACATTTCATTTAGTACGTTTATGGATATGTTGGGACAAAATATAGCTTATTAGTTTATTCAGAATTGCTTGTATTCAATTTTATTTATTTCCTACTAGTATTAAGTAAATACATTTTCTACGGCACCCCAAGATTATATGGAAGGGAATAATTCCTAATGATTTCCCGCTTACGTGGAAATTTTTATGATGTTTTTAGGAACTTTCTACCGTTTTCAAAGAGGTCGTCTCCTGTTTAATACTAATTTTTATAAGAGGTTTATTCAATTTCTATAATATATTTCTCATATTTTTCTTCTCCCATGATTATCCTTACTATGGAGCGCAATAATACTGTGTGGCAAGTAAGCCTGTACAAAAGTAGAACGGCATTTCCATTTCAAATGAACATTTATTTATTTTTAAGATTAATTTTTTGCACAAGAACTTTCCCATTTACTTCAAATTTTGCATTTCCCATTTACTTCTAATTTTGCATATGTTTATAAAGATTCTGCGAGAATATTTTAGGAGATTTTTAGCTATTCATTAGAACTAATCATTAGCTATTATTTTAGTTTCTTTCGAAAAAATGTCATTTTTAACTTTTTAAGGGCGATTGTAACATTTTTGTTTGTTTGTTTATATGTTGTTATCTATAAGCTCTCCTTACATTAGTGTCAACAAACAAGTTTATTTCTCTAAGCCCTTTTTTACTACCACTAAACGTGATACTCATACTACCGAACATTAGTATTGCTATGATATATGAGTTTATGTGTTGTTCTCTGAATGCTCTCCCTACTATTAGTGATAATAAGCAAGTTTATTTCTCGCAGCCCCTCTTATATACCACTAAAGGTGATACTCAGAATACCTATCATTGTTATTGCTATGAAATATGTGTTATTTCTCGCAGCCCCTCTTATGTACCACTAAAGTTGATACTCACACTACCGAACATTAGTATTGCTATGAAATATGAGTTTATGTGTTGTTCTCTGTATGCTCTCCCTACTATTAGTGGCACTAAGCATGATTATTTCATGGTTCTATATGCTCCACCCAAACTAATTATTCCGTAAATTGCTATCCTGTGTAAGAAGGCATAATATATAGAATGTAGTGTCTGTAGCTTTAAATGTGTTATATTGTAAAAAATGTAATAATAATATCTAAGTGTTTTAAAGCTATTTTTTCCACTTCAAGTTATCATCGAAGGTGACTCCCAGATATTTATAGGATTTTACTATTTGAATCTCTTTTCTTTCAAATAGAATAAGTCCTGTATTCTGATAACTATTAACAAAGCATCCTATTGCCATGTAAACAGTTTTATCAACAATGGTTATTTTATTGTTTATGAACCATTTTGAATCTTTTCCAAATTGTTGTTCATACTTCTTCAACTAAGGCATTATTTTGGTCAATACTTAGTATAAGAGTGCCATTGGTATTTGCTGTTGTATCAGATATATTACGAAAAATATAATTTATGACTATGATAAAAAAATACCTAGGACTGATCCTTGAGTACTCCGATTCAAACTGTTTTTTATCACTTTAAATTTCATCGATTCTGACACACTTTTTCTGTTAGCTTTTAATTAATTTAAGTTAGAATATTCTAATTCCAATACTGTAAATTTTTTAAATAAGATCTCCAGTATCAAATGCTTTTTTTAAAATCTACAAAAGTGGCTGTAACCTTTTTACTGTTATTTAATCCTTCATAAACGATGTTAGTAACAGTAGCTAAAGCCTTTGAGTTATCCACATTTTTCCTGAGACCAAATTGTTTTAGTGAAATTATATTATGTGCATTAATAAAATTATATAATTTTTTGGGTATAAACAGTTGTATAAAAACAGTTTATAAAGTTGTGAAAAACGGAAAAGAAAGGTCCACCTACCATCCATTATAGACAAAGATATATTATCTAGTTTTTGCAAATATTAGTTTTTGGTATTTTATAGTAGTTAGAAATAAGGTGGTATTTTTTACAGATTTTTATTTTTACTTTCATACTTTATTTACTTAAAAATAGGTCTAGACACTAACTACCATCCAACATGGACACTCCAGACTTCTAATAGTATCCACACTGATAGCAACCTTTGAACAAACGCCATGGTATTAAGAGGACCGAGCGAGCACAGAACATAGATCTTCTACAATCTCATCAACACTTTGTCCCAAGTATCAGGCTACAGCACTGCGCTGTTAGTGCTGGCCATACAATAAAATACTTGTTTTTCATTGTAATATTCATTGTTTCAACACAATCTATCAAAATAAATATTTAGTGGTTTTAGGAAAATGTTTTAAACTTCATTTCAAATTGAAAGTTTAAGTTAGCAAATGTAGCACTAAATTAAATATTATCTTTCCAAGCGCTCTTGTAAGCACTTTAAGACCGGTTCACACTGAACGGACATCTGGCGTAGACGTGGCGTGTGCTATGCACACTGAGGTGGCGCGATCTAGTCGAGATGAAAAACTTGTCAGTAAACCGGTTGTATATTTGTTCAGTAGTCATTTCTTTTAAAACGGATTTTGTTTAAAAATCCATCAAAATATGGATAGCAGTGAAGAATACGATAAAGATATGTTAAATCTAGTTTTCTGAGCAAATTTGAAAAAAAAAAAAAAAAATAGAAAATGTTTTGGATCCATCCATTCTGATTAAGTAAAAGAGATAGTGGAACATTTGTCGTTATGCGTGATAATTTATATCCAAGATGCTTCCAAATTCTACTTAAGGAAACAAATTACAAGGATCACGCCTGAGACATGTCTCTCTCACTCTCGCTCGATACACCACTAGCTTCGGCGAAGAGACGCGGCAATGGTGGAAGAGCGGCCGCCCCCGCCACGTTACTTGTGTGTGGATTGGCTCATTTGTTTACATATGTGAGGCGCGAAAGGGACATTTGTCCGTGCCACGTCTCCACCCGACGTCCGTTCAGTGTGAACTGCGCCTTATAACACAATTATTGTTAATTGTGGAGTATTGCCCATGAATAGTCAGCTGGCTTGTGATATAATAAGTCATTTTTATATTATTTTTCATATTATCACATTTTTGTAATGAAATTTAATTGAAATAGTTGAAACAAACACAAGTGATTGTAGCAACAATTAAAATATCGCGGTAATATAATTAAAACATAGCATTAAATTGAAGTAAGGTGGCCAATAACTAATGTAATAGATGAATAAGTGTTAATATATAGATTACTTACCTAAGCAAACAAGTCCACTAACACAATACACAGAAAAATATATTCAAATATCACGTATTATCAGTGATGTGAACTGTGCGTGTGAGGGTGGTTGGGTGGGCCAATATCTAAGTATTCTTCAGGAGGGGTGGGAGACACTTGTGGTAGTGGACTTGTTTTTCATTTATTTTGCTGCTGCTCTTTTTCCACTTTAATAAATAAACACGGCATTCAAATTTTAAATGCACCACTATGCATTATAGTTAACTATATAAAAATAAGTGTAAAAGCTCAACGTATTTACTGATTGAATTTACGTCTCTCATATATTAAGGACTACACAAGATATTGAGACTGAGTTTAGAACTGGATAATCTTCTGATTGACTGATATTGTGCAATATATCTTTCCACTAAACGGACATTAGTATCGTAATAATGACATATAGAACGGGGGCCTAGTCGATTTTATGGCTAATTTTATTTTTCATACTAAATATATAACTAAGAAAAACATTACGATCATTTTGTTCTATGGATAAGCCAGGAAAATTACAAAAAACGAGGAAAAACGGGAAATTTGTAGTAAATATAGTATTGTGTGGATTTTCAGCCTGATCACGAATATGGCGAGGTTTAGCAACCTGGCCATTATTAAGGGTGTTAGCGCTGGAAATGTGCCGGTTTCAGTTACGTTATGTTAGGATATTGGTAATGTTGGGATAGGTCTGGTATTGTTCGGTTATATTGTGTTTGGTTTGGTTAGGTTTATTAGACAAGGTTCATAAAACTAATGAAAAAATCCCAACCTCTAAAAACCTAACAATACGCAACTTATCGTAAAAAAGACATAACCTTTCTTAAACCGGCACATTTCCGGCGTTAACACGCTTAATGATGGCCATATTGCAAAACCCTTGTCATATTCGTAATCAGGAAGAAAATCCGCACAATATTAGTACCCAAAACGATGCATTAACTAAATAAAATAGCTCCTGTTTTCCTTCTTTTCATAAATGTTCAGGCTTTTCGGCTGAGAAAAAATCTTGTATTGATTCTTAGTTACTTACCTATACTGAAAAATGTTCAGCAGAAAAAAGTCCCAGTTCTACAACCTGGTATGGTTTGTATGAATGTCAGTTATAACCGAATATTATGATTTTTTTACAAAGTCTTTTTAAAACAAAATGTAATATATATTAAAATGGTTTAATCAATCAATGTTTATAGGGATTTCTTCAATATAATCTCTAGTATAATTTGTTTCAGTCAAACACAAAGGAAAATAAGCCATTCAACACGAAACATTATATTTTCCCTGCATATAACAACTAACAATACACAGTTTGGCGACAATGAATGATACAATTATAGGTGATATCTTACATAGAATACAATAGTATCTACATACAGTCTGTGAATACAGTTTGATAAGCGCTTAGTAAAGACCAACACTGCTCAAAACGTGAGGGATTGTCCCGCGATACAAAGTGTCCAGCAAGAAGAGTGCTACACTGAGTCGCACGAGAGTCAGCTGTGTCCGGGCCGCCAACACGGCGCAGCGGCCAGCACCACCACTACAGTCATCCAGTCTGAGTACAGAGGGAGAACCGACGCTCTGGAGGGAGCGTCCCAGTTGCCCTTGGCCACCTCCTCTTGGCACCTCGCGATCGATTCTACGTCCAATTCTGATATCGCTTTTCCATTTACATCTAAAGGTGAAATACAGAAATTTTTTGTTTTGAAATCTCCAGAAGAGGAATTTCCAAAGGGACCTTCCAGAAGCGCGTGAATTCGGCAATCACAGGGGAAGTGGTTGGCAGTAACACTTAGCATTTCAACTCCTTGGATAGTTATAACTCCAGCTTTTGGTGATTCCAACAGGTGGTTGCCGTGAAATCGAATGATCTTGACTTTGTTCACAGGGCTGATGAGGAACTCCTGGATAGAGTCGATCTTGTTGTTGTAGATGTTCAAACTGCCGATGTGCGCGAGACCTTCGAACGCTCCAGGCTTGATTGTACCTAGGTCTGACTCTTGAATGGCTAACACGTGGACGTGGCTCAGACCTCTAAAGGTATGAGGTTTTAGAGAATGAAGGTCCATAAATGGCAGTTTAATAAGTCCCACAGAGTCGAGGCCACTAAAGCAATCAGGTTCTAAAGATTTTATTCCCGAAGGTAACAGAAGATGTTCCACACTCGTCAATCCTGAAAATGCAGAAGTCTCCACTTTCTGGATGGGATTGTTGTTTAGCAGCAAAAGTCTGACATTCGAAGTTCCAGCGAAAGCGTAACCTTCGACCTTCTGGATCTTGTTGTGCCCCAGAAGTATTGCCGTGATGTTCTGTAGGCCGGCGAATGCAAACTGTGCCACCGTGGTGAGAGGTGTGTGTTGGATAGAGAGCTCCCGCAGACGCGGCAGTCCACGGAACGCAAAAGGCTTAATTGATGTAATGTTGTTGCCATCGAGCGACAACTTGCGGAGGTGGCGAAGCCCCGTGAAGGCGTCACTTCGGATGACAGGGAAGTGGTTTTTCGTTAGAGACAAGTGCTCCACAGTTGACGGCAACAGCTTCAGGGGTATCTCCGTCAGTCCTCCCGTGTTACATAACACCTGAAACAAGTGCTCCACTATAACATGATTGTAGTTATGGAACCTCATCTCTAAATAAATTTACTTGATTTATACATACTTTAGCTTTGGACATTGTTTCTTTAAGATAGAAAACTGAAACATTGACACTATTGAGACCATAACAACATATTGACAAATTAATTATAAGCCACAGTTGAAATTACATTCATGCGAACAATGCTACATCTAGTAACGGATTTCTCACTTTAAAAGTTAAATCTGGTTTTAACGAGTAACAGGACTGAATAACACCGCCACGATTGGCTTTGTTATTCACCAACTGACTGCACTCGGTTTCACTGTCATTAACATTTCAAGCTTGTTAGGGAAGTTTATAAATCATCAATTGACACGTAAACAATTTGTTGTACCCGAGTTACAAACAAGATAGTGGTTATTTTTTATACATACAATAAAACAGCCTATAACAACTTTCTATTAAAAAAGGATTTTAAAAATAACAATAAATCAAACAAATATGTATAGTAACAATAGTGAAGCACCTGTGACTGAGATAAGCAAATACACTCCGGAGGACAGGTGACTGAGGCTGAGAACCTCAGGTACTGGAACAGAATTACGGAGGCCACCACAGCAACATGCCTCATGCTGGTTTGTCTGTAACAAAGTTGTTGACGTTAAAATACAGACATTGCTTAATATCTTACGATAAAGACGTTGATTGGTAGTTATTACAAAGCTAGTTGATATAAAACTAAAGGCTTGCTCTTCACGTTAGGCGAAGTGTAACTGCTACGTAGTTGTACAAGGTCTATCATACCCATTTTGACGAAGATGTAGTTGATATGAAACCTAAGGCTTACTCTTCACGTTAGGCGAAGTGTAACTGCTACGTAGTTGTATAAGGCCTATCATATCCATTATGACGAAGATGTAGTCGATATGAAACCTAAGGCTTACTCTCCACGTTAGGCGAAGTGTAACTGCTACGTAGTTGTACAAGGCCTATCATACCCATTATGACGAAGATGTAGTCGATATGAAACCTAAGGCTTACTCTCCACGTTAGGCGAAGTGTAACTGCTACGTAGTTGTACAAGGTCTATCATACCCATTATGACGAAGATGTAGTCGATATGAAACCTAAGGCTTACTCTCCACGTTAGGCGAAGTGTAACTGCTACGTAGTTGTACAAGGCCTATCATACCCATTATGACGAAGATGTAGTCGATATGAAACCTAAGGCTTACTCTCCACGTTAGGCGAAGTGTAACTGCTACGTAGTTGTACAAGGCCTATCATACCCATTATGACGAAGATGTAGTCGATATGAAACCTAAGGCTTACTCTCCACGTTAGGCGAAGTGTAACTGCTACGTAGTTGTACAAGGTCTATCATACCCATTATGACGAAGATGTAATTGATATGAAACCTAAGGCTTACTCTCCACGTTAGGCGAAGTGTAACTGCTACGTAGTTGTACAAGGTCTATCATACCCATTATGACGAAGATGTAGTCGATATGAAACCTAAGGCTTACTCTCCACGTTAGGCGAAGTGTAACTGCTACGTAGTTGTACAAGGTCTATCATACCCATTATGACGAAGATGTAGTCGATATGAAACCTAAGGCTTACTCTCCACGTTAGGCGAAGTGTAACTGCTACATAGTTGTACAAGGTCTATCATACCCATTATGACGAAGATGTAGTCGATATGAAACCTAAGGCTTACTCTCCACGTTAGGCGAAGTGTAACTGCTACGTAGTTGTACAAGGCCTATCATACCCATTATGACGAAGATGTAGTCGATATGAAACCTAAGGCTTACTCTCCACGTTAGGCGAAGTGTAACTGCTACGTAGTTGTACAAGGCCTATCATATCCATTATGACGAAGATGTAGTCGATATGAAACCTAAGGCTTACTCTCCACGTTAGGCGAAGTGTAACTGCTACGTAGTTGTACAAGGTCTATCATACCCATTATGACAAAGATGTAATTGATATGAAACCTAAGGCTTACTCTCAACGTTAGGCGAAGTGTAACTGCTACGTAGTTGTACAAGGTCTATCATACCCATTATGACGAAGATGTAATTGATATGAAACCTAAGGCTTACTCTCCACGTTAGGCAAAGTGTTACTGCTACGTAGTTGTACAAAGTCTATCATATCCATTATGACGAAGATGTAGTCGATATTAAACCTAAGGCTTACTCTCCACGTTAGGCAAAGTGTTACTGCTACGTAGTTGTACAAGGCCTATCATACCCATTATGACGAAGATGTAATTGATATGAAACCTAAGGCTTACTCTCCACGTTAGGCAAAGTGTAACTGCTACGTAGTTGTACAAAGTCTATCATATCCATTATGACGAAGATGTAGTCGATATGAAACCTAAGGCTTACTCTCCACGTTAGGCAAAGTGTTACTGCTACGTAGTTGTACAAGGCCTATCATACCCATTATGACGAAGATGTAGTCGATATGAAACATAAGGCTTACTCTCCACGTTAGGAGAAGTGTAACTGCTACGTAGTTGTACAAGGCCTATCATACCCATTATGACGAAGATGTAGTCGATATGAAACATAAGGCTTACTCTCCACGTTAGGAGAAGTGTAACTGCTACGTAGTTGTACAAGGCCTATCATACCCATTATGACGAAGATGTAGTCGATATGAAACATAAGGCTTACTCTCCACGTTAGGCGAAGTGTAACTGCTACGTAGTTGTACAAGGCCTATCATACCCATTATGACGAAGATGTAGTCGATATGAAACATAAGGCTTACTCTCCACGTTAGGAGAAGTGTAACTGCTACGTAGTTGTACAAGGTCTATCATACCCATTATGACGAAGATGTAGTTGATATGAAACCTAAGGCTTACTCTCCACGTTAGGAGAAGTGTAACTGCTACGTAGTTGTACAAGGTCTATCATACTTATTATGACGAAGATGTAGTTGATATGAAACCTAAGGCTTACTCTCCACGTTAGGCGAAGTGTAACTGCTACGTAGTTGTACAAGGCCTATCATACCCATTATGACGAAGATGTAATTGATATGAAACCTAAGGCTTACTCTCCACGTTAGGCGAAGTGTAACTGCTACGTAGTTGTACAAGGCCTATCATACCCATTATGACGAAGATGTAATTGATATGAAACCTAAGGCTTACTCTCCACGTTAGGCGAAGTGTAACTGCTACGTAGTTGTACAAGGTCTATCATACCCATTATGACGAAGATGTAATTGATATGAAACCTAAGGCTTACTCTCCACGTTAGGCGAAGTGTAACTGCTACGTAGTTGTACAAGGCCTATCATACCCATTATGACGAAGATGTAATTGATATGAAACCTAAGGCTTACTCTCCACGTTAGGCGAAGTGTAACTGCTACGTAGTTGTACAAGGTCTATCATACCCATTATGACGAAGATGTAATTGATATGAAACCTAAGGCTTACTCTCCACATTAGGCGAAGTGTAACTGCTACGTAGTTGTACAAGGCCTATCATACCCATTATGACGAAGATGTAATTGATATGAAACCTAAGGCTTACTCTCCACATTAGGCGAAGTGTAACTGCTACGTAGTTGTACAAGGCCTATCATACCCATTATGACGAAGATGTAATTGATATGAAACCTAAGGCTTACTCTCCACATTAGGCGAAGTGTAACTGCTACGTAGTTGTACAAGGTCTATCATACCCATTATGACGAAGATGTAGTCGTTATGAAACCTAAGGCTTACTCTCCACGTTAGGCGAAGTGTAACTGCTACGTAGTTGTACAAGGCCTATCATACCCATTATGACGAATATGTAATTGATATGAAACCTAAGGCTTACTCTCCACGTTAGGCGAAGTGTAACTGCTACGTAGTTGTACAAGGTCTATCATACCCATTATGACGAAGATGTAATTGATATGAAACCTAAGGCTTACTCTCCACGTTAGGCGAAGTGTAACTGCTACGTAGTTGTACAAGGTCTATCATACCCATTATGACGAAGATGTAATTGATATGAAACCTAAGGCTTACTTTCCACGTTAGGCGAAGTGTAACTGCTACGTAGTTGTACAAGGTCTATCATACCCATTATGACGAAGATGTAGTTGATATGAAACCTAAGGCTTACTCTTCACGTTAGGCGAAGTGTAACTGCTACGTAGTTGTACAAGGTCTATCATACCCATTATGACGAAGATGTAATTGATATGAAACCTAAGGCTTACTCTTCACGTTAGGCGAAGTGTAACTGCTACGTAGTTGTACAAGGTCTATCATACCCATTATGACGAAGATGTAGTTGATATGAAACCTAAGGCTTACTCTCCACGTTAGGCGAAGTGTAACTGCTACGTAGTTGTACAAGGCCTATCATACCCATTATGACGAAGATGTAATTGATATGAAACCTAAGGCTTACTCTCCACGTTAGGCGAAGTGTAACTGCTACGTAGTTGTACAAGGCCTATCATACCCATTATGACGAAGATGTAATTGATATGAAACCTAAGGCTTACTCTCCACGTTAGGCGAAGTGTAACTGCTACGTAGTTGTACAAGGCCTATCATACCCATTATGACGAAGATGTAATTGATATGAAACCTAAGGCTTACTCTCCACGTTAGGCGAAGTGTAACTGCTACGTAGTTGTACAAGGCCTATCATACCCATTATGACGAAGATGTAATTGATATGAAACCTAAGGCTTACTCTCCACATTAGGCGAAGTGTAACTGCTACGTAGTTGTACAAGGTCTATCATACCCATTATGACGAAGATGTAGTCGTTATGAAACCTAAGGCTTACTCTCCACGTTAGGCGAAGTGTAACTGCTACGTAGTTGTACAAGGCCTATCATACCCATTATGACGAAGATGTAATTGATATGAAACCTAAGGCTTACTCTCCACGTTAGGCGAAGTGTAACTGCTACGTAGTTGTACAAGGTCTATCATACCCATTATGACGAAGATGTAATTGATATGAAACCTAAGGCTTACTCTCCACGTTAGGCGAAGTGTAACTGCTACGTAGTTGTACAAGGTCTATCATACCCATTATGACGAAGATGTAATTGATATGAAACCTAAGGCTTACTTTCCACGTTAGGCGAAGTGTAACTGCTACGTAGTTGTACAAGGTCTATCATACCCATTATGACGAAGATGTAGTTGATATGAAACCTAAGGCTTACTCTTCACGTTAGGCGAAGTGTAACTGCTACGTAGTTGTACAAGGTCTATCATACCCATTATGACGAAGATGTAATTGATATGAAACCTAAGGCTTACTCTTCACGTTAGGCGAAGTGTAACTGCTACGTAGTTGTACAAGGTCTATCATACCCATTATGACGAAGATGTAGTTGATATGAAACCTAAGGCTTACTCTCCACGTTAGGCGAAGTGTAACTGCTACGTAGTTGTACAAGGCCTATCATACCCATTATGACGAAGATGTAATTGATATGAAACCTAAGGCTTACTCTCCACGTTAGGCGAAGTGTAACTGCTACGTAGTTGTACAAGGTCTATCATACCCATTATGACGAAGATGTAATTGATATGAAACCTAAGGCTTACTCTCCACGTTAGGCGAAGTGTAACTGCTACGTAGTTGTACAAGGCCTATCATACCCATTATGACGAAGATGTAATTGATATGAAACCTAAGGCTTACTCTCCACGTTAGGCGAAGTGTAACTGCTACGTAGTTGTACAAGGCCTATCATACCCATTATGACGAAGATGTAATTGATATGAAACCTAAGGCTTACTCTCCACGTTAGGCGAAGTGTAACTGCTACGTAGTTGTACAAGGCCTATCATACCCATTATGACGAAGATGTAGTCGATATGAAACCTAAGGCTTACTCTCCACGTTAGGCGAAGTGTAACTGCTACGTAGTTGTACAAGGTCTATCATACCCATTATGACGAAGATGTAATTGATATGAAACCTAAGGCTTACTTTCCACGTTAGGCGAAGTGTAACTGCTACGTAGTTGTACAAGGTCTATCATACCCATTATGACGAAGATGTAGTTGATATGAAACCTAAGGCTTACTCTTCACGTTAGGCGAAGTGTAACTGCTACGTAGTTGTACAAGGTCTATCATACCCATTATGACGAAGATGTAATTGATATGAAACCTAAGGCTTACTCTTCACGTTAGGCGAAGTGTAACTGCTACGTAGTTGTACAAGGTCTATCATACCCATTATGACGAAGATGTAGTTGATATGAAACCTAAGGCTTACTCTCCACGTTAGGCGAAGTGTAACTGCTACGTAGTTGTACAAGGCCTATCATACCCATTATGACGAAGATGTAATTGATATGAAACCTAAGGCTTACTCTCCACGTTAGGCGAAGTGTAACTGCTACGTAGTTGTACAAGGCCTATCATACCCATTATGACGAAGATGTAATTGATATGAAACCTAAGGCTTACTCTCCACGTTAGGCGAAGTGTAACTGCTACGTAGTTGTACAAGGCCTATCATACCCATTATGACGAAGATGTAATTGATATGAAACCTAAGGCTTACTCTCCACGTTAGGCGAAGTGTAACTGCTACGTAGTTGTACAAGGCCTATCATACCCATTATGACGAAGATGTAATTGATATGAAACCTAAGGCTTACTCTCCACATTAGGCGAAGTGTAACTGCTACGTAGTTGTACAAGGTCTATCATACCCATTATGACGAAGATGTAGTCGTTATGAAACCTAAGGCTTACTCTCCACGTTAGGCGAAGTGTAACTGCTACGTAGTTGTACAAGGCCTATCATACCCATTATGACGAAGATGTAATTGATATGAAACCTAAGGCTTACTCTCCACGTTAGGCGAAGTGTAACTGCTACGTAGTTGTACAAGGTCTATCATACCCATTATGACGAAGATGTAATTGATATGAAACCTAAGGCTTACTCTCCACGTTAGGCGAAGTGTAACTGCTACGTAGTTGTACAAGGTCTATCATACCCATTATGACGAAGATGTAATTGATATGAAACCTAAGGCTTACTTTCCACGTTAGGCGAAGTGTAACTGCTACGTAGTTGTACAAGGTCTATCATACCCATTATGACGAAGATGTAGTTGATATGAAACCTAAGGCTTACTCTTCACGTTAGGCGAAGTGTAACTGCTACGTAGTTGTACAAGGTCTATCATACCCATTATGACGAAGATGTAATTGATATGAAACCTAAGGCTTACTCTTCACGTTAGGCGAAGTGTAACTGCTACGTAGTTGTACAAGGTCTATCATACCCATTATGACGAAGATGTAGTTGATATGAAACCTAAGGCTTACTCTCCACGTTAGGCGAAGTGTAACTGCTACGTAGTTGTACAAGGCCTATCATACCCATTATGACGAAGATGTAATTGATATGAAACCTAAGGCTTACTCTCCACGTTAGGCGAAGTGTAACTGCTACTTAGGTGTGTACAAGGCTTACCAACAGATCAAGATGCGACTTGCCTTTTCTGTGGTCAAAAGTTCTCAGCTGATAGGAGAGGTGAATGGTTCAATGGTCTTCGTACAATTAATGGGCTTATGTGGATTTTTCAGAAGCTGAAACAGCAAACTTTGCGTGTGATTTCTGCAAGTAAATATGTAGGAAAAAACTCAAAATTGACCAAAAATATTACTGACTCTAGCAAAGTGTCTTAAAAAGACATTATTTAATTGAGGTATTTAAGTTTATAGTAATTTAATTTTACAAAATAGTACAAAGTAGTTAACTTTCAAATGTTTGAAACATAATAGACGATATATTCCATATTTGGAACACTTATAGAATAAGAATGAAAATAAGGTTTTTTTTAATTTTAAGATTTTTTGCGTTTTGCACTGATTACAGATTCTTCGTATTTTGTAATTAGTTTAGCAACCTTATTTCAAATATTAACCCACAAATGTTGATCTTGTGTCGCTATAAAAAATCTTTTTACGAATTTAAATATAAACGGTATTCCATATTTGGCTCACTTCCTCTAATAATTATATTATTTGAAGAATACATAATACAATTGTTTAGATAAAGCCAACATAAGATAATTTAATGTACTCACAGCTCTGATGAACAATTTTTTAAAACCAAACAGTGTTACATAAGTACGAGCTAAAAGTTAGAGAATATAAGAATTATGATTTGTAGTAACTACAAGTCGTATTTCCTTATCTGCCATTCATTAATTGTTTTAAGCTGTTACACTACATTATCATAAACATTAGATAATAGTTACCATAATACAGATGATAAATTCCTCCAACCCTATACGACTTGTCACACACACAAAACAATCACATTCCCCAACTAATTGTTCTTTTTAAATGATATTTAGGAACAATCAATTTCAGTTCTACTAGGTACTTTAAAATGTGTGGTGGTAATGAACATTTTCTAAAACTTGTATTACAAAGTAAGTTTGAAATGTTGACCGAACATTTCTAATTAAACTGGCGGCACATAGGAAGGGGCGGTGTGACTTGTGTACACGGTGGTCAACTCTCCGAGTCAGGCCCAGTAATTAACCAACTATTGTCCTGCCCAACACAAACAGTGACACGGCACACCAACTTGTGCAAGTGACTGTCATATACTTTGACGACCGCACAGTTACATCACCCACCACGGCGATCAACAGTGTTAAATAAAACAGGGAAATACCAACATATACGTACACGTTCAGTAATACACTGGTATTGACTCAACCGCCCTCACGTAAAATTACGACAATGGTATTGGCCTACCCATACCAGTACAACAGTATTTACTCGCCCATCCACTCATTAAAGTTCATTAGTATTTACTCACCCGCCCTCACGTAAAAGTACAATAATGGTATTGACTTACCCATACCAGTACAACAGTATTTACTCACCCATCCACTCATTAAAGTTCATTAGTATTTACTCACCCGTCCTCACGTAAAAGTACAATAATGGTATTGACTTACCCATACCAGTACAACAGTATTTACTCGCCCGCCCACTCGTACAAGTACATTAGTATTTAGTCAATCGCCCACACGTAAAAGTACAATAATGGCATTGACGTACCCATACCAGTACAATAGTATTTACCCACCCGCCCATACATACAAGTACATTCTTATTTTCTCACCCATCCACACGTAAAAGTACAATAATGGTATTGACGTACCCATACAAGTACAATAATATTTACCCACCCGCCCATACATACAAGTACATTCTTATTTTCTCACCCATCCACACGTAAAAGTACAATAATGGTATTGACGTACCCATACAAGTACAATAATATTTACCCACCCGCCCATACATACAAGTACATTCTTATTTTCTCACCCATCCACACGTAAAAGTACAATAATGGTATTGACCTACCTATACCAGTACAATAGTATTTACCCACCCGCCCATACATAGAAGTACATTCTTATTTTCTCACCCATCCACACGTAAAAGTACAATAATGGTATTGACGTACCCATACAAGTACAATAATATTTACCCACCCACCCATACATACAAGTACATTCTTATTTACTCACCCGTTCACACGTAAAAGTACAGTAATGGTATTGACCTACCCATACCAGTACAACAGTATTTACTCGCCCGCCCACTCATAAAAGTACATTAGTATTTACTCACCCGTTCAGACGTACAAGTACAATATTATTGTAATGTTATCGGCTAACCCAAACCAGTACAATAATATTTCCCCATCCGCTCACCCATAAAAGTACAATAGTATTTACCCACCCATCCACAAATGCAAGTAGAAAAGTATTTACAAGTATAAGCAAAAACAAGTACAATGGTATCGTCCCACAGTCCCACCAATAAAAGTACAATAGTGCTGGTTGACCTACCCACTCTCCTTTACAAGTACGGTGGTATTTAACTACCCATACAAGTACAATGTTATTTACACATCCACTCACCCATCATGTAAAAACACGTCCTGTGTTTGGTTTTTACTCTGTGGAGATATGTTAATACGTTCAAGGTAATTGTGTAAACGTATGAACAAAGATTGTTATTTATACTTATACAAATCTAGGTACTCACGTGAAAGTTACTAGCCAAAATCAAGAGTTAGAAAGCAAAGCATGGTAACTTTTATAATAATTTACCTATGGTTTCTTTAGAACATACTTCCCTTTTAAAATAACAGTTCAATTCTCTTAATCAATGTTTAGTCAGAAAAAGGAAGCAAATTGTATCTCATAAGAACTTGCAAACACACATCCGTACCTTTTAACACCTTTGTATATATGGATCAACATGGCATCAACATACCATTAAGATATTTAATAAGATGACTTGACATCGTATCTGCTGGAATTAGAGGAAAGTTGCATAAATCGTACCGCCTCCTAAATCGTACCACTGCGATTTTAACTAGATAGAGGCGGCTCAGAGAACTTTAGTGGCTAAATAAGCAAGCTCTCTTCACGTCTAGACCAGTGCAGGAGTTAGACAAGCCAGTGCGAAAGGGTTGAGTTTTTGTTACACTAAATTGGTTTTACTACTTGTCAGTGTTGTTTTCTATCAACTTTTGTAAGGGAATATCATCCACCAAGGTAAGTTTAGGCTATTATTTGTATAATATTACGGTTAAGTAGAATATTCTAATGCATTACCTTAGTTCACTTCAAGCCTGCGTATATTTTGAGGTTAGAATTGTCAGTTTTACTGAAATGATGCGCAGTTGCCCATGTCGTACCACTTACAGTTGCCTAAATCGTACTACCTACAGTTCCCTATATCGTACTGGTACGATTTAGGAGGCTTCTTTATTTTACAGTCGTCATTTAACTTGATCGTGCCTAACGTTTAAGTGGACTCATGAATAATGACGGAAACATGTGAAAAACAAAGTCCGTTCATTTTCATACTAAAACACGGTAAATAGCACAGAAAAAAATACGGACCCGGCTATTTTAGGCTATTATAGCATAGTCTGTAGGATTAGTATTTTAAAACAATTGCAAACGTACTACATTTTACTCTTAACTTAGGTACATCATGCTCTGTACTATTTTTATGGAGGCATTTGTGAGTTTTGCAGGTCTTATGTACAAACCCCTCGCCGATTTTACCATTTACTATGTTATTAGTTGTAAGTGCAATCTCACGTTTGTTTCAGAATGTCTAAAAGGAAGTATGGTGCTTGGCAGGAGGAGGATATGGAGAGAGCTATAGCAGCTTACAGGAATGGGGATATGGGGTTTAATGAGTGCTGCCGACAGTATGGTGTTCCCAAACCGACTCTTAAGCGTCACCTTGATGGAAAAAACCTAAAAGCTATTGATGGAAAAAAATCAATGGGGCGTCTGACTACGTTGTCCCCCGAGATAGATGAGGAGTTGGTGAAACGGATTAAATTATTTGAGGATTGCCTTTTTGGCATGACAATTTTGGACGTGCGGAAACTTGCATATCAAATAGCTGAAAGTATGGGCATCCCTCACTACTTTAATGTTGAGAATAAGCTGGCAGGGAAAAAAATGGTACTACGGGTTCATGGCCCGCCACAACAATATCTCCTTACGGCAACCCCAAGGAACGCCTTTGGCGAGAGCCAAAGGCTTTAATAAGGAAAACGTCGAAGGGTTTTTGAAATATTGAAGAAAACTGTTGATGAAAACCATGTTGACACTACAAATATTTACAACGTCGACGAAACTGGAGTGAGTACAGTGCAAAACAAGTGCCAAAAGGTTTTGGCCGAAAAAGGAAAACGAGCGGTAGGGTCGATAACTAGCGGTGAAAGGGGGGTAAACACAACAGTGGTTTGCTGCTCCAGTGCTTCCGGGCTATACGTACCCCCGATGATTATTTACAAAAGAATGCGCATGACAAATGAGTTGAAAGTTGGTGCTCCACCAGGAAGTGTGGTAGAAGTGTCTGAAACAGGTTACATCAACACGGAACTTTTCGTGAAGTGGCTTCGTCACTTTATCGAAGTAGTCAAGCCGACCAAAGAGAGAAAAGTGCTCCATCTTCTCGATGGACACTCCACGCACTCGAAAAACCTAGAAGCCTTAGATGTCGCTAGAGACGCTGGCGTAGTCTTGCTTCAACTTCCAGGGCACACTACCCACAGACTTCAGCCCTTAGACAGGTCTTTTTTCAAGCCTCTCAAAGGTTATTTCAATCAAGCTGTGGAAAAATGGCTGCGAACTAACCCAGGCTTGAGTGTCATGCAGTACCAGATATCAACGCTTGTAAATTAAGCTTATGGAAAGGCTGCAACGATTGAGAATGCAATACAAGGGTTCAAATGTAGCGGTGTGTGGCCCATTGATCCGTTAGTCTTCAAGGAAACTGACTTTCTACCATCGGAAAACCTTACACAACCAGTGCAACCTGCAAACAACACAGATGAAGAGGAAACAGTTATTGGCCTCGAAATAAATAATTCTGCATGCAATGGCGTTGACAGTATAACGAGTCCTAAAGCGTCTCTCGAGGCTTTGTCTCCCCTACCGCAACCTCAGAAAAAAAAAGAGTAGAACTACTAAACAAAACGCACAAAAAGCTGTTGTATTGACCAGTAGTCCTTACAAACAGGACCTAGAATTAGCAAGAGAACTGAGAACAGCCAAGGAAAAAGTCAAGGAACTTCAGATGAAAGTTACTGCACTAAAGTCTTCTGCAAGAAGTCCCCCCTCGCAAAAGTTGCCAAGGCAAAGACCTCATCAAAGCCAGCTGTAGGGCTATCTTCAAACAATCGTAAGAAGCCTAGTGAAGTATTTCTCAACCAAGCCTCTACTTCGAATCAGCCTGACGTCATGATTGAAATTCATGAAGAAGATTGGTTTTGCGCTGTTTGCGAAGAAAACTTTGTAGAAAACATGGTTCAGTGTGTTTTGTGCAAGAACTGGGTGCATGAAGGTTGTGCTGGTTCAAAAGCCAGAATAAAAAAGTTTGTTTGCGCAAATTGTGAGACATAAACCTAAACTTTGACGTTGTATATGTAAATAAATCTTGATTTTCGCTTCCCAGTCGATTTTGTTTACTTTCCTGAACCAGTTGTATCTTTTGTTTCTTGAAGAAGAGGGTCTTTTGTGATTAGAAGCTATAATAACAATGGCGGTACGATTTAGGAACCCAGTGGTACAATTTAAGAGACTAGTTTCCTAAATCGTACCGATTGCAGACCTCATGTAAATTAATGCTAAAATATAATATAAGTACTCATATCAATCTGAAAAAATTCATTAATGATTCTTAAAACATTTTCTTTAAGATTTACTAATTATTTTTCCTAAAATTCCATGTAATACTGAGCTAAAAATTATAATTTAAAAAGTGGTCCAATTTAGGCAACTTTCCTCTACTAACAACCGGTCTACATATAACAATAACAGTTAATATAGCTTTAATATATTTAGTTTGAACTGCAATTATCCTTTTTAGACATTGCAAAAGCTAATTAAAAATAATAAATACACAACCGCTTTAGCCTGTTATATACAACACAACTAAGTTTATTTATAGTAAACCGTGATATTTACTGTAATACTAAAGATGCAAATACCTTCTTAAGTACAGACTATACAGAACCAGGACTGAAATAAAGTTTCAGATTAAGTTTAATAGACTTTTCCACCTTAACAAGACATGAAGTGAAGGAAATATTTATTCAATCTAACTTACAATAAGTTAAGTCGACGGTTGTTGATTTATAAGGCTTTATACAATTTAAAGGTTTGTTGAGAATTAAATAGTAAAGAGGAGTTTATACGGCCAAGCTGTGACGCTCCCAGGACTCGACTCTAAGCTCATGCATTTCCAATGGGCTGTCAGCCTGTTGATAAAATCACCATCACTCTGCTAACACCTTCCTTTACTATTGCCTTTCTGCGATGTCACAGGAATCAAATGTCGTTTATTTTACAACTAATCGAATCGAACAGAATCAAACTAAACTATCGTCTTTTTGAAAACGAAAATGTATCATCAATCTTGGAAGTCGTCACTTGCGAGTTCACAGGAGCTGCAGGTTAGGCTTGTGCGTTAATTTTACTCAACGAGTGAAGTACCGACCATTAGCTCAGTTGAGGATTCGAACCTTGAACCTTGCTCTCCACACTGAGTAACCACTTAGGTAGGACCTAACAATAAACAATGGGAATTACTTAAAATAAGTTCCATTTCTATCAGAACTCCACTATACATAAATCTACGAGATAACTATTGTAATTAACTAAATGTAACTATACCATGCCAAAAGTAAATATTGCCTTCTGTGTATGACATTAAAAAAAACCATGTCGGTGTTCTGTAAGAAGGATGAATTCACCAAATTGGCGATTTTGAGATATTCGCTTTTTATGCATCTCTGGTTCATAAGACACAGTTATGTAAAGAAGCGAATGCCTATCACCATTAGTCACTGAGTTAGAGACCAACGTAATACAGGCGAATATAATTTTTAAATATTATGTTACGGAAGAAGGGCGAACTGTCCATTTGCCTTTATTAGACACCATATAGCCGTACTACCATAAATATGTTCTGATGTAAGAAGGGCGAACTGTCAATTTGCCTTTATTAGACACCATATAGCCGTACTACCATAAATATGTTCTGATGTAAGAAGGGCGAACTGTCCATTTGCCTTTATTAGACACCATATAGCCGTGCTACCATAAATATGTTCTGATGTAAGAAGGGCGAACTGTCAATTCGGCCCTTTTGCATAACTGATATTTGTGACTGATCTATATATAGTAGTTTTGTAAAATGGGCGGACGCTATTAGAAATTCAGTGGTAACCACCTATTTTTCTAACAGCAAAAGTAGTTTAAATCCTTTTAGAGGATTTTAGTGTATAAATAAGCATAGTGGCAGCACTGTTTTAACTCAGCTGAGTAGTGTCTCACTGAGCGGGAAACAGCTGACGAGTTCTTTTGTGTAAACAAAATGTTCCTATGTAAGTGTTCTGTGGTTTGCTTTTTACTCCTTTAAATAGTGAGATGAATGTAATTAATATTAGTTTACTATAAAGTTAACTAATTTTTAATTTTCAATAATTTGACAGCTTACTGTTAACTGTTTGTTTAGCCAACCAAACTCTTTTTACATACAATATGCGCAGTGATAGGCCTACTTTACTTCTTACTTAGTCTGTCTCTGAATACCTTATTTAAATATTAATTTATCATTAAAACACTCAGTGCATAACTCTTATTTACGAAAATGTATACTGAATATAGTAGGCAAACGATAGTAACTTAGACTAGGCCTACTAGAATTATTGGTCAAGTTAGGAGATTATGATGCAAGCTAAAATGCTGTTTGATTTTGCCTACGTACTTCAAGCTTGGTAACACAACATACTGAGGTTTATAAAATTTATTGTTATAAATTGTTTAAAGGGATCAGTAAGTAATATTTTTATCAACTGTTAGTCATAAGAAAATCAGTCATAAAGTACTGTCCGTAAACTGAGATGGGATTTTCGACTACACAAAATTTGTTCTATTTGACTAATACTACATTGTGTATTTCTAGATTCAAAATGACGTCGATCCAGAGTTCAGAAGATTATGAGTCTAATACCAATAACTCAAGAGATATATTCAACTACGTTTAATTATTCGAATCTAATACCAATAACTCAAGAAATAAATTCTACTACGTTTAATTATTCGAGTCTAATACCAATAACTCAAGAGATATATTCAACTACGTTTAATTATTCGAGTCTAATACCAATAACTCAAGAAATATATTCAACTACGTTTAATTATTCGAGTCTAATACCAATAACTCAAGAGATATATTCAACTACGTTTAATTATTCGAGTCTAATACCAATAACTCAAGAGATATATTCAACTACGTTTAATTATTCGAGTCTAATACCAATAACTCAAGAAATATATTCAACTACGTTTAATTGTTCGAGTCTAATACCAATAACTCAAGAGATATATTTAACTACGTTTAATTATTCGAGTCTAATACCAATAACTCAAGAAATATATTCAACTACGTTTAATTATTCGAGTCTAATACCAATAACTCAATAAATATATTCAACTACGTTTAATTATTCGAGTCTAATACCAATAACTCAAGAAATATATTCAACTACGTTTAATTATTGAGTGGAATCGTCAGTTAACGTCATTGACAAACCCAACAATAAAAACTCAGGCATTGATAACCCAGACATTGACAACCCTAGCTTAGACCACCCCATAATTGACAACCCTGCCACTAACATCCCCGGCATTGACAACCCTAGCTTAGACAACCCCATAATTGACAACCCTGCCACTAACATCCCCGGCATTGACAACCTAGGCGTTGACAATTCTAGCTTAGAGAACCCAAACATTGACAACCCTGCCACTAACATCCCCGGCATTGACAACCCTTGCCACTAACATCCTCGGCATTGACAACCCTGCCACTAACATCCCTGGCATTGACAACCCTAGCACTATTAACTGAGGCATTGACAACCCAGGCATTAACAACTCTACCTTTGACAACCAAGGCATTGACAACTCTAGCTTAGACAACCCAAGCATTAACTAATCTACCTTTGACAACCCAGGCATTGACAACTCTAGCTAAGACAACCCCATATTGACAACCCTGCTACTAACATCCCCGGCATTGACAACCCTGTCACTAACATCCCTGGGATTGACAACCTTAACATTATTAACCGAGGCATTGACAACTCTAGCTTAGACAACCCAGGCATTGACAACTCTACCTTTGACATCTTCGGTATTGACAACTCTAGGCATTAACAACTCTACCTTTGACAACCCAGGCATTGACAACTCTAGCTTAGACAACCCCAACATCGACAACCCTGCTACTAACATCCCGGCATTGGCAACCCTGCCACTAACATCCCTGGAATTGACAACCCCAGCATTATTAACCGAGGCATTGACAATCTCAGCATTAACAACTCTACTTTTGACATCTCCGGCATTGACAACTCTAGCTTAGTCAACCCCAACATTGACAACCCTGCCACTGACATCCCCGGCATTGACAACCCTGCCACTAACATCCCTGGCATTGACAACCCCAGCATTATTAACCGAGGCATTGACAATCTCAGCATTAACAACTCTACTTTTGACATCTCCGGCATTGACAACTCTAGCTTAGTCAACCCCAACATTGACAACCCTGCCACTGACATCCCCGGCATTGACAACCCTGGCATTATTAACCGAGGCATTGGCAATCTCAGCATAACAACACTACCTTAGACAACTCCGGCATTGACAACCCTAGTATTGACGACCCTGCCACTAACATCCCTGGCATTGACAACCCCAGCATTATTAACCGAGGCATTGACAATCTCAGCATTAACAACTCTACTTTTGACATCTCCGGCATTGACAACTCTAGCTTAGTCAACCCCAACATTGACAACCCTGCCACTGATAGACATCTCCGACATTGACAACCCTAGTATTGACGACCCTGTCACTAACATCCCTGGCATTGACAACTCTAGCTTAGTCAACCCCAACATTGACAACCCTGCCACTGACATCCCCGACATTATTAACCGAGGCATTGGCAATCTCAGCATAACAACACTACCTTAGACAACTCCGGCATTGACAACCCTAGTATTGACGACCCTGCCACTAACATCCCTGGCATTGACAACCCTAGCATTATTACCGATGCATTGACAATCTCAGCATTAACATGTCTACTTTTGACAACCCCAGTTTGGACGATTCAGAACAAATTCCTAAGCCTATTTTTAGAGAATATGAAAACATGGCTTACAAAAAGAGCACTGCAACAAAAAATCAAGGCAGACTTACTATGGAAGGTAACAAGAAAAAAAAAAGAAAAAAATGGGGGCAAACAACATTGAATTAAAAAGTAGGAAAATGGGTAAAAATGCGTTCCAAAGAATAAAACAACATCAAGAAAAGATAAAAGAAACCAAGTCTTATAGACTTATGTGTTAGCTATTGTCTCAGTTTACATAATAATGTTAAGACTAGTTTTGTAAAATTATGCTTAGTTCTTTTTATAAACAATATCAACCAATAAGCCTTATTAATCAATATTTTATACCAATCCTAATTATAGTAGAGGCGAACACACCTTAACATTAAACAAGTTATAGTAAAAGGGCGAATATGCTGTTTAAAATTTTTAAAAGCATTATAAATAAATGTGAAGATAATACAAAACTGTTAGGACATGCTCTGCTCGTTCATTAATACCTATTAGTTCTAATAAGTATGTTAAAAACTATAAACACTAAATGCTTCTAATTTATAAGTAAGGTTAAAATTTCAAATTACTTCTTACAGAACACCGACGATTTATATAGTTGAAGGCATTCAACAATACATTAGTTTTATATACCATTATGATTGAAAATACCGTGAAAAATAATAAGCAACAACATGTTATGTTTACTATGAAGTATTTGAAATCAGTACAATACATAATTAACGCTTTATTTGTTATGGGAATTAAACATTGCAATTGGTGTTTAACATAATTAATTAGTTAACACGGTTTAAATGAAGAACAGAGCTGAAATATTAAAGAAGTCGAGAAATAAATTGTCACTGATTCACAAAAACCGTTATGACTGACAGAATAGAAACTTTAATTATTAATAATTAAAGTACAAATGGCTGCTATATCGTAAACGAGATTTATGGCCACACAACTTCGTGCGTATTTTGAAACGATTATTAATGATTACATGGTGTGGATGACCTGTGTAGCATGCTTACTAGCTGAGTTTGATGTATGCTCTGAAAGGACCATTTATTGATACTCCTATAATATGGTTCTTGACGTGGAATCCAAACACCGCAGAATTAGAGTAATTTTCACGTAAATAACCACCTGATACTCAGTTCTCTACCCTACTCAACATCCGGACTCCGACTACCACCCAACATGGACACCTTAGACTTCACTAGTAGTGTCCATGTCGATAGCAACCATTGAGCCGATGGTTGGTATTAAGAGGACTGAGCATAGAACCTGTCACCTACAACACCTTTTCCCCAAGTAGCTGGGTTACAGCACTGCGCCACTAATATCGAAACACACACTATCATAACTACAACTTAGTTTTCCCCACATTTACTGCTCCATTGTGTAATTAATGGAGCTCAGAGAATCTCTGCACTATACTTGAGCTAAATGTATTGTTTTTCCCTAAGAAAAATAAAAAATAGATAATAAAATGTTGTATGATTTCAATTTGTATTAGTTATTAATTCAAACAACTTATTTTATTAGTAAAATAAAAAAAAAAAAAAAACAGCCGTAACAAGCACATTACTATACTAGGAATTGATATTATTTTAACGTAATGCTACAGAAAAGATCCGTTTAACGTCAACACAAATTTGGTTACGATGAATCGTTTCAATATCCACAAAAGAACGTGCAAACAGTGTTTTTACCACTAATTAAGGAAACACGGGAGCTTCGAATTAAGCCTAATGTGGCAGATTATGTAAAGCCGATTAAAGAAGAGGTGTTTCAGACATTCGTTCTGGGAATACAAAGTGACTTAACAACGCTCGCCGACTGCATATTACCCGCACTCTGTCTTAACTTGGCTTATAACAAAAGTATATGCTTTTAAAACTCATACATTAGTATTATTACAGTAATCAACTAGAGAACAAACGAAATTATGAGGGGAAACTAATGGTACATAATTAATATATTTGGAAAGCGGGGTTGGATATACGATAGTTTTAGTTATAATATTTTGCTCATCATGCACGCCAAGGTTGAGATAGAAACTAATGAAAATCATGAATAACGCTTGTACATTTTAGCTATCGATTTTTGCAAAATGAATTACGTATCTTTTTTTAAAGGAGGCCGATCTCCTTCCCCTTACCATTCCTCATAGACTATTTATCTGTGCGAGGAACTTATTCACAAATAGTAAGGGGACGAACAAGTACAGTAGAAGGTGAATATTACTGTAAATCTTCCAGTCCAGGCCGGATTCGAACCAGCGCTATATCTAACCCAAGCTCGAAGTCCTGACGTCTTAGACCGCTCGGCCACCGGCTCGTCCAAAGCCTATTGTAGCCTTTATTGGAGGGCCTTTAATTTTTAGTCTCTTGTTGGTTGAATTATAGAGATAATATTCAACTGAATTCAATTACAAAGTACAACAAATATTTACCAATGTAGACTAAAAAGATTATGTGAATATAATTTGAAAAACTCTATTCAAGCTAGAACCGATAATAATTTGTGTAAGTCGAACTGTTATTATTATATAGAAAGGAAATTCATCTTCACGTCCTCTTTAATTGATAGCAAAGTAAATAACAGGTTACGTTTTCCTCGCATAGAAGGTCTCGACAGACCGCTTGGTTATGTTTCATTTAGAACTTAATTAGCAAAGTCTTACGGCAACATACTGACCTCTTTCCACCCTACAATATAACTATACCTACACTTCAGGCTGGAATCATAACTGTGTAACCTTTTGTAACACTCAGGCTTGTCAATTTATCATTTACGTAGATAAACAACACGTATTTTTTACGGAGTTGGAACAGATTCCAGAGTACTTGATGGTGTTTGAGATTTACGAAGCAATAGGTGTTTTTCTCAGTATAGAAACGTTTCCATCATTTAAAATACTTAATATAAAGAGAAATGTGGGGATCGTAAAATTATGTCGACATACTAAATACAAAGAGGACAGCTGTTATGATTTCATGTTCAGTAATTAAAAAATATATAAATTATTTTTTTACTACTTTCGAAGGTTTATGGTAAGAATAAAAAGTAGGTTTCAATACTTCTTTTATACATTTAATAAATATAGTGAAAAAAAACTTAATCTAGATTGAATCTATAACTAAACATATATTACCAGAAAATCATTACAATGTACATAAACGATGGTTCACGAAGATACGCAGAACATTTGGTAGCTCATGCTCGGTTAAAAATAAACAGGTTTTGTAAATATAGATCTAGGAATGCTTAGTTGGCTAGTTATGGCTAACGAAAGATTCTGCTCAAGTTCGGTATACTAGGTTAATAAGAGCTTCATATAATTGTCAAAGGTGTAATTAAGGGGTGAATTAAATCGTTTCTTATAGTTTGTGATCACAACAATTCCATAAAATATTGTTTGACATTTTTAGCTATTAGATTGCTTAATATTTATATACAAATTATTTATATTTATTTATATACAAATATTCTATGTTAAACTGATGATGGTCTTTCGAGACCGAAATCGATTTTAAACATTAAAAACATCAAGAAAAGATTGCTAAGTGTGGTTCTTTTTATATATCCATAAAATATGTCTCAGAAATGTAAGTTAAATAGTTAATGACCAAAGGCTATTGCAAAAAAGTTATGTAAATAAACATTTTGTTTAAATTTGGGCATCATAACGTTATAACGCATCCACCACCCACCCTTTGAGACACATAAAACTCTCAGCCTCCCATTGAGTATCTATCCCTCACAAACACATACATCACTCACACTTCCTAAACGCAAACATTACCTAATCTTCATTACACGTGAAACTCGCAGCTTTCCAAATGTATTTACCCTCCACAAACACCTATATCACTCACACTTCCTACTTCCTAAACGCAAACATCATCTAATCTCCATTACACGTGAAACTCTCAACTTTCCAAACGTATTTACCCACACAAACACTTTTCACTCACACTTCCTAAACGCAAACATTATCCACCCTATTTGACGCGTGCAACTCTCAGCTTTCCCAAATGTAATTACCCTCAACTATCACCAGATAATATTTCTGTCATAAGAGAAATCAATGTTCCGTAGTGGTTTAATCAAATCATCTGCCATTGTAAGGGCTGGAGATATGCAATCAATTAATGCGTTGATAAAGAGCTTAATAGCTCGAGGAGTAATGGGGTTTCTTGCCTTCCTACCACCGTGTTACCCCTTTTACAGACCACAGCAGCTGTTAGAACAATTGAATGTTATGTAGTAATCAGTAATACACAAGCAATTTGTATAAAATACAGTCGTTCATTGTTAAATCCCTGGACTACAAGATTGGCTTGTATAAACCTTACCTCCTTCATATAGTCCATAATTGTATTCTCATAAAATTCTTAGAGTTTACATTTTTCGTTAAGATATTGGAATCATCTGAGCACTTGTCAAAATTAACATTTAAACAGTCATTTTGGCTTAAATTGACCTTTACTTAGACAAATTCATTCGAAAAATAAAATATAACAGAATTAAATACGTATAAAACATTTTGTTTCACTTCAATATTAATAACCTTTAATATTGTGCACCATGGGTCTGACAGACCCAAGGGTTTTTTATTTTACACATTGCTCACCCCCAAATACACCTAAGAGTTTGAAATTTTCTGTAGCTTCATGTTTTAGCTAACACAAAAGTAAAATGAAATTGTCTCCATTAAAAAAAAAAAAAAAAAAAAAAAAAAAAAAAAAAAAAAAAAAAAAAAAAATATATATATATATATATTTTAATGGAGACAATTTCATTTTACTTTTGTGTTAGTTATATAAAACAGTTATATAAAAAAGTTATATTCGAGTCTGTCAGACCCATAGTGACTCTACGTAACTTAACACATTGTTTACCTGAACCTTTAATGACAAATGTAATTTAAGATAGTAAATTTGTATATCATTTTTTTAGAATACTATATAAAATATTCAAATGACAAAACTATTTTATTTGGTTAAATGGGTTTCAGAGATACTACCTATGTAGGTATTGTTCATAAAACGCAACGAAACCATGTTTTTTTTAAAGAAATTCTTTATTACATACAATAAAACCTCATTTTTATGACTAATCTTAGTTTTTGTTCGCTGAAGAACCAAAATAGGTATATTTAAGGAGATAAAATTATTTCCTTGTTAAGAAAACATACAAAGCCACTTATTTATATAACTATGTTTTGCAGTTTTTTTGGTTTTTTTCCGCGTCTGTCAGACCCATGCTGCCCTGGAGAGGGACAAAAATATATGATGCCCTTTCAAGGGTTAAAACAACTTACAGTAACGAAAATACGATTTAGAGTTTATGGAAATCTAAAACTAATTGTTTAAAAATACAAGTATTACGCTTGTATTTTTAAAGCTTGATACTATTAAAGCAAATGGTGATTCATACATTTACTTCAGAATTAATTTACGGTCAATTTATCAAAAAAGGAAAACGACCAATCAATGCAAATTATTTCAATAGTCCTATCCTAATAGTCATACAGAAAACTTAATTCTTGGAGTACGGTTAGGAAGGGTAGCATTGGCATGAACCCCCAACACGTTCGTTCACAATGAGACTATTCGGTTAGTTCCTAACGTATGAGGTAGAGTAGCATTGGCATGAACCCCAACACGTTCGTTCACAATGAGACTATTCGGTTAGTTCCGAACGTATGAGGTAGAGTAGCATTGGCATGAACCCCCAACACGTTCGTTCACAATGAGACTATTCGGTTAGTTCCTAACGTATGAGGTAGAGTAGCATTGGCATGACCCCCAACACGTTCGTTCACAATGAGACTATTCGGTTAGTTCCTAACGTATGAGGTAGAGTAGCATTGGCATGAACCCCCAACACGTTCGTTCACAATGAGACTATTCGGTTAGTTCCTAACGTATGAGGTAGAGTAGCATTGGCATGAACCCCCAACACGTTCGTTCACAATGAGACTATTCGGTTAGTTCCGAACGTATGATGTAGAGTAGCATTGGCATGAACCCCCAACACGTTCGTTCACAATGAGACTATTCGGTTAGTTCCGAACGTATGAGGTAGAGTAGCATTGGCATGAACCCCCAAAACGTTCGTTCACAATGAGACTATTCGGTTAGTTCCTAACGCGTGAGGTAGAGTAGCATTGGCATGAACCCCCAACAAGTTCATTCAAAATGAGACTATTCGGTTAGTTCCTAACGCATGAGGTAGAGTAGCATTGGCATGAACCCCCAACACGTTCGTTCACAATGAGACTATTCGGTTAGTTCAGAACGTATGAGGTAGAGTAGCATTGGCATGAACCCCCAACACGTTCGTTCACAATGAGACAATTCCGTTAGTTCCGAACGTATGTATTTGGTTAGTTCCTAACGTATGAGGTAGAGTAGCATTGGCATGAACCCCCAACACGTTCATTCACAATGAGACTATTCCGTTGGTTCCGAACGTATGTATTTGGTTAGTTCCGAACGTATGTATTGGGTTAGTTCCTAACGTATGAGGTAGAGTAGCATTGGCATGAACCCCCAACGCGTTCGTTCACAATGAGACTATTCCGTTAGTTCCGAACGTATGTATTTGGTTAGTTCCGAACGTATGTATTGGGTTAGTTCCTAACGTATGATGTAGAGTAGCATTGGCATGAACCCCTCAACGCGTTCGTTCACAATGAGACTATTCCGTTAGTTCCGAACGTATGTATTCGGTTAGTTCCGAACGTATGTATTCGGTTAGTTCCTAACGTATGAGGTAGAGTAGCATTGGCATGAACCCCCAAAACGTTCGTTCACAATGAGACTATTCGGTTAGTTCCTAACGCGTGAGGTAGAGTAGCATTGGCATGAACCCCCAACACGTTCATTCAAAATGAGACTATTCGGTTAGTTCCTAACGCATGAGGTAGAGTAGCATTGGCATGAACCCCCAACACGTTCGTTCACAATGAGACTATTCGGTTAGTTCCGAACGTATGAGGTAGAGTAGCATTGGCATGAACCCCCAACACGTTCGTTCACAATGAGACTATTCCGTTAGTTCCGAACGTATGTATTTGGTTAGTTCCTAACGTATGAGGTAGAGTAGCATTGGCATGAACCCCCAACGCGTTCGTTCACAATGAGACTCTTCCGTTAGATACCAACGTATGTATTTGGTTAGTTCCGAACGTATGTATTGGGTTAGTTCCTAACGTATGATGTAGAGTAGCATTGGCATGAACCCCTCAACGCGTTCGTTCACAATGAGACTATTCCGTTAGTTCCGAACGTATGTATTCGGTTAGTTCCGAACGTATGTATTCGGTTAGTTCCTAACGTATGAGGTAGAGTAGCATTGGCATGAACCCCCAACACGTTCGTTCACAATGAGACTATTCGGTTAGTTCCTAACGTATGAGGTAGAGTAGCATTGGCATGAACCCCCAACACGTTCGTTCACAATGAGACTATTCGGTTAGTTCCTAACGTATGAGGTAGAGTAGCATTGGCATGAACCCCCAACACGTTCGTTCACAATGAGACTATTCGGTTAGTTCCTAACGTATGAGGTAGAGTAGCATTGGCATGAACCCCCAACACGTTCGTTCACAATGAGACTATTCGGTTAGTTCCTAACGTATGAGGTAGAGTAGCATTGGCATGAACCCCCAACACGTTCGTTCACAATGAGACTATTCGGTTAGTTCCTAACGTATGAGGTAGAGTAGCATTGGCATGAACCCCCAACACGTTCGTTCACAATGAGACTATTCGGTTAGTTCCTAACGTATGAGGTAGAGTAGCATTGGCATGAACCCCCAACACGTTCGTTCACAATGAGACTATTCGGTTAGTTCCTAACGCATGAGGTAGAGTAGCATTGGCATGAACCCCCAACACGTTCGTTCACAATGAGACTATTCGGTTAGTTCCTAACGTATGAGGTAGAGTAGCATTGGCATGAACCCCCAACACGTTCGTTCACAATGAGACTATTCGGTTAGTTCCTAACGTATGAGGTAGAGTAGCATTGGCATGAACCCCCAACACGTTCGTTCACAATGAGACTATTCGGTTAGTTCCTAACGCATGAGGTAGAGTAGCATTGGCATGAACCCCCAACACGTTCGTTCACAATGAGACTATTCGGTTAGTTCCTAACGTATGAGGTAGAGTAGCATTGGCATGAACCCCCAACACGTTCGTTCACAATGAGACTATTCGGTTAGTTCAGAACGTATGATGTAGAGTAGCATTGGCATGAACCCCCAACACGTTCGTTCACAATGAGACTATTCGGTTAGTTCCTAACGTATGATGTAGAGTAGCATTGGCATGAACCCCCAACACGTTCGTTCACAATGAGACTATTCGGTTAGTTCCTAACGTATGAGGTAGAGTAGCATTGGCATGAACCCCCAACACGTTCGTTCACAATGAGACTATTCGGTTAGTTCCTAACGTATGTATTGGGTTAGTTCCTAACGTGTTGAGCGTGTCGTGAACATTTTAAATTTTTAAATATTAAAAATGAAATGTATAATACAAATTTACAGTTTTTACTTAAAATATATTTTTATGACTTTAAAAACGGGTTGAGTTTTACTTTTGATAAAAAATAAGCTAAATCTACGGTGTTTTACTAAAATAAATAAAGTAATTACCATGAATTAAGCACTTTGGAATATCTTAAGGGAATATACAACTATTACATTTTAAATATTTACTAATATTAAAACCCATCTTTCAATTGAGTGTGAATATTTATAAAAGATATCCACTACTTTATAGTTACCTTATTTTGCTTAATATACTGGTAACAAAAATACTAAGTTTTAAACATAGTTTAAATTATATTATGGGTGTAATTACTTTATAAAATAATAAAATAGTAAACACGTGGCGTGGATTTTATCTATTTAATAAGGATCCAAGTCGTAAATAATTTGAATAAAAGTGTACTTATAAGTAATTACAAATACGAAATTAACTAATATAGCTTAGCTATCGAATCAAATCTAATTCAGCATTGAATGCACATTCCATTCGAATCCAATTTGTACACAACACTGATTACAAAATAACCAATGCGAACTGATGATGCAAAGTATATGTAAATTTAATAACAATAATTATTAAATGGATTTATAATTAATTAATTGTTATTATATGTAGGAAATACTCCAAAAAAGTCGGTTTATTACTTACCCTTAACTACGATACTGGGGTCATTTTTGAGCCCAGAGTGCAATTATTGTTATCTTCTATTTATCTGTTGTACTTGCAGGATTGTGCTATCTAAATATTTAAATAAAATAGGTTAGATAAAGATCTAACCACATTTCAGCTAATGAGACATAGGTGCATGTGTTGGTTTCTTGTTCGGTCACTCCATATCTGGCTGGGAAGGTTCTGGGGTCCGCAGTGACCCCACGATAGTAGTTACGTAAGACTTTTATCTTTTTTTTCTTATAATTTGAAATTATAATTCTAAAGAAGCTTATGTGAATTATGTCCTTGAGGAAATGGCAGAAAACATTCAACTGTGTACGTTATTTGCAAAAAGACAGTGTGCAAAATGAGTATTACGTGTGAAGAGTGCCAATAAGGGAAATTGGACAGTAAGAAGTCCCGAACTTTAGAAGAAGAATTTTTTTACTTTAGCGGTAGTGGAGCCAAGTGCTATAATTCTTCATAATATAGGTCTAGTCGTAAAAGACAATATATATTTTTGATGTTTATGACTTTACTAAAAGTAAAAAAATACTTTTTTGTAAAATGTGTTTTTCAAGAAAATTCATTTGTAACATTAAAGAAAATTTAAAATAAAAACTCTTTTATTTATAAAACAATACCCATTAATGGTTCTGTTTCCAAGAAGTAATAGTTTTTAGATTTTTAATGTTTTTTTTTTAATTGGGGTCGGTATTGACCCCACCATAGTACTTAAGTTAGTCAAAATAAGCAGAGTAGTCAAGGGTTATACATTTAAATTCAAGAGAGTATATTAATTTCAAAGAATTAGCAAAAATTCGTAATCTACCTTGCATTTTAGACGAGTTAATTAGGTTCAATTATTTTTGGATGGGCTCTTTTATAAGTATTCCACAGCTGGTACAGATGCTCCAACATTATTACAGAATGAAAACAAAAATGCAAATCTTGCCTCCATAATCTCATTGTGATCGGCTGGCACATTTGTATGCAGACTGCATTACACTAATGACGGATGCACACTATGTTTGTATTTCTCTCATTAGGGGTGACTCCGAGGCCTAACACTTGTCGTATTGTGCTCAGTGCTATTGTTTTCGTCGTAATTCTACGTGATTTGATCTTATTAGCATTTGTATGTCTTTAATTTTGTTTACTAAAATAGTACTAAAGTAATAAGTAAGAGTAATTACAAGTCTAAATCAATAGCAAGTTATTTGAATAAAGGTAAAGCAAATCGATTGTTATTTTGTGGTTATTGTTATTAGCTAAATACAAAACAATACCTGGAAATAATTTATTGATAGTTACGCTTTAGCCTATATGTGTTTATACATGTACGCTCATATATAATCTACACAAGTAAACAAATTATAGGCGGATGTACTTTACTAATTTGTTTGCTATTTGATAGATAAAATATTATAAACCCCGATAGCAAACAACTCAGAGAAAAGTCGTCAAACCGGTGGAAAGCGTATTATCAAGGGGACCACTTCCCTTTAAAAGTTGATATAATTGCTATACTTATAATTTACTGTATGTCTAGTATGTAGGTTTGGGTTTTAAGGGAAAGCTGAATTGTGTTAATTTCGTACTACACTTTTAAAAATTAACCTAAAAATGGACATGTTTAGCTCTATTTTCTGTATGTATTTATTGTGTGTATTTTTATCGTATCGTATCGTATTTATCAGATAAATAAACTTAATTTCATTACAGTGCATTACACTTACATTTACTAAATCTAAAAATACTAAAAACAATTTAAACACGTTACAGAAGTTAGGAATAATACTTATTTGTTATTTTTATATTTTTTATTATTGATGCCTCCCACTGGGAACGTCACCGACCAGTTAAGGTGGTGCAATCGGTTTTCGGTGAGTTATTTATTTACCAATTTTATAATAAAAATTAGTAAATGTACCTTCTCTTGAGACAGGAAACAAAATTGTAACTACTACATAGGAAATTGTGGCTTTTTGAAGTGGTGAGTTTAACTGATTTAAATCAGCCTTAAGACAAAACCACTCAAAGTACAAATTTAATTTTTTATAACTACGTTTTTACACATAACTGAAGGGATTAAGATGTTTTTAATTTTTTTAAATATCTATAATTTTGAAGGTGAAAAATATCTTTTTTTACCTCTACAAACATAAATATTTGTACATTTTTTTAAATTGAAAACATCTTAATTTCTTCAGTTATGTGTAAAAACGTAGTTATAAAAAGATTAATTTGTACTTTGAACGGTTTTGTCTTAAGGCTGATTTAAAATCAGCTAAATTCACCACTTCAAAAGGCCACAATTTCCTATGTAGTAGTTACAATTTTGTTTCCTGTCTCAAGAGAAGGTACATTAACTTTTTTGATTATAAAATTGGAAAATAATTAACTCACCGAAAACAGATTGCACCACCTTAATCTCTTCTAGAGGCCAAAACAGGCACTCTTGAGAAGTGCGGCTTAAACGGCTGTGTGAATTTAGTAACACAGTCTAGAATTAACCGGTAATTATTATTCTGGAAAAAATCTACGTTGAACAACCTGTTCAAAATATCAGACATTTGACAACTGGATCACACACTTCAAAGTAGGGGAAGTGCGCTTAATTTGCACCTGTGCCTAAAATGCACCACTGGTGGCAAAATGAACAGACATACAGCACTCCACGCGGGGCCAAGGTGAAGCTCTAACAGTAAAACCGTCACACCACTCACTTGAATTAATGAGGGAGTGGATTGTCGTTCGTATAAAAAAACTTTCGTTTATTTCACAGTGATCTTGTTATTTTGATGATTTTGACTATATGGTGCCAAGATCCTGTGAAGGGTGAGTAAAATTCTTATTATATCACTATATAGTAGGCAGTCTTAGCTTTTAAATGAAACGTAGTTCGATTTAAAATATGCAACCTAACCTCAAACACGAAGTAGTTAGTTTCAATATGGCGATTTGCCTAAAATGCACCGCACCGGTTCCCCTAAATAGCACCACTTTTGTCAATAGTCAATAGTCAAATTCTTTATTTTCACATAACATTTTCTTTTTACAACCAGAATTGCTGGTGAAAACAGGTGAAATTGTCAGGGCTTAAAACTAAACTTAATACATGAAATGTATGCAAATCAAGTATTAATACATTTTAAATTTGTCAATTGTCAGAATAAAGAAAAGGTTGTCTATATGTTAGTTATAAAAATCTACTAAATCTCCTAACTATTATTTAAATAATCTTCTATTTTATAATAAGTTTAGTCTAGTAACAAGCTTTTTAATTCAGATTTAAACTTTTTTAAAAAACCAATACATTTAATTTGTTGGGGAAGTTTATTATAAAACTTCATTCCCATATACTGAGGGGTATGCTCTGTTAAAGCTAACCTATGTCCAATGAAACAGGAAATTATTTTTATTTCTTGTTTTATAATTGTGCTGATGCTGTTCGTTAAACAATTTATTATAATTTAATTTTATGTATACAATGCATTTGTATATGTAAAGTGAAGGCACTGTTAAAATTTTAAGTTCTTTAAATAATTCTTCACATGAACTTCTTTTTTTTTGAAAATGTTAAAATTCTTAAAAATTTTTTCTGAACTTTAAATATTCTCATTGAATCACCCCAAAATTCTATGCCATAACAAATTACCGAGTAAAAAATTGAATAATTGACCATTATTTGAAAACAGCATGTATTTAGTCTTTTCTATAATTTATCAATATAAAATTTCCATGACAGGTTTTTATCTAAAAGAACTCCTAAAAAACTGCATGTCGATGTTACTTCTAATTCTTGATTTCTAAAAAGTATTTTATCAACAAATGGTCCTTTATTTTGGTAGGTATTAAATTTTACTATTTGTGTTTTTGAGCTGTTCAGTCCCAATCCATTTGCATAAAACCATAAGAATAGCTGATCAAGATTATTTTTTATTGATATAAGTAAATGATTTGATTTGGCTTTAACAAAAGAAGTAGTGTCATCCGAATATAAAACTAAGGGATAGTCAATATTTAATGGTGTCATTTATAAAAATCAAAAACAACAGAGGTCCTAATATTGAACCCTGAGGAACACCGCACCTAATTTCCTGCCAAGGGGAAAACACTTTCCTGTTTTTGTGAACAATTACTGTTCTTTGTTTTCTGTTGCAAAGATATGATTCCATCCAGTCTAGGGCTTTTTGAGAAAAATTATAGAATTTTAGTTTTTCGATTAAAATGTCATGAGATACACAATCAAAGGCCTTGGACAAATCACAGAACACTGCAGCAGTACTCTGTGACCCATCCAAGCCCTGAGCAATTTGATCAATGAGATCTTTGTACTGGTGCAATTTAGGCTAATATGATTGCATTCATTTCAGATGGCGAATAAAGGCAGAAAATACGGTCTATGCAAGGGAGAGGATATAGAAAGGGCGATTGCGTCATTAAACAACGGTGATATGGGCATTAATGCAGTTTGTCCGGTGTACGGGGTGCCGAAAAAAAACATTAAAACGTCGCCTCGCCGGAACAAATACCTATGCAACTGATGCTAAACATCTGTTCGGTCGTCCCCAAGACTTGCCAGCTGAGTTGGAAAATGAATTGGTACGTATTAGATATAGAGAAAATGTTTTTTGGAGTTACCCGAGAAGATTTGAAGAAGTTGGCGTTTCAACTAGCTGAGGCTAATGGTCTACCACATAGATTCAATATGGAAACCAAAATGGCAGGGGATAAATGGTATTATTCTTTTATTTCAAGGCATTCACAGTTGTCTTTACGAAAACCAGAGGCAACATCAATGGCTAGGGCCACTGGGTTTATAAAGGAGAGAACGGATATTTTCTACGATACCCTGACAAAAATAGTTGATGAAGACAAGCTGCAGGCCTGTGACATTTTCAATGTCGACGAGACTGCCCTTTCAACCGTCTAGAAGACACGTAAGGTTTTGGCTCAAGAAGGCAAACATCAAGTGGGGTCAATGACTAGTGCAGAAAGGGGTACCCTGACCACTGCGATATTTTGTATGAGTGCAGCTGGTGTTTTTGTACCACCAATGCTTGTTTTTAAAGGTTTGAGATTCAAACCCGAATGGAAAATAGGAGCTCCTCTTGAAACCACGTTTGACATGAGTGAGAGTGGTTGGAGCAATGCTGAGGTATTTTTAAACTGGTTAAAAACCTTTGTGTCTTTTATCAAACCTAGTAAAGATAAAACATGTCTCATTATACTAGATACTAGATGACCATGCGTCACATACAAAAAATCTGGAGGTTATAGATTATGCCAGAGATCATGGAGTCATCTTTGTCCCTGCCATCACACACTTGTCCCTACCATCACACACAAGTCACAGGCTACAGCCGATCGATGTCAGTTTCTTTGGACCCTTGAAAACCAATTACAACAAGGCATGTGAGGTTTACATTACAACTCATTTGACAAAAATTACTGTCAGCCATATAAGCCATCTACTGAACGAAAGCTATCCAAAATCAGCCGTCGTAGCTACGGCTATAAATGGCTTCAGAGCCATTGGGATTTGGCCTATAAACAAAGACCTTTTTGAAGATCACGACTTTGCCGTTCACACAAATATGCATGTTGTCATCAGGAACGACATTGTCACAAGAGATCAGCCAAATGATGACGTCAGACCTTCAAGCAGCCAAATTATGAAGAACGCCTCTGACCGGCCTTTTATGCCAGAAACCCCCAGTTATACTGCTTCCGTTGGAATCTCTAAAGCTAAGAAAACTACATCTATTAAAGACATTTCCCCTTTACCAGATACTAGTGTTTGCTAAAGAAAAAAAGAAAATCAACTTCAACACAAATTGTTGAGGTTCTTACAAGTTCACCCTATAAAGCTGAGCTGTTATTGAAAGAAAAAGAGAAGAAAGAAAAGAATCTAAGAACGATAAAAAACTTGAAGGAAAATCCTTAGCAAAGGATGACGCTAAGAAAAAAAGGGTTTCAGCAAAAAGAAAAATTAAATTTGACTCCGCAGAGGATCAATCTTGTTGCACGAAAACGGTGAAAGTAAATAATGATAGGCCTAACTTTAATGAGTCATCGTGGTTTTGCAAAATGTGCGAAGAGGAGAGAGAGGAAGATATGATTCAATGCCTTAATTGTAGTGATTGGTTTCATGTCATTTGTGTGGGGGTGAAACCATCCCAGAAGATGTTTAATTGCAATGTATGTAAAGATGTATATAATAACTAAACGTAAAATGAAATCCAGTTATTTGAGTTTACAAATTATGTTGATTTTATTGTATAACATTGTAAAAGTTTTCTTTTCATGTCTCTGATTCATAATAAATGTTTTTTATGACATTTCGTGGTTTTATTCTCCCAAAACGTGATTTTAAAAACAGTGCAATTTAGGCATAATGGAGGTGCATTTTAGGCACATAAAGTGCAATTTAGGAAACACTTTTTTTGTTTTTAGCTCACAATTTTGTAAATGGCTACTTATTCCAAAAATAACCATGAAATCTTTTTTGTATAGCCCTTAATAATAACATTGAAAAAAAAAATATTCCAAAAAATTTTTTTCCTGAAATATACATTAAAGTGCTTAAGGGGTGCGATATAGGCGCACTTCCCCTACTAGCAAACAATTGGACCCAAGATATATTCTAGAACTGAAACATTGTGTAATAAGTATGTGTTTGTAACAGTGTGTTTGTTGTAATGAGACCAATTCACAACCATCATCAATCTAAACCAATACACATCATTACAGCTTGATCTGATCTACAGAACAACACGAACACCACAGTGAGTGCATTGTGTAATAAGTAAGTGTTTGTAACAGTGTGTTTGTTGTAATGAGACCAATACACAACCATCATCAGGCTAAACCAATACACATCATTACAGCTTGATCTGATCTACAGAACAACACGACCACCATAGTGAGTGCATTTTGTAATAAGTATGTGTTTGTAACAGTGTGTTTGTTGTAATGAGACCAATACACAACCATCATCAGCCTAAACCAATACACCTCATTACAGCTTGATCTGTTCTACAGAACAACACGACCACCATAGTGAGTGCATTGTGTAATAAGTATATGTTTGTAACAATGTGTTTGTTGTAATGAGACCAATACACAACCATCATCAGGCTAAACCAATACACATCATTACAGCTTGATCTGTTCTACAGAACAACACGACCACCATAGTGAGTGCATTTTGTAATAAGTATATGTTTGTAACAGTGTGTTTGCTGTAATGAGACCAATACACAACCATCATCAGGCTAAACCAATACACATCATTACAGCTTGATCTGTTCTACAGAACAACACGACCACCATAGTGAGTGCATTTTGTAATAAGTAAGTGTTTGTAACAGTGTGTTTGTTGTAATGAGATCAATACACAACCATCATCAGGCTAAACCAATACACATCATTAGCAGCTTGATCTGATCTACAGTACAACACTACCACCATAGTGAGTACATTTTGTAATAAGTAAGTGTTTGTAACAGTGTGTTTGTTGTAATGAGACCAATACACAACCATCATCAGGCTAAACCAATACACATCATTAGCAGCTTGGTCTGATCTACAGTACAACACCACTACCATAGTGAGTGCAATGTGTAATACGTATGTGTTTCCTGTTTGTTTCTTGTAACGGACGTATCATGGCCTCTAATGAGATCAATACAAAACCGTCATCTTCCCATAACAATAACACGTTTGTTCTCTTCTACAGTACAACACGAACACCTCATAAGAGTGTGCACTGTTTTATGAGTTTTACTCTATATAGCTAGCTTAACATTCAGATACGTAAAGTAGCCTGAGGCGTAAAAAAATGCACGAACTGCTAATATCACTAGATATCACTTAGTGCCCTGACATACCTATAATTCAACGAGTTTACTATGACCACTGATGAAACCAATACACTTTGTGATCTACCTATATCAATACATTTAATTAGCGGCTGACACACACAATCCAACGAGCTTACCGTGGCCACTGATGAGACTAATAAAACTCATGATACGCCGATCACTACATGTCATTAGTCGCCTGACACACTTACAACTAACCGGGCCTAACGTGGGCAATGACGAGCCTCTAATACACCAACTACACTATATAAAACCACGGGTAAGAATACAAATACAACTCGTGAAAAACACAGTATATTGTAGATAAAAAGAAAGTGTAATATAAAAGATGGAAAAGATTACATGGTTGTATAGAGTAGACGTTGCGAATAAGCACCGTAAGATTTATGTGGCAATGTTCGCACATAGTAGATGTAGTTACTAGGCTCTTTATGTTTGATGTGACAGTCATCGCGCAGAGTTGAGTGATGTCTGTAGGATTGATGTGGCAGTGGTCGTACTGAGTGTACGTGGCTAGTAGGCCCCGTAGGTTTGATGTAGCAGTACTGAGTGTGCGTGGCTAGTGAACTCTGTAGGATTGATGTGGCAGTGGTCGTACTGAGTGTGCGTGGCTAGTGAACTCCGTAAGATTGATGTGGCAAAAACTGTACTTAGTAGACGTGGCGAGTGAATTAAGATTGTTGTGGAAATGACTGTATTGAGTAGACGTTGCGAGTGAGCTTTCGTTGGATTGATGTGGCTGTGGTCGTACAGAGTGTACGTGAATAGTGTGCTCCATAAGATTGATGTGGCAATGAATGTACTGAGTAGACATGGCGAGTGAATTAAGATTGATGTGGAAATGACTGTATTGAGTAGACGTTGCGAGTGAGCTTTCGTTGGATTGATGTGGCAGTGGAAGTACAGAGTGAACATGGCTAGTATGCTTCGTAAGATTGATGTGGCAATGAATGTACTGAGTAGACGTGGCAAGTGAATTAAGATTAATGTGGAAATGACTGTACTGAGTAGACGTGGCGAGTGAGCTTTCGTTGGATTGATGTGGCACTGGTCGTACAGAGTGTACGTGAATAGTGTGCTCCGTAAGATTGATGTGGCAATGAAAGTACTGAGTAGACGTGGCGAGTGAGCTTTCGTTGGACTGATGTGGCACTGGTCGTACAGAGTGTACGTGGCTAGTGTGCTCCGTAAGATTGATGTGGCAATGAATGTACTGTGTAGACGTGGCGAGTGGGCTTTCGTTGGATTGATGTGGCACTGGTCGTACAGAGTGTACGTGAATAGTGTGCTCCGTAAGATTGATGTGGCAATGAATGTACTGAGTAGATGTGGTTAGTGAGCTCCATATTACTCTATCACTCTTATATACAGCTGGATTGGGATCAATTACTCAATCACCTACTTAAATGTTTACACAATTCCGAGTGTCTTAAAGTTTTAAAATTTGGACTGAATGGAGATTAAACCATGTCGACCAGAGATAAATTCAAACACATTCCCATTTCCATCAACAGCATATGATGATGGCGTGTAAGAGTGATCACCATTGCCGTGAATGACGGAAGTTTCATATTACAGTACGTATTTTAGTCGATAGGGATCTTCACCCCATAGGTGTATTGGCAGGCTTTCACCATCGTAAGTGTATGGTCATCGAAATTATCCCATAATCAAAATTATTATAAGGTATACATATAAAACATAGATTTTTACAGAACGAAACCAGGATTATAGTTAGCAAGTTAATATCCTGGTTTTAACCAGCATGTTATATACGTGCTTCTAAGAAAACTTCGTTTTAATTCATTAACAAAACGCTATATGAAAATTAGAACAGCGAAGGAATTATTTATTTTTTGTAACTTACAAAAGTAACCAATGAATCAAGCTGTAATCTTGTGCGAATTCTAGTGTCTTTACAGTAGTGCTTTAAGTTTAAAACAACTTTGCTCTCGACACGTAGAGTAAAATTAGTTTTTTACACTGCACGCTTTTCTGAAGGCATAGTTTTATAAAACATAAAAACCTTTTAATAATTCTTATTAAATATTTTTTAAGGTTGATAATAATTTTTTCTGAGGTCATAGTTATACTTACTTTACGATTTCTTTTAAATTTCCATCACTAAATTCGATTTTAATGTCTTAGGCCTGTATAGTTTGTTACAGAAGTGCTAGACACGCAATCTCACGTGGCTATGTTGTATAGTAAGGCATTGTTTTATTAATATGTATCTCACATCTCATGTGCGATTTCTTTCAAATTCTCTGAAAGATTTTAGTGCATATAGAATTAAACTAGAAAAATTAAATTCTATAATGAAACAATACGACAAAAACAATTTACGTTTGATCAAACACTTTGTGCATTATTAGAAGTTGTAATAATTATTGTTTAATTTATTTGTAAGAAAAGAAAAGGGAATATTTCTTAATATTTTTTAAAATGAGACACAGAAAATGCTGAAAAGAATAGAGAGCTGTATGAAATTATATTACAAAATAGAATTAGAATATCTCATAATAACAGGAATAAAAATATAAATAAGACTAGTTCCTACAGCTGCACTTTGCACTCGCAATGTATTACATTTTTGTCATCGTTATAGATTGTTTTCATAACTTGACAACTGCCTATTGATTCATAATAGCTTTAAATTATAACTTGTATTTGGATTACTTTTCAGTTTTCGTCAATATTTAATTTTTCGATATGTTTTCTTCAAAAAAATCTTCTATATTGTTAATATAGTATATAAATATTTGTTATGTTTTTTATCTATTTTGCAGATAAACTGTACTGTACTTTGAACCTTGTCTCACGTCAGTGGCCTCATGATGACCAAACGATGACTTACAGGATTTATCACACTAAATGTGAAGGCGCATGTTTCTTCAACACTCTTAGTCTAGCGTTGTATTGTGTTCAAGAACGGCCCATATTCAAATACGCATACATTGTAAGTCACATCGCAGACAACTTTACAACACAGTACAGTGGTTTCATAACCCATCCTACCGAAGGTTAGACCATGACTTTACATGAGTACAAATCGTACATGCTCAAGCCCTCCAGGTATGCTACTTTTCTGGAGTTAAATGTTGCTTCTACAATACTGAAGCAGCGAACTATCGTGGTTGATGAAAGTTATCAACATATTTGTGATGTTGGAGATCGTCAGTGGGACATGATTATTTTCTAAAGACAGAAATTCTGGCCATTTTAATTTATTGTGACCCTTTGATGAATCACTTGGTTCTGGCCGTGAAAATGTACCTATCATCGAGTCACTCTCTAACTTAACTATTAGACCTAAAATGTTCATGTGGAAACGAAAAAATCGGCATTATTCTCATCAATATATCGAAAAGCTAGAAGACTCAAGAAATTAAGAGAGATGCCAAAAAAGTTAGGACTTACAATTAAGAAAAATCAATAGACAACTGTAAAAAAAAACAATAAAAACACTGTAATCTCATGGAATAATGTTAGAAACAATTAAACTATATTCCATTTAATTATTTTCAGATGCAATCAATAGCAGTGCCTACCGTCATGCTCGATTGTTCATAGAATAGAAAGGTCATAAAGGTCCTGCTGTGATGGACCTTACATGTCCCAGAAAATCCTAAAGTAAAACCTGAATTTTTTGACCATCCCTACATCCTTACTCATCCAAGAACTTACAACAATGTGTTCGCTTTCAGTGAACTTGGTTTTTCAGGCGTCTTCCAACACCCCAAAACCGGTATATCATTTCTCAAAACGCAAGGTTGCACATACTTGAGTGATGTCAAGGATATCACTGCTTAATTGATTAGGGTAAACCTCTTAACTCATCTAATGAGGCTACGTACACAGACATAATAAAAAATAACTAAGTCGTAATAAGTATTGTTAAGAATGCAGGTGTATTTGGTGTGTTGAGCACAGCACCCGCGATTATGATGTCGATGTGTACAGAGATTAGACTAGGATTATTTATTGCAAACCATGTGGTCTATTGAAGCGAATGTGAATTATATTAAACGTACAATTCCCCACCCCACCCCCATACACACATTTGTATTGACCCACCCACCCGCCCATACAAGTTCATTGCTATTGACCCACTAACCATACACACAGTGGTATTGACCCACTCACCCACCCATCACAGTGGTATTGACCCACCCGCCCGCCCATACACTTTCATTGCTATTGACCCACTAACCATACACAGTGGTACTAACCCACCTACCCATACACACAGTGGTATTGACCCACCCGCCCGCCCATACACATTCTTAGGTATTGACCCACTAACCATACACACAGAGGTGTTGACCCACCCATACACACAGTGGTATTGACCCACCCGCCCGCCCATGCACGTTCTTAGGTATTGACCCACTAACCATACACACAGTGGTGTTGACCCACCCATACACACAGTGGTATTGACCCACCCGCCCGCCCATACACGTTCTTAGGTATTGACCCACTAACCATACATACAGTGGTGTTGACCCACCCATACACACAGTGGTATTGACCCACCCGCCCGTCCATACACGTTCAATGGTATTGACCCACACATACACACAGTGGTATTGACCAACCCACCGACCCATACACGTACAGTGGTATTTGAGCCTCATTTACTGTAATGAGGCTCATTTACTTGGTATTTGAGGCCACTATGCACTCACGGCCCCGTATTGGTTGATGCACCACGGCGGTAACAGTAGGAAATACTGAACGGGAACAATTCAATCCTCGCAAAACGTACATATTTGAAAATATAAAGTAAATCCATCGTTTTACATTCAGAACAGCGTTTTTAACAGCTCGAAAGGTTCCCAAAGAGTAGTTTATCGATATATATTGCCGTGTGGAAGAGATTGTAGTTTTTCTAAGATGCAGCGTATCAGCTCAAGTACAGGTAAGAGAATTCCTCCTTACAATGAACTTCAGTGTTGGCCAATTATTAGTGCAAGGGATCTTGGTGTTGAGAAGATTTAGAGGAAGGGAAGAATTATTCCTGGTTGTATTTATTTATCAAATACGATTACTGGAAGCGTCAGATATATGCAAACAAATTATATCGACGTCATGATTGTCTGCAGGCCAGGAAGACCGTCATATTTCACTTCTAAATGGTCGGAGATTACCGATTCCACTTCACAATGACAGAAAGCCGATGTCAGGCTTTTAACTCCTGTTTTTTATTTGAAATTGCTTGAGGTTTTCAGAGACTTAAGGACTGGAGTTTTTTTGGCAATAAAGTGTGCCTCCTCTATGTCAAAGAGTCCCAGAAGCGAGGCATACCACATTCTCACGTATGTTGTAGCATTGAAGGTTGTGGAGCTACTAAAGACGCTGACATAGACGACAACGTTTTACGAGCTGACATAACCTCTTCAGGAGAAGCTGGTGGTAAATTAAGAATTATGATGAACCATATGTTGCATGAACCCTTTGGACCTTCATATACCACAATTCCTTGCTGCAACAATAGATCCAATAAATGCAAAAAATACCTTAAAAGCCACAGACAGATGTTACCCACTTGATAATCGTGCTTTTGTGCATTTAAAACGTGGCTCTGAAAATACCAGCTAAAGCAACAATCCACATGAGATTTGTTAGTGTAAATGACACTCACCTGAATACTGAAATTGCTTCAGCGTGAAAAAATTAAATTTACTTATTTAAATATATAAAGAAGAAATAAAATGAAGCACGCGTTGCTGATGTTACTACTAGAAGTGTTAACGATGAAGTGGAGATGTACGCTACAAAGCGTTACGCAGGGGTGACGCTGCGTGAACGATCCTGGAGTTAGAGATACTGTGCGTGTATGGGTGGGTGGGTTGGTCAATACCATTGTGCGTGTATGGGAGGGCGAGTACACCAAAATTTTAATCAAGTTTTTTAACAAGTAAATTAAAATAAACAAGCCTTAAAAATAATCAGTTTCCCACATAACTAGATAGTAAAATATTGTAATTTTCAACAATTTAAGATAAGTAGAACAATCTTTTGAGCAGTGATTATTTGGCAAAAGCCGAACGTAAGAAACTAACCCACCCGCCCACCCATATACGTACAGTGGTGTTGACCCACCCGCCCACCCATACACGTACAGTGGTGTTGACCCACCCGCCCACCCATACACGTACAGTGGTGATACAGTGGTGGTCGTGAATCAACCACTCAGTTCTTTGGATGGTCAACACTCAGTTGTATTCCGGGAAGGCCAGGAAGCTGATGCAGCCAAAAGTTCTTCATCGAAACTTCTTATCACTTACCCGGTCTACTATGCTTGAGTTTGATATAGAGAAGTGACAGCTGATAATAAGTTCAAGCTTCCCTTAGACATCGAAATTTCCAATACTACGTGGGGTATGACTTGTGAACGAGCCTTGAGTTTAATAAACAAAGGAAAACACTGACACTCTCATCACCTTTAGTAAGGTGATCAGATTATAGTACCTCTCATCACCTTTAGTAAGGTGATCAGATTATAGTACCTCTCATCACCTTTAGTAAGGTGATCAGATTATAGTACCTGAGTGCTATTGTTGTGAAGGGAGGAAGATCCGTTGTTAATTTCATTGATATTTCCTTCATCAATGTAAGTTAACGTAAATTATTCGCCATATACACGAGTCATGTGTTTAATAAACAAAGGAGAACGCTGACGATATCGTCACCTGTAGTAGGTGATCAGATTATTGTACCTGAATGTGATTGTTGTAAAAAGAGCAATATCCATTGTTAATTTCGTTGATATTTCCTTCATCAATGAAAGCTAACGTAAATTATTCGCCAAATACGCGCGAGCCATGTGTTAAATAAACAAAGGAGAACGCTGACGATATCGTCACCTGTAGTAGGTGATCAGATTTTAGTTTCTGAGTATGATTGTTGTGAAGGGAGCAAGATCTATTGTTCATTTCGTTGATATTTCCTTTATAAATGTAAGTTAACGTAAATTATTCGCCATACACACGAGCCTTTGTTTAATAAACAAAGTAGATCTCTAACGATATTGTCACCTGTAGTAGGTGATCAGATTTTAGTTCCTGAGTATGATTGTTGTGAAGGGAGCAAGATCCATTGTTCATTTCGTTGATATTTCCTTAATACATGTAAGTTAACGTAAATTATTCACCATACACACGAGCCTTGTGTTTAATAAACAAAGGACAAAGCTCAACATATCATCACCTTTAGTAGGTAATCAGATTATAGTACCTGAGTGTGATTGTTATAAGGGAAGCAAGATCTATTGTTCATTTCGTTGATATTTCCTTTATCAATGTAAGTTGACGTAAATTATTCGCCATCTACAAGAGCATTGTGTTTAATAAACAAAGGAGAACACGCTGAAGACCTCGTCACCTTTAGTAACCAGTATAACCTTAATTGTCTTTGTGTTTAATAACTGTCTAAGATAAGTCAAATTTGTAAAACATTAATAACTTTTAGTTATACTAATTGAAATATTTTAAATAGTTGCCATGTTGAAAATTATTGAGCAAACTTTAAAAAAATGTGGTAAATTTAGTTGAGTATTTTAAAAATATAATGTTTAAAATAAAAAATACACAGGGACAATTTTGGTTCCTTTTGATCCATGGAAGAATATCCAAATGTTAGTGGCGAGTTTTGAAACACCCTGTATATTATATTAGATAAAGGATAACATTTTTTATTTAGATACAGCACGGTCTTAAAATTAACCGCTACGCTGATTGAAACCACTAATTCATTAATTAAATATAAATGAAAGACATTTTAGAAGCATTTAAGCAAACTGTTAATCGACAAACGGTGTAATGTAAAGAGCTGTTGTGGCATACCTAGCGACAGTCAACTTGCCACTCACAACTTATCAATGTTGCACCACGCAGAATTATTAACCGCGGTTACTGTTTCCTCCATCGTGATTCAACTAGCACTGCCTTCACGAACCGGTTATTAACAAAAGGTTTAGTGTATAAAGCTGTTGTTGTGGTAAACCTGGGGACAGTCATCTTGCCACTCACAACTTATCAATGTTGCACTACGCAGAATTATTAACCGCGGTTACTGTTTCCTCCATCGTGATTCAACTAGCACTTCCTTCACGAACCGGTTATCAACAAAAGGTTTAGTGTATAAAGCTGGTGTTGTGGTAAACCTGGGTACAGTCAACTTGCCACTCACAACTTATCAATGTTGCACCATGCAGAATTATTAACTGCGGTTACTGTTTCCACCGGTTCGTGACTCAACTAGCACTGCCTTCACGAACCGGTTATCAACATAAGGTTTAGTGTATAAAGCTGGTGTTGTGGTAAACCTGGGGACAGTCAACTTGCCACTCACAACTTATCAATGTTGCACCACGCAGAATTATTAACTACGGTTACTTTCTCCTCCGTCGTGATACAACTAGCACTGCCTTCACGAACCGTTAAACAACAAAAGGTTTAGTTTATAAAGCTGGTGTTGTGGTAAACTTAGCGACAGTCAACTTGCCTCTCACAACTTATCAATGTTGCACTACGCTGAATTATTAACCGCGGTTACTATTTCTTCCGACGTTATTCAACTAGCACAGCCTTCACGAACCGTTAAACAACACAATGTTTAGTGTTAAAAGTTGTTGTGGTAAACCTAAGGACAGTCAACTTGCCACTCACAACTTATCAATGTTGTACCACGCAGAATTAGTAACCACGGTTACTGTTAGCTCCGACGTTATTCAACTAGCACTGCCTTCACAAACCGTTAAACAACAAAAGGTTTATTGTTAAAAGCTGTTGTTGTGGTAAACCTAGGGACAGTCAACTTGCCACTCACAACTTATCAATGTTGTACCACGCAGAATTATTAACCACGGTTACTGTTAGCTCCGACGTTATTCAACTAGCACTGCCTTCACGAACCGTTAAACAACAAAAGGTTTATTGTTAAAAGCTGTTGTTGTGGTAAACCTAGCGACAGTCAACTTGCCACTCACAACTTGTTAATGTTGCACCACGAAGAATTATTAACCGCTGTTAATGTTTCCTCTGTCGTGATTCAACTCGCACTGCCTTCATAAAAACTAATACAAATAATTTAAATATATTAATAACTGTTATTTAAAACTTCATACAAAAAATTAATAACTGTAATATAAAACGTCGTGTTATATATAGTTTTGTCTTTAAATATATATTTAAAGTACAATTTTGAATACTTACGTTTTACTGAAATTTCCTCCCTAATAGATATATAACAGGGCGATTGAAAAGAAAGTTGCAACTCCCTTAACTTTTTTGTTATTTTAGTTACGTGAAATCTGTTTGCGGCAATCTTACTAGTACCATGGGCTACACTAATAATGATAGTTTCACATTCCTGACCCTCAAAGGAAAGGATTGTTGGGTTAACTTAAAACGTTCAAAAATTGCTTTTGTAGTCTTGTGCCATATCATTTTAAAGGTCTTGGTTAACCAATAAAAAAATACACTTTGAGGTTTGAAAGCGAAAAACTCTACAAGAAAATGGCAGCCTCGCAGTTTTAATTATCAGGGGAAATGGCAGGGTGGTAATTTAACATTTTCAAAAAGTACTTATAGCCTTGTAGCGTATCATGTTATGATCTTGGTTAGCTAAAAGAATATGCACCTAATGTTCTAAATATTTAAAAATATTTGTTAAATACGTATTTTCTTCAACGTTATCAATCACAATGAAGCTCATTTACAATTGGAGTTACAATGAAGCTGCCATTTCTTGTGAGGTGGTCTGATTTCAAATCTTGTCATAAATCTTGTGTATAATTTATTGGCTAACCAAGACCTTTAAAACGATATGTTACATCACTTCAAGTAAATCTCATTGCGTACTTAAAAGAGTGTAAAGTTCGATAGTTTGAAGCAAGCCAGGACTTTCTTAAAAATACTTAAATGAGTAAGTAGTATACAATGCGAACCAGGTCTTTCGACCGGTACATTTTATTTCTCTACGCTTTTGTTCACAAGGCTGTCATAGATCGTTCTTGCGCTGTCTGCTCATTATTTCCTGGCCGTTGTTGACTCATACTTTCTGTTCTGTCGTTCCAATTCCCGGTCCACCGGTTTGACGCCTGGCTTTCGTTGATTAATGTTCGCACCGACCTGTTGGGACTTAATATGTCCGGCTAGAAACAAGTTAATTAATTTTGTTTTAATTTCAAACACTTAATCACACTTTTGGTGAACAACTTTTCGTTTAGTAATAAAATTGTATCTTGCAAAATTCAGTATTTTGTTAGATTTATTCTTGTGCCCTTTTGTCTAGATGATTGTCAACCTATGTTCGAGACCATTTGGAAAGTTTTATATTTTGTCATTAATTTCTTTATTAAATGTATGTGTTATGTTCAATGTTAGCTTTAAATTTTGTTTCCAAGTCTGTCAAGTGTCTATATCATTTATATTGATCATTTTTTTCAATTTTATGTACATTTTCAAATAGGTTAATGAAAAGGTGATACGAGGCCTAGGAGTGACGAGAGACTGTTTTGAGCTCAAAAACATTTTTTGTATTCACAGCCTAATAGTTATTAATAGGCCATATATATTTTTAAACTTGTTATGATTTTGAAAAGTTTATATTTGTTAGTTGTTAATTACTTTATTTTATTATTGATATTTTTTTAATTTGTTACTACCTGTTATTTCTAAATATTTGTTGTTTATAAAATTTATTTTGAAATTGTTTAATTTACTGAATGTTTATTTTTTAGACCTAGTTGTTAAGTATCGTTTATGTTTTCTACGTTGTTATTTGTATTATTTAGTGATTTTCTGATAAACCGGTACCGTCCTATAATTTATTTTCTTAATTTAAATTTTACAAAAATGGACTGATTTAACAACGTTTTAAAAATTTTCAATTCCGAGCCGCCTAGGAATCCTGGCACGGTGAAATGATGGGGCGTGGGTTAGATGCCGGATGATTGGTTATGTTCAGATTTCTAAATTTTCATTGAAAATTATATCAGTTTGTTGTATTTTTGGTTATAATTATAATTTTATAATTTATTTGATTATTGCCTTTATTGTAATTTTGCTATTGTGGCCTACAGTCTGATGTTTAATTATTAAATTTTGCAATAAATCGTCTTTTCCGCTCAGCTGCCGAGTTATGGTTTAACCCTCCGAGTGCTGCCCGTGATTCAATCACTTGTCAGGTCTTGAGTCATCCCCCGTTACAGCTCAACTTCCTTATTTTGGTGGGGAATGGGCCTCAATTGTTTTTAATTAATAAGAAAAATAAATGAAAACTTCAACTAGAAAGTCAAAGTAAACTTTCAACCGTAGTGTCATCTGCGTTCACAATATGTACCGTCAGAATGGACATTGCGGACGGCGTCATTTTGACACTGTACCAAAATAGACGGTCGGAAACGTCACATTGCCCTTCAATCGAAGCTTATTACCATAAAAGGTACGTTTTTGTAGCATAACTCCATGTCCACGTTCCATAGCCCTAATTACGTATTTTTTCGAGAGGAATGGGCTAATGTAAAGCTACAGATCGACCTCTTGGAAAGTGATGTAGTGAATGCACTAGTGCAAGTGAGATGCACTGAGTGGTAGAAGCAACATACAGAACTACTCTCCCCCGCAGTAATTCCATTTTAAAAATGGCAAATAGGATGACGCTATACCAAAAGCCCCACCCACTACGTCAAAAGCAGCAATATCCATTGGTTGCTATGATTAACACAAACTAATCAAGCTTATAACGGTTATATATGCGCTAAATATAACACGTATGTCTCTCAACTGTTAGGCCCAATTCGCATTTCAACAATAAATATTATGGTTTGACCATGGACTTGTAGTGGTCAATCTAGTATGATCGAAATTAATATTTTAATGTAAACCTGCTGCTATCGTCCTAAAACTATCTAAATAAGAAGGCAATAAGGACAATTGGAAACCTGGAGTCCTAAGAAAACTGCTGACAAGCCTACCAGATCTTACACATTCTCACAGTATCTGCCCTGTACATTTATGGAGCCATCTTACATGTCGTAAACAACACCTGTAGACCTTCACAACTATCCAAAACGCCAAGCCTCCAGACCTTACACATTCTAGCAGTACCTGCCCTGTACATCTATGGAGCCATCTTACATGTCGATAAACAACACCTGTAGACCTTCACAACTATCCAAAACGCCAAGCCTCCAGACCTTACACATTCTAGCAGTACCTGTCCTGTACATCTATGGAGCCATCTTACATGTCGATAAACAACACCTGTAGACCTTCACAACTATCCAAAACGCCAAGCCTCCAGACCTTACACATTCTAGCAGTACCTGTCCTGTACATCTATGGAGCCATCTTACATGTCGATAAACAACACCTGTAGACCTTCACAACTATCCAAAACGCCACGCCTCCAGACCATCGATGTATACTACTTACTCTAACTGAATCGCGCACTCCTTTCAGGAAATGCGATCCGGCTCACCGCTCTGCCCCCACCACAGCAAGGGAGCCCAGCGCTACTCAACTGACTTGTCTTCAATGCAACGCTGGAACAACTTCATCATTTACGTTCAGTTTTAAAGCTATTAAACGATTAAGCGTGCAGTTTTAGAAACCTCTCAGGACAGTATTGTTGTCCATAAACAATTCATTATACAGCCTGAAAGAAAGAATTGCATAACAAAACACACATTGTAAATAGTACTGATTGTAGCAACATATAATCTTTTAAACTGTTACTTAAAATACAATTCGTTAATCTTGGGGAAATACATTTAATTTTCACGGTTAGATAAATGTTATTTTATTACTTTTACTTCAAAAAACAGTAATGTCTGATTGATTAAACCTTTTTGTAGGATTTGTCCACAATAATTACTATTGCCAGTATACTCATTATTGTCATTATTACTGTTCTTTGAAGTACAATAATTAATTGTAATTATTGTTATGGTCAGGATTTTGTGGAAATACGGGAAATCGATCAATGTAATACAATTTTTAACTATACAATGAAATTATTTCAATAGATATATTTTCACTAAAAGGCTATTATTTCAATCCTTCCGAATGAGCTATTAGTGAAAATGAAAAACTAACATGATTACTAACACAAATATTTGGATAATGAAAATGAAATATTTGGATATGATATTGCTCTAAGAATTTCTTGTAAATCACAAAATAAAATACCACGTTATTAACTAAATTCTGAACAGACATGCTTTGCAATGTTTCAATCTTACTACTGTACAAATGTAATACAATTTAGCTTCAGGTTAAGTTTATACACAACTAGTTATTTACTCGTACTTTGCTATGGGATAAACATATTAAAACAATAATTTGCAAATTTCGTTAAAATAAATGTTATATTAGGGGACCTGCTTCCCTATTCGCGTGCTAACCCTCGTTAATCAGACATTTCAATAGAACACTACATAAAATCAATGATTAAAACATCACAAACATGATCAGCTGTTATGAAAAAAAACAGATGTCATAGAAAAACTATTTAGTGTTGTTGATCGTAGTTTATATCAAAACAATAAAATGTAATAGAAATGTATCATTCCTATAGATCATAATAGTTTAAACAAGTAATATATATAAATTTAAATGTGAGTACAGAACATAGTTAGTTTGAATGTAGAACAATGTAAATACTATGACATTTAATACTTACTTTGTAATCGTTTCTAACTTTTTGAATTATCTCATAAACATTTTATCATTTGAATCTGCAGACATAGACTACTGAAAATGTGTTGGTAACTAACACATCATTCCTACATAAACAATATGGTAGTGAATAACATTAAATAATTGTATGATATTCAGTTCATGTGAAATTGTTACCCAGATATAAATAAATAACAATACATAACATAAAATTGAATTAACAAACACACTTTAAAACAGGCCTATACTAATTACTACATTAAAAACAAGAACATTTTATTACAACTAACTGTGTCAACAAAAATAAACCCGGCAGACAGCTTAATATTGATTCCATTTTTAAATAATTAATTATCAATGCTCACAAAAAATCGACTGATGTGTACTGTACATTGTTTTAACCCTAGAGCAGTCGGGCTGGGTCTGTGAGACCCACTAATTTTTGTTTTATTAAATGTATACTCTAATAGTTGCTGATTTGACTCGAGAAGTTTAGTTACTTCCTAAAACACCCTACAGAAAACGTTGGCATCGTGAATTACGTTTTGTTTTGTTTAATCTTTGTTTGACAGTTGTCTGAAATTTGCGCGGGTCTATTCGACCCAGCTCGACCATTTACGCTACTAGTTTCAGCAGTTTCTGCCAGTGTGATTTACTTTTTATTTTGTTGTGAATTACTAAAAATGTAGTTACTATGTCTTTACTTTTTTGATATTTTAAAACCGAATTATCATTTAAAATAATTAACAGTTTAAAATGGCAAGAGGAAATGTTACAAGTAGTGAAATTGATAGAATGTTGTATGATGATCTGAGTAAGAGTGATGACTCTGCTCTCCAGAGTCCGGATTTTGAACTATAGTACATAGTAACCATGACAGCAACAGTGAACTTAAGTGCCGATGAAGAGCAAGTTGATCAGCCGTCTACTAGCATTGACGTAAACCTACCAGCGGCTACTGTTGTTGATTCAAGTACAGCTCCAGCAACTGACTCAGGTACGCCACCACCACGCTTTTATAAAGGAAGGAACGAAACAACTAAATGGAGAAAAACTTATTTCCTACAAAGCGTTCGTACAAGAGCTCACAATATTGTTTTCATGCATTTGCCTGGAAGTATTCGAGCCGCAATGGATGTACATTCACCATTAGAATCATGGCAGTTATTTTTCAACAAACAAGTAGTTGATTTAGTTCTTGAATCAACCAATATCTATATTGATTCAGTTCGAAATAACTATATTAGTGACCCAAATATGAGTAGACCTACATGTGTTGATGAACTACGGGCATATTTTGGCTTACTTTATTTATCCGAAACACTCCATAGTGATAAAATGAACATTGAAGACTTTTGGAGAACATATGGGACTGGAGTAGAAATTTTTCGTGGTACTATGTCTCTGAAAGATTCAGATTTTTGACTCGTTGCATCAGATTTGACAGCATCCATACGAGGCAAGAAAGAAAAGCTCAAGATAATCTTGCACCCATAAGATCCCTTCTTGATATGTTTGTTTCCAACTGTAATGCAAATTTTGCTCCATCAGAAAATGTTACTTTGGACGAAATGCTTGTTCCATACAGAGGAAGGTGTAGGTTCAGGATGTACATCCCAAATAAACCTGCTAAGTATGGGATCAAGGTGTACATCCTGGCTTGCTCTAAAGCATATTATGTTAAACACCTTGAAGTCTATGCCGGTGTACAGCCAGAGGGGCCTTACAAAGTCATCAATAAGGCAGAGGATGTTGTTTTGCGTCTTGTAGAGCCAGTGAAAGGATCTGGAAGAAATGTGACAATAGATAATTGGTTTAATTCTTACCCACTCATCATAAAGCTGAAACAAGAAAAGAATCTTACTGTTGTTGGTACTTAAAAAAAAAACCTCAAATTCCCAATAAATTTTTACCCAACAGATCTAAAAAAACAGTACTCAAGTATGTTCGGTTTTCAAGAAGATCTCACGCTACTCTCCGTTCACACTTTAGTTGAGACTGTGTGGGCTATGGACGGTCGCCACGCAACTGTATCCTAAATACATCACATATAAAAAAAACGACGTTTTATATCGCTCTCAGTGTAACTGTCATCGATAGTCGGAATCATAATTCATGTAAAACGAATTTAAAATTAATTAATATCGACAGCAGAGTATTTATTAAAGCTCAGTTAATATCTATTACAGTAACTTTATTTAATAAAGGCAACATAATGTTTCATTAATTTATTAAAATTGAAAACACTAAAAATAATTTAAAGTAAATAAGTTGAACGTTCTCGTAATTAATCTATTACGCATTAACTATATACAATGCTGGACATTAAATCAATTACTTAAGACGTATGCCATTTTAAACATGTAAAACGGCCAGTATATCCAATACAATACAGTAGTAAATTCTCTTCTGTATGAGAGTTTATTTTCAATCGCAAAACAAAACAACCAAAATAAAAGAACTTCGATGACGAGTGTTTTACAGCTAAAAATAAACAAATAGGTTCATGTGTAATTTGAAAGGGTGGTTGGGGTAAAGAAGGGGTGAAAGTCCATGACATTGAACTTCAATACAATGCCTGAGCCAAAAATAGCCGTGCCTGTTTTCCACCCTTATACCAGTGTTTCGATGTGGTGTTTTGATGTTTGTAACGCTGTTCTCGCTAGTGTAAATTGTAGTTGTTTTCTAGAATTGATTTTATGGGTTTTTGACTGGGTTTCTGGTCAAGCTCTGTTAAGGAACGACTTCCGCGCCTTAATTACAATCAATATGTCAGAAGAACAGACTACGAGCTACCAATGTTGCGAAAATGATCCCGACATGCCAGATGATCGACCACCATGCCCTGGCAATAAGAAAGAGTACCAGTGGAATAAGAAGAGAGGAGTTTGGACAAAACGATCACCTTCGAATTTAAAACAAAAGCAAGAGAGGTTTAGAATGCATGTAGGAACCAAAGTCATGGATGATTTTCAACTGTTTATTGAGATGCGATTACGCATGTACCCAGACTGATTAATTTAACGATGGACGATATGGATGAGCATACTGAAAAGTGGGTTGAACACCATAAAGCTGCTGAAGTGGCGTTTTCAGTACTAGCGGCTTCAATTCGACCGAAGCCAGTGCCTGTTGAACAGCTGGAACAGGTTGTTGTACAAAATATCATTTCTAACATCCCTGAATTGACAGCAGAAATTATTGAGATTGATATTCCAGAGGACGTTAGACCATCTGCACAGATAGAGTATGATATAGTGGCTGATAGTGACAAGAAACAGCGTATTGTCTATTTTACCTGGTTTCAAGTGTTTTTTCTTTTTTTCTTGTGTTTGTGTTTATTATTTTGTGTTCGATATTTTGTTCAGTGTTTGCGTTACGATACGTTTTCCAAATGGATTCTCGCAAAAAAGGAAAGCCCATAAAAAGTGGAGACAGGACTGTGCTAAATGTCTTAGAATATTTCTGAACTATCTATCAAAATGAAAGCTTTGAGTTTTTGGTAAAGAAAAGAAGTGAAGCTACTGAAACCAGTCGAAGTTCCATATTTAGATTTAGAAAAGAAGAAAAACAAGGTAAAATAATTACACCAAGAAAGAGCCGACGTAAAGTAGAATATAAAAACAGCAGAAATCGAACATACGGTAGTTTTGATATAAGTGGCATAAGAAAAATAGTTCATCAATTTTTTTCCGACAATATACCATCAACACTGTCTGCTGTTCTAGCAAAAATTAAATGAAACCCAACATTTGCCAAATTTTAAACGAACAACTCTATGGAAACTATTGAAAGAGTCAGGTTTCTGTTATGAAAAGAGAAATAGAAAAGCAATGCTTATTGAAAGAGACATCATAGTATGGAGGCACAAGTATTTAAGACAAATAAAAAATTTCAGGTCACAGAATAGACAAATTATTTTTCTTGACGAAACGTGGGTGAATTTTGGTGAAAAAATAAATAAAATCTGGAAAGATACGACAATTGAAACCCCAAAGGACGCATTCTTAGCTGGTTTAACAACAGGTTTGAAAGAACCAACTGAGAGAAAGCCGCGATTTGCTATCACTCATGCTGGTGGCAGTCAGGGGGTTGTTGAAGGGGCAAAAATGGTTTTTCTTGCTAAAAAAGGGAGTGCCAATTATCACGATGAAATGGATGCAGTTAGATTTGAAAAATGGTGTAGAGATCAACTTTTACCTAATCTTAAACCCAACAGCGTTATCGTCATGGACAACGCTCCTTATCATTCCCAGAAAAAAGATAAAATTCCTAACACAAAAACCAGAAAGGACAACATTAAAAAATGGCTTATAGAAAAAGAACCCCCTTTTTCCGAAGACAGTTTGAAAAAAGAACTTTTGGAAGTTTCTAAAGTAAAACATTTGTATTCAGCCTACATTGTTGATGAATTAGCAAGGGAGCAAGGGTCTTATGTTTTACGTTTGCCACCATATCATTGCGAACTAAACCCTATTGAATATGTGTGGAGTCAAGTAAAGCGACATGTGGCGATGCATAACACCACCTTCAAAAAGGAACTAATGACTGGTTTAATAAACAACGCCTTTGATGCTGTTTCTAACAATCAATGGGAAAACTATTGTAAACACATAGAAAAAATAGAAACCAATATGTGGAAAGCCGATAACCTTCAAGACGACATTGAACCACTAATAATTAATTTATCAGGGATGTCCAGTGATAGTGAAGGAAGATGACTCATCACAAAATAGTGCTGTTTCTGGAGTGCCTCCACTATGATCACTGGTGAGTAAACTTAGTAATGTAATAATTTGGCAAAACGAAATAAACTTCACGAAACATTATAATTTAATTGTTTTTAATAACGATTTGTATTTCAATAATTACAGTAGCATAATAAATACTTTTTACATAGTATGTAAAATTTTGTTTATTCTGTGTGCTTGTGTAAAAATCAGCATAATCATCAAAACAAAACAATAGACACGTTATATAATACTCGTAAGATTTCTTTTATTTGAAAATGACGAAGATTTTTTTAGATAAATATTTTTTGTAGTTATAATCAGCTTTGTAAATTAAAACAACATTACTGATTTATTTTATATTTTTTTAATATTTGGTAATTTATTACAACGCAAATTACTAACAAAAAACTACTTAAAACTAACGTAGAAGTATGTTTGTCCGATATAAATTCAGAATCTGTGAATTTTTTTTCTTGGCTAGTAGTGCGGAAGCTCCATTACAATTGAATAGGTGAGTGGAAAAGGGGTAATATTCCAAAAAATGCGAACTTGAGTTAAGATAGCCATTTTATTCCATACACGTAGGCGCATCCAATAAGTCGAAGAAAGACAATATTCCTTATCTATAAATGCATTGAAAGACATCTCGAAAATTACGCTGAGTGGAAGAGGGTAATATTCTCAGCAATCCTATCCTTCTTCCACTCAGTCTAGTAGTTCATGTGTCAGGTGTCAGGAGCGCTAGTGGTCAGGTCTGTGAAGAGCTGTCACTTTAGCTATTTGTACAGGTTATGTTACACTGATTGAGTGAAAAGTGAGTTTAGCTGTTTTGTTTTACATTTATTTAAATTCGTGCAGTTTTTAGTGAGTAGTGATTTACAGTGGTTAAAATGTCAGATGTTGATAGTAGTGAAGAATCCTCGGGGAAAACACGTAAGTTAAATAAAAGTGAACATATTAGGGAAAAAGAAAAAATAGCTAGGAGTAAAGGAGAAGAGTTCGTTACTTCACAAGGACTATTAGTACAAGCTAAAACGACCGGGACGAACTGCTCATGCAAAAATAAATATATGGATGATTTTTCTGATGAGGAAAAAAATCAATAATAAAGCGGTTATTCGATGGACAGCCTAAAAATGAAATGGATGTGTATTTGATGGGCCTTATTGAAAGACAAAACGTAGCTAGGCACCGTGCCACAAAGGTGGACTCCAGGCAAAATCAATCATCTTTTACTTATTTCGCCATGAAAGGCAATATACGAATAAGAGTTTGTCGTATTGCATTCATTAGTTTGCATGCTTATCTCTAATAAAGCCTTGTCTCGCCTAACGAATCTTCTTAATGCAAACAAATCTCCCAACGACGGCCGAGGAAAGCATTCTGACAGGCCACATGTAAAGCCGATATCTGTTAATAGTGACATAAACGATCACAAAAAGTCGCTTCCTATATAAACGACTCACTATGGATCAAAGCCTATTACTTACCTGAATGCTGAGCTATCCGTAGCTAAAATGCACAGTTTATTTTTGCAAAACTTCCCTCTGTATACAACTGTTGTTAAATATGAATATTACCTTAAATACTATACTGAAAATTTTAACTATAGATTCGGAAGACCACAAGTGGACGTGTGCTCAACCTGTGAAGAGTTAGGGACAAAACTTAAATCACCTGCTTTAAACGATGCAGCGAAGCGTGTTGCTGCTGCGGAATTGATAGTTCACAAGCGTCGGGCAAAAACATTTTACAATAAACTTTCCAGCATTGAAAATTTACTTCTCCCAAGATGAAGACATGGGAAATCTCGTATTTCAGCAGGACGGGGCTCTTCCACATTGGCACAGGGAGGTATGTAAGGTAAGGTAAAAAGTAGCGAAAGGTAGAAAGTAGCGAATTGTTTATTTGGTTCCTTGTAAACTATACCTGCATCGGGGAATTTTATAGTTTTGGATAGTTTGTAGTTTCGCGTAGCATAGGTTATCTCAGTGAGTGAGTTCGCTACTTTTTACCTTTGTATTGTTACGGGAGTGACCTAGGGACCAGAGAAAGAGAGAGAGAGAGTGAGTTTGAGACACTTTGGCACCACGGCTTTGTTTGTTTGTATAGTTGGAGTCATTATCGGAAATAAGTAAACAATTGTGCGTCTTTGTGTGTATTCTAGTTTCTTCTGTGTACACAATGAGAACGTTCCAGGACCTTCTATTTGATATTAGAATGTTCTAGTAATCTAGTATATTCCAAGTAGACATATCAGCTGTTTCTGTTTACATTCTAGTGTTTAATTAATTACTAATAGAAACTTCTAGAAGACTTGTAGTATATAAAAGGCTTCTGTTGTGTTAGTTTGAGTCAGTCTTAGTCGAGCAGTGTGACAGTCGTTATCTAGTCTGTGGAAAAGTAAGAAAATTATTTCACAGTGTTAATATGCCCAAGCGTATGAGTAAGTTTAACGCGGATTTAGAGAAGGAATTTAAGTTTATAAAGAAAACTAAAAGTGACTCTGATGTCCGATGTGAAGTGTGCAATGAAGAGTTTAGTGTTTCCCACGGCAGAAGGTCTGATATAACGAAACATATAAACAGTGACCGACACAAGAGAGCTCTTCAATCTGCATCTTCTTCAAAGGCAATAAGTACGTTTTTTAAAAATGAAAAAATTGGAGGGAAATAAGCGGGAATTGCGGCAGCCGAAGGGACAATGTCTTACCATACTGTTTGCCACAACCATAGCTTCAGATCAACAGACTGTACTTCAAGGTTAGTGCAGAAGATTTTTGAGCCTAGATTTTTCTCAGTATATGTTGATGCATCAAATCACAAAGACATAAAATTGTTTCCTGTATTGGTCCGATATTTTCACCCATCCACAGGTGTACAAGTGAAACTACTCTAACTTGAAGCTTTACCTGAAGAAACGTCAGAAATAATAACAAATTATTTAATCAGGGTTCTTCAAAATAAGAACATTACTGATAGAGTTGTGGGGTTTTGTTCGGTTTTGTTCAGACAACACAAACACTAACTTTGGTGGGTCTGCTCGAAAGGGTACTCGAAATGTATATTTCAAACTTAAAGACTCTTTGAATAAAGACATTATTGGCATTGGTTGTGCAGCCCATATAATTTACAATGCGATCCAAACAGCTGCAGATGAACTGCCCGTGGATATTAAAGCTATAATTGTGAAAGTATACACTCATTTTTATTTATATACAGTACGGGTGGAGAAGTTTAAGGAATTTTGCGAGGAAGCCTCTGTACAATATCACAAACTCCTAGGCTACAGCAAAACAAGATGGCTTGCTTTGATGCCAGCTGTGGAGCGGGTGCTCCAGCTCTTTGTGCCTCTCAAAGAGTACTTTTTGACCAACGAAAAGTGTCCTAGACTTATCAAAGATTTTTTTGAGAACCCAGCTGCAGAAATTTGGTTAAATTTTATTCATAGCCAGTCAGCGATTTTTCATGATGCAGTACTGAAGGCAGAAGGTCAAAATATCAGTGCAGTTGAAGTTGCATTGATTTTAGCTGATTTGAGAGAGAAATATTTTGAGAGGAAGAACAGTTCGTTCCTTCCAATGTCATTTAAATCTTGTCTGAAGAACAATGAGGAAGTGCTTAATAAAACTCCCATTTTAAATGGAATACAGGTGTTTTATGAGACATCTGTTACGTATCTTAATGAATGGGCTTGCCACTTTCAATCCTTGGAAACCTTGTCTTGGTTTAGTTTAAAAGAAACACCAGCATGGGAGTCGTTGATAAACGGAATAGAAGTGTTATCAAACTTGCTGAAATCAGTCATTATTGATGACAACAAACTGTTTGATGAAATAAACTGTCTAAAAAAATATGTCACAAATGAAAAGTTGTCAGAATGGTGTGAGCTGAAAACTTCGATCGATCAAAGATGGGTAGAGGTATTTCTCCATTTTGAACAAAAGAAAATTCCATACGAAAACTTATGTTACATCGCTGATTTGCTTCTGTATCGCTCCAGTTGAACGAGTGTTTACTAACATGAACAATATATTGACTGAAAATAAATCTCAATTGAACGTTCCAACTTTAAGAGCAATGCTTATGCTGAACTACAATGTTGGACTAACTTGTGATAAGTTTCATGACAAAATAAAAGGAGAACCAGCTCTCCTTAAAGACATACATTCATCAAAAAAGTATGCCAATGAGTGAACGTGTAAGCTAGTGGACATACTGTACTCTTGTTTTTATATTGAAATGTGTTGAGATTGCATTGAAAATTTAAGCTTTACCAATTTGCCAATTAACCTTTTTACAAGTCTGGTAAAAGAAGATGTTTCACAAACTTGTCTACATAGTATTCCAATTATTCTCGGACAGTAAACTTCATTCAGTTGATTTTTCTGTGTAACTTACAATATTTTCAATTGTTAAATGTGTATTTTTGTTTGTTTCATTATTAATAAATTAATTTAACTGATGTTCCGATTAATGTAATTGTGTTACTTTTACTACCTGAACAGTCAAGTTTTTCCTATGCTTATTTCTGTGAATTTAAGTGCAAAAATAGATACAATAATGAGTTTAGGACGTTTAGTTCTGTCAATTTTTGAAAATACCTTTAATATGGTTGGGGGGGACCCCCTGACCACCCTAATGTGTGTCCCGCTTTGAGGTCATTACAAATATGGTCACCTTATACTAGCTACTAAAACTGAACAAATTATTTTTGTGGCTTGGTGCTAAAAGGGCCAATGTCAGAAAATTCCAATTCAGGGGTTATACCTGCAATGCATTCTAAATGGATGGAACTATATAGTGTAAAAACAGCCAATGTCTGAAACTAATAGAAAAAAAGTTAGAATGTTTTTATGGCCAATGTCACAAAACATATGTTTCAACAGTCAATTAGTGCTAAAGGGGCCTTACTGCACATAGGCCTGTTGATGTATATTGTTTATTTTGTGTTAAATAGGCCTAAGTAGACATTGGCCCTTATACATTTAGTTAGCAGCCAGCAGCCACATGACTTATTTATACTTTGGCCCTTTTGGTATGCAATACTAGTACTGTCCTAATAGACACCTGGTGTTGTTTTATGTGATTTTTACAGTGTTTAACATGAGTGTAGTTAATAATAGTGTTATAGATAAGTTAAAAAGGAGTTCATCTTGTAGAAGAGAGTTGATTCAAGGAATCTGTAATGAAATTGCAAAAAGCAATTTAGTATTTGAAGGTGAGTGCAACTTTATTACCAACTAAAACATTAGTTCAAATGGAAATGTTTTTCATAACCTTACTTTTGTATAAATCAACTGATTTAGGTTATGTTACACTTAGTGTACAGTACTATGATATAGTTCAAATTTTGCAATAACAACAATATGTAGGCCTTACAGACAGTAATGCAATCCAGAATGCATAGGCAGGTTTTTAGGCATAACAAGTTCTAGTATTTGACATAGCCTACATAACATTTATGAAATCCAAACTAAATTGTATGCTGTATAAACTCAATAATTTGAATACCATCACTATGAATATTTATTTTAAAATTAATAAGCAAAGTATTTAAATTATGCCAAAGTAATAGTTAGACTACTCTTTCTACCAAAGTAATAGTTAGGCTACTCTTATCACATGTGCCCAGTTAAATAATATGCTGTGATGTCCCATATCTGTCCTAAACAGTATTAGGCTATTTTCGATCAAAGTAACACTAACATACCTTAACCTTCCACATGGTGGATACTTTTATAAAACTTAACTAATTCTAGGACTGATACTTGCATTAGGCCTATAAAACTGACTCTCGTTAAAGCCTTACTGAGTATGTTGTTTGTTGCAGACACAGCCCAGACTGTTTTGACTGAGTAGAGGTGAAACCTCAGGTACAATAGAAGGAGGAATAACCGCAGAGACTTCTGGTGCACAATATGAGCTGATTAAACCAAATGAGACACAATATGCAATAACCCAAGGTATTGTTTTATCCTATACTAGTGTGGAGGAGGATAAGTTTCATATTTTTTCAATACGGTATAACATATGGAAAGATTTATTAAAAAAATACCTAAACAAGTTTACTATAGTTATGGTTCAATCAAAACAGTTCCAAAGTTGAAATTGCTCCTCATGATTTTGTGGTGCTTCTCTTTTTATATGCTGGAAAATCTAACACTGTTTTACAGTAAGCTATCAAACCCTGCACATTTACTTATAACGAAATAGTGTAATTGAACACTTGTTTTCAGGCCCTGTTCTTAATTGTGAAGCTGAGGTAGCAGATAATGCTCGGCTTAGGATTCGTAATATTGGACCACCCATTGAAAGCCTCATGGACAATGAAGCATGTGTTAATGAAGTTGAATTCCAACTTTCACCACAGAGCTTACCTGATTTATTTGACAATGAACATTCATCAGATCAATATGAGCCTTCTGAACATACAACATCTTCTTCTGAATTTAGTGACTTAGATGTGACAGTAAAAAGAACAAACAAACAGAAGAGAACAAGGGTTCAATCTACTAAAGCGATGTGCACTACAAATTTAAATGTTGCAAATGAAGTTTCACAAGAACGACCACTTGATCCGTTATTACCACACACTAATCATGAACCAGTTGCTGTTATCAACGCTGAGAATACCAGGAAAAGGGGCAGAAAAAAGGTGGAAGGAGAACCTACAAGGAAAAGGAAAAGAGATGAAAAGAATTGGACAAGAAATGTCAAATTCTTGTGTTTGATTAAGTGGCTGCAATGTGGTCCATCAGCTACAACAATTTACTATAAACATTCCTTTTTAGAAAGTGAACCTTTTAAGGAGCTTGACTTAAGTCGTAAGGCTAAACGTAAATCAAAGGACAAAGACAACTTGGAACCTCTTGCGACAAGTCCTGTTCCACTTTCAAAGGAAAAGTTGAAAGACCTTCAAAGCCTTATGCCCTTCATTCAACCAAGTAGTCGGTTATTTTATAAAGCCTTCCTGGACACCCTAACATCAAGTCCTGAGATTGAGGATGTGTGGTGGGATGAAGAGAGTGTAGAAACTGATGATTAACAACGTTTACACTAAAATGTTTTTAATTTAAAGTAATTTGAAGATTGATTTAAACTTTCAAAAATATCATTTATATGGTCAATATTATGTTTTTAATAAATTACTAAATTTCTTTAACTATTAATATTTATTATTAATACTACCCTATGTATCGATGCACTTTTTTGGAATTCCTCTTCAAAGTATAATATTGTAGCTCAATCAGGTTAATGGAATCGTAAAACTTACAAATACCAATTGATTTCCTAAAAGATAAACCTTAAATGTTAAAATTACAATGGTCTTATACCTGTTTTAATACTTTAGAAAAGGCCAATGTCCACTAATAAACTAATAAAAAAAGGTAAAAAAGGGCCAATGTCATTTTTTTTTATAACAGTAAGTTTAAAAAATAACAAAAAATATTCCATTTTAAGAGAGATCAAAATAAAAGTTTTTTGATAAATTGAACTGGATAACCTTTTGACCTTATGTAAAAATTAAGATTGAATTCTGGACCAAAACTTCCAACTGCTCTCCTGAAAAGTTAGTGTTTTTGACATTGGTCCTTTTAACACCAAGCCATAGATTTAAATTAAACTAAGATTTAAAAAATGAACAAGAAACCCCCTTATATCCAACTGAGTTCACAATATTCCAAACCCCCTCATCTTAATGGACTTCCAAAACTACACAAAGCTTTGATTTCCCTGAGACTCTTAGAAAGTTCTGTCGATTCTCATACGTATATAATTTATCACAATTCCTGGGACCCAACCTGAATCCATTAGTTAGAAAATTCTACATCCTATATTAAAAACTCAGAAGAATTTTTTGAGAAAATAAAAGAAATTAAAAATACACACACATTGTTTACAAAACTATTCTTGTCAGCAATGATTTTATCAATTTATTTACTAATGTACCTGTTTCAGGAGTTTTATAAATTACAATAAATTTATTGGAACAAGCTGACAAACTCAGTGAGTGAACACAATTACCCTTTAGTTGTATATTGTAATTATTAAATATATCTGTTACAAATAACTGCTTTCAATATGGAGACAACTTTTATGGCCAAACTTCACGTTTGTCTATATGAGGAATACTAAGTCCAATAGTAAGTTTTTCATGGACCATTTTGAAAAAATTCCATTCTCCTACAGTATCCCAACCAAAGAATTTCATTCTGCTACAGTATCCCAACCAAAGAATTTGGCAGAGATATGTTGATAACATTTTATGTACATGTACCAATCAAACAAATATTTAAAAAAAATTAAGAACTATATTTTATATATATATAATTTGACACCAACAATAATATTTTAATAGTAAACGATTTCAATGAGAAAATTCCTATTCTCGTTGTATTGATTAATTACAAAATAAACTTATTACATCTTTATACCGTATAGAAACATTGGGTCGAACGTGTATGAATTATTTAAAAACTAGAATGGTTCAGTTTTTATTTATATATTTTATTACCAAAAGAAGAAGATAAAATAAAAGGAGAACAAGATATACGACATTTTTAGTATATAATAACTATCGTATTAAAATAATAGTCCTAGTTAAAAACTTAAATTATAAAAAAATCTAATAGAGGAGAAACAAAAATGAAAATGCCAATTCTCTCGTCATAATTATGATTCCACATGTAACAGGCGCTACAAAAAATAATGGGAAAAATTAGCTTCAAATTGAACATTTGTACTTCTTTTAGCTCAATTTGCAATCCTAGAAGTTCTCGAAAAAATTGAAACCAAGAATCGATATTTTAAAGACATGACATGTACAATTGATTGTGAATGCTATAAGAGTTACGATGGACAAACGCCTATGGTACTATAGTCAAAAATCATATATCAAATTATTAAAAAAAATATAAAGGACAAAAATAATTCGAAGAACTAGCTTTAAATAAAAACCATGACATTTCACTTACTCCTTCGTGGATCGAAATAAATCAAATTAACAGTGCTTCTACATCAATAATAAAAGAACAATGTATATTGCAATTATATACAAATTTTAGTATCATAGATTAACCATCTGCAAAGAAGAAATCGAACTTAAGTAAATCCTATTTTCCAGTAGGGTAGACCGGGGCTAGTTGTGACAGAGGCATGTTGTGACAAATAGTTTTTCAGACAATCCACAGGTAGCAGCACCACCCGGTCACGTGGACATATCCTCCTTCTTACCTGCAGTCTGCTGGTGTAGTTTGACAGTGATGCGCTGTGTTTGTGCTAGTCTTTAACATTCTTTGTAATTTCGTAGTTAAAAAGTAAAATTTTGCCGTTGTCTTAGATTTGGTGTATCTCTTACATACCACAAGGTAAGGAACTCATTTTATTTTTATTAGATAGCTTGTTTATTCTCCCTACGTATGGTATTGATACATTTTCCCTACGATTGGTTGAGTTGCGTGCAGGTCGCATATAGTAAGATGGCGGACGATGGGGCTAGTTGTGACGACGGGCTGGGGGCACATTGTGACATGTTACAACATGCCCCAATGTATAATAATGCGTGTTTTATTGGGTTTGTTGCAGATAATGGTGAGAAATTACAAAAGGAAAACAACCCATGGTCAGTGTGATATAAAGATCTACGAGTCAGCGTCGTTAGATGTAAAATATGGAACATATAGCTTACGACAAGCAGCTGAAAAGCATGGTGTTAACCGAATGTCATTACTTAGGTTTATGAAGAAACAAGAGAGCAACCTAGATAAATGTGTTAATATGGGGTACAAAAACCCTAGACTGATATTTTCGGCTGAACAAGAAAAACAACTCTCTGATTATGCTGTTCGGGCAGCGAAAATATTTTATGGTATCAGCCCAAAAGAAATGAGGAATATAGCTTTTGAATTTGCTATTGCCAACAAAGTTGCTGTCCCTGAGAATTGGGTTGCTAATAGGCAAGCCAGTAATTATTGGTTTACAAAGTTTATGCAGCGCAACGAAAATGTTTCCATTCGAGTTCCTGAGGCCACCAGCTTAAGTCGTAGTACAAGCTTCAACAAACATAATGTCGATCTGTTTTTTCAAAACTTGGAGTTAGTGTTGAATCAAAACAAATTTACAGCTAATGACATGTAATATTGACGAGACAGGGACTGGTACTGTTAAAAAACCGGTGAAAATTATCGCACAGAAAGGCTAGAAAAGAGTTGGAGGTATGACTTTGGCCGAGAGAGGGACTAATGTGACTATGGTTCTAGCTGTAAATGCAGAGGGCAATTCAGTTCCTCCAATGTTTGTATTCCCTAGAAAGTTTTACAAGAATCATTTTGTACGTGATGGACCAGTAGGTTGCTGTGGCACTGCTAATCTAAGCGGTTGGATTACAGGCCCTGACTTTTTGTTTTACATGAAACATTTTGTCAAAAAGGTTAGGTGCTCAAAAGAATCACCAGTATTGGTGTTGCTCGACAACCATAGTGCTCATCTGCATATAGACGTTCTTGAATATTGCAAAGAGAATGGCATTACTCTGCTGTCGTTTCCTCCCCACACAACAAACAGACTTCAACCACTCGACGTCTCTGTTTTTGGTCCATTTAAGAAATTATTCAACGATGCTAAGTGTGGGTGGATGAAATGTCATCCTGGAAACACAGTCTCTATTTATGACATCCCAACTATAGTGAGAACAGCATTGCCAAAAGCGGCAACACCATCAAACATACAGGCAGGATTTCTCTCTACTGCCTGTACTGTATTTTTTTCTTCAGTAAAAATATTTTTACTGAAGAAGACTTTCTATGTTCTTCAGTAACCGACCGTCCATTGAATAGCCCTATTGTAAAAGTGGGCCAATGTGAGGTCGAAGAAGGTAGGCCTAGAGATGATGCCACCATTAGGGAAATGGAAGAGTCTCAGCATCACCAAGAACCTCAACCCAGCACATCATATGCCAACCAACCATGTCCATCTAATGCCCAGGTTTTGTCAGTCAGCCCTATGGATATAAGACCTCTACCAAAAGCTGGTCCACGCAAAAGTCAAAAACGCAAGAGCCTAAAGTCTGCAATTCTGACAAGCAGACCCGTTAAGGAGAACATTTGCATAGAAGAGATGAAGAGGCGTGAAGTTAAAAAATGCAAGGAGTTGAAAATAAAAAAAGCTGCTTGATATGAAAAAAGAATCATTACGCCTACCTAAAAAGAAAGAATTGGAAAATAAAAGACTTATTTCAAGAAAAAAGAAAGAAAGCTCAGAAGACGAGGAAGAAGATTGTTTCTGCTTAGTTTGCACAGGTCCATACAAAGAGTCAAAACTTGGAGACGATTGGGTGCAGTGTATGGAATGTAAAAAGTGGGCTTATGTTAAGTGCACAAAGAATGAACGTTTTTACGTTTGCATAAACTGCCATTCAGAAATGGAGATAGGTTCATCTAGTGATGATAATGAGTAATTTTATTCTGTTACATCTGACTAGAGACATCTGTTTTTATTTTATTTTATTATTTTTTTTTTTTTATTTGGCAGGGGAAAAAATTCTTTATTTTAGCCAATGAATGCAACCTTTGAATATTTCCCACCCGTCCTGGGACACCCTTTATACTCAAATTTAAAATATAACACTTATGAAAACAATGTAGTTACTTTCCAGCCTTATTTTGTATAACATGCTGCTTATTATAGTATATGTCACAATCTGCCCCAAGCCCGTCACAACTTACCCCACATTGGGGCATGTTGTTACAAAATGTATGAGTTTATAAAATCGTTACTATACTGTTACATATGTTTTTTAACAGGTCAATGGTATTAAATAATTATTCTTAATTAAATAAAGTAACATATTGAAGTGTTAGTAAAGGTCTAAAAATAAAGGCAACATTTAAAAAAAATATAATATCCAAAGTGGCACAACTAGCCCCGGTCTACCCTATAGTATTTTAACTTATTTTCTACTTTTTCATTTAAAGTTTAAATTCTTTTAAAATGTCTATATTTAGATTATGTTTTATTTTATATTGCTTCAAAAGTATGTTTTTCTGCTTACATTTAAAACTGATGATACCTTCATCTGCGAAACCAATTTTAAAAATAAATTTGTGGAATTCGACAAAAATCTGTTCTTTTATGGAACCAAATCTATTCCAGGAAGCATATACAACAGAAAACATAAGATGAAATGGACGGTTTTACATTTGCATATTTTAGACGTAAAAACTTAACTGACAAATTTAATTTCTCATTTTAAGTTATACTATTATGATTATCAAAACAAGTGGAATAGCAAGAAAAAAAGTTACCAACATTGGCCAACTACGAGAAGCCTTTGATTTATTGACAATTTTACCAATACTAAGTTAATGTTAGTAAATTTTATTGGATTGTTAATTCATAGAATAAAAGAAATATGTGAACTAATTAGGAAGAAATAAAAGTTAAAATAAAAACAAAATATTAATAAATCTCGTGCCATTTTAGCAATATAAAAAAGTTTAAAAGTAAGTAATTGTTGTAAGGCTTTAAAACTGAACAATATAAAAATTCCAACGAAAAACACGAAAGAGAGAGAAACTAAGTAAAAAACGTGATTGCGTGGGAATGTGACTGGAGGATACAGGAATGTATGCACCATTGGAAACCATGAAAACGAAATAAAATTAGGCACTCAAAGTAAATTGAATTCTGGATAACAAAGGTGCAATAAAGGCGACATTGCGCATTATCTGCCATCCGCATCCAAATGTCATTAGTGGGCGCAACCACCTCGCAACCCTATCGGTTTATACCTTTATTATCGGATGTACTTTTCGAACAAAATTCTCTAATTATCGGTTAAATTCGATTAGAGATTTTAAATTGAATATAAAAAAATCTGCTTATAAGAAAATTGTCTTATAGAACATTGTAAAGTTGGCGCAGTAATTAGATGCACCCAAGTTTGAAGATTGTTTCTAAGAAGTTTAAAAAATTTAATCACACCATTGTTTTCCTCGTTTAATTGTAAGTTATGCCATACGCATTTTAAAAATTACTAAAATTACAACGAATTTAACTGTACATAAAATTTACACCGTTATTACTCAAAACCCCGTTAATGTTTGGCACTTATATTTTAAAAAAAGGTTGATTTGAATGTTTTCTACAAGTGTTAAAAAGTTTTTAATTCTAACTAATCGAGAAAAAAATTTCATATGAATTCCTTGAAACATTGTTTTCTTGGCTGTCATATAGATTACTTGGTCTTGTAACTCTTATGACATGTATAGATAAAATATGTCAGTGTAATTAAATTTAGTTGTTTTATATTTATTTAAATAAATTTAAATTTATCAATTTGAGGTTATTCTTAATTGATTTAAATTTATATAAATTGACTAAATTTAATTACAGATATGGAAGTTGTGTATTGTAGGTAACTATAAATGTCATAAAGATTAAAACAAAACCAATGTACAACAATCAAGTTACCGACCTCCAGAAGCCAAGAACACTTTTTATCTATAAGAACTATTTTTCTCGATGAGTTACGATCTTTAAATTTATAAAACTTACTAGTTTAAATTCCAGTACTTTTTTTGTTCCAACTACGATAACATTTAATTAAACTTGTAAAAAAATTTTAAAATGCATATTTCAAAACATACATTTTCATATCTAGGAAAACAATGGTGTGATTAGATGTTTTTTTTTGGGCATCTTAGTTTCTTAGAAAACAACCTTCAAACTCGGGTCCACATAATTTATTCGCCGACAGTAAGGTCGTATTACATAAGTTAAAATAAAACTAAACTATAAAACATTTAACGGATAGTATAGTTAAAGAAATTATAATGGAAAGCGATAAATTTACTAATCGTCTGTCATCGTATAACATTGCTCAATACGGTCAGTCTGAGTAAGTTCAAATTAATACAATCAATTTACTTGAACGAATATAGATTTTATATTGCGGTAAAGAGATAGAAAATAAACCATAGTTTACATGGACTACAGTACATTCAATTGTTCCTCTAATCAAGAACCTTTTATTTAGAGGTCTGTGATGAAATTCGAATTTAAATTTTATTCTTTTTTCCTCAATATCAGATAACGAATAGTAAGAGATCATTTCAATGCGTTATGAATTGAAAATAATCGTTAAATAATATCACTAGAAAACAACCTAACACTAAGAATACCCTAATATACAAATGTAAACAAAATAATATTCATCTTGTGAAAATGTATTTATTCGAATACTACACTTTACTAAGGACTATTTATAAAAATATTTGGTTAAGAATAAAACACTTAGCAATATGTTTTTACGTTTTTTAGAAGTTTTAACATCGTTTGTCCGGTCTGGAGGACCATTTTTCAAACAATTACAAAATAAACGTTTTCTCGAAAAATATCTACGTTATTGCAGTAAATAAAATTCAAAATAGCAACTTAACACATACAACAACAAACAAACGGTTATGAAAACCATCTTTTGGTTGTACACTAGTAAATTTGTTATAAACCATTTAAAACTAAAGTTAAATAAAACCAGGAAGTCAGTTAAAGTCTAGAATTTAAAATTAATATGCCATTGCAATACATATTTGCTATAATTTCGAACAAATGCGTTTGGTACTTATTATATAATACATTCATTTCAAAACACAAAATCATTCATATATTTCAAACCTTTTAAAAAACTATGATACAATGATTAGGTACTTTTATTTCATGCCGAATTTCAACAGTGACTGCCAACATTCCGGACTATAACTGTTAAGCCATGGAAAGGATTGTAGAGTATATATTATGCAAAAGCAATAAAAAGAGGAAAATGTTTTCCAGGTAAGGCTATTATTCTTGCTGGGCCAGCGACCACACATTCCGATGCCAGTGCATTTAGAATGTTGCGGTTTTTACAATAACGAACGTGGTGAAACCACATCCGGACGTGGAATAGATACTCGTACAATATTGTGGTCGACGGATTCAACCCCCTGGGTAGCCAACATAATACTGCTGTCTAAGATTTTGATTTACCTTTGTTCAATAAGAAATATCATTTTTATATTTGGTCATCTAGATGATAGCAAAAGGTTATCCCAAACAAATGTTTCGATAGAACATACTGCGTCAGCGAAATACAATGTTATAAAAACATACAAAATAAAAATGGCATTTTAACATTAAATAAATATTCTAGAACGCCTTACTGTTTATTTAATTATTCTTACGACGTCAATCGTAAATATATGGGCGAATATGGTTTTCGAATAAGTGTGATGAGTGTAGATGAGCGAATGTAGTCATTGTTACAAACTAAGGCCGACTATTCCTTAGAAAGTGTAATTAATTAATACCCCAATGACAAATGAACAGCCGGATGTTATCACCTGATCCCTGTCAAAATGTGTTATGACTCTGACTGGGAACCTCTAGAACTGATGTTATGACTCGAACTGAGGACCTTTAGAATAAAGCTGGGTTTGAAAAAACTACGCTACCCACCAATTTTAAATTTTACCAATTAATACTAAAATTAACTAATTTACAAAAAGATTGCTAAACTACAAAGCTATAAAAACCACGCTTTTATATTTACTTTACGTTAGTTATTACACATCAAAATAATTAGTATTTTTGGGCTCCTCCAACAGAGCTTGTGAATTCACATAACCATTAACTGCGAAACGTAGAATTGCACCCTCCTTAAATTCCAGATATCTCCATATTTCATGTAACCCATCCCCTTCCCTTTTGATTATTTATCAATGAGTAACCATCGTAAATCTCAAGTCAAACGTCAATAACCTAAGTTAGGTTCAATTTTGTGTACAATTCTTTTTAGTGTCAAATTAACATGGCCTTCTTCTTTTCTGCCCTCAGCAACAATCGAAGCTGCGTAAAATATTTGCAGTTACAACTAGAATTTGTGGAATTGTGTTTCAACTACCAGTAAATACGTGAGCCATTTCTTAATAAAATTAAAATGTTAATATTTATCTTATTCACCAAATGTAAATAGAATACCCCTTAAAAAATTCGTATACTTACTTCCTTGATAATAATAACATTTTTTAATAATTATGGAAGTATTGTTGTAATTAGGAACTTTAGGTAAAATATTCCGATTGAAGAAAGGAGGTAGAGCAGTGCGGTTGTCGCCTAATGACCCCAGAACGTTGTACAGGACGGAACAGCCGGTACGGTAATATGAGATGCCACTTTTAACGCTCCTTTCTTACTCAGAATTTAATTTACTTTCAGTATCTAGTTTTATTTTGTTTCACGGTTTCAAAACAAGTTTTCTGTGTCGCCACTCTATCATTGCAATTTGTTCACACGCTTTTATTTAGGTAATGTTATCTTATAGATTATCTGCAAACATTTCTTTTGAATGGCACAAGCAATTTCCATAAAAAAGCACATAGGGCATTTTTAGATAAATATTTTAACTGTATCGTCATTAAAGTAAAGGTAACACTCGATGTCTCCTTAACTATCGGACATGATGTATTTAAAAAGAACAGTATCCTATAAATCTAAAATTAAATTAAGTGATTAAAAATCATATTTATAAGGAGAACTTTAAAGCATATCTGTGTGTGCTTAGACAAACACGGAATTAAATAGATAGACAGGGAATTTCTTCATAGATATATCCTTCAAGATTTTGTTAGAGTTGGGCGTAATAAATTTCAACAAAAATTAAATAGGCGATGGTATAACCTTTTAAGAATTTCATAAAATGAATGTTATGAAAAACAATCTTTTTCTTAGAAAACGTGTTGGGAAAGTTTGATGTAGTAGATTACAAAATGAGAGTAAAGCTATTGAGTAAATGAAACAACATAAAGTAAAAAAAGTATATTTAAAACCAAGAAAAACTAAACAATGTCATGGGAAGTTTTTACTCTTCAATTTGGTTCTTGGAGTTTTAATGGTTTTAAAGGAAACATACTTATTAATTCAAGCGAACTACCAACTTTACGCTTAAGACGTGTGTGCGTTGTGTGACTCAAAACGGCTACTTTACGCACTCCTAAAGAAGTAAACGTATATGGGTTTCTTCACATGTAATATAGCAAACGTAATTGAAGGCCAAAATAAAAATCCATAGAATTACGTAAGAAACTTGTAAACTTGGTGAAAGACCACTTATTCAGACTCAATTGCCTAAAAGTAGGTAAACTTATAGATTTGTCTAAACAAAAAAAACTTTGTTATCTAGAAGAACAAACTTATTGAAGTCGGAAATTTTCAAAATTTATTTTAATCAAGTCATGGTCTGCTCATAGGACAGGGCTAAACATGGCGAGAAAACCGATATTGTACTGATGCATTACCCGATATTGTACTGAAAACGAAAGAAGAAAACAGATATGTAAGTTATTTAAAAATTGTTATTTTCATAAAATATTAATTCTTCATTGCCAATATGAAGTAGACCTAAACGTCTAGACACTACTACATAACGGCAGACAACGTCAGTTTTTAACATAACGCAGGACATTGAATACATTGTATTACCCATGTCCGTCTGCTAAAACTACATTACTTCATGTAAGAGGATGTAAACGTGTAGACCATGACAAAAATAAAACTTCCGGTCACGAACATACCATTGTGTAAATGATATTTACACACCACGAAGTTGATAGTAAAATAAGAAATTGATTATTTTTTTAACGATTATTTTTAGCACTACATTTACTAAAACTGCTAGTCATGGTACTTATATGAGAATTTTAAATAAGTTTTGGAAGAAGGAAACAAAAATGTATACCTACGGTTGTAGCACAGCCATAAACAAAGTTAATAAAAATACTTTATTTCTACTTAAAATTAAAAAAATTTAACTCGTGTTTTCCTAATGTTACTATATAAAATCACAGCCACATTAAAAACCCCTATATGACAGTAACTGGTGAGGTTTAACACTTTCAATTTTATGTTGAGAGTTTACGATTATATTCATAGCATAGTCAAATCTCATTGGGCCAGTCGATTCCACTAGAAATCGTGTTTTATTTTTAAACATTATGGTCTATTTGCAACTGATTAATTGTTACTATTAATCTAATAACAAAAAGTACTATTTGTCAGGATGTGAATATTTGTACATCTGCGATTTATTATTTATATATTCAATAATCTGGTAAAAAAACAATATTTCGGTAACAAACTAATCAAAGTGTTACTTTTATAACTTAAAATACAACCATGTAATTGTAAATAGTGCTATTCATGTCTTAACGATGTTGTAAAAAGCACTTTGACGCGTTTGTTACAGAAAATCTAAATTATATTATAACACAACCCACTGTTATAATATAATTTAGATTTTCTGAATGATTAAGATCTAAAACAAGATTGGTAAACATCATTTGGAGATTTCCAATGCTAAAAGTGTTTTGAGGATCAAACACAAAGAAGTTTGGACATATAAATAATATTATGTATAAAGAAGTCCTGTCGTGTAGAGGTACTACTTTCTACTTTAGCCTACATTTAAAACCAGTTTTTATTATTTTTTTTTTTACCTTAACTCATTATGTAAACACTACAAGAAACACGCGTATAAACTATAGTTTACTGTTGAAAAACGCACGTGTTCTTACAAGCTATCAAACATAACACTACTGAAACAAAGTGTTTTAAGAATCAAATACAAAGTTGGACATATAAATAATATCATGTATAAAGAAGTCCTGTCGTGTAGATGTACTACTTTCTACTTTAGCCTACATTTAAAATCAGTTTTTAGTATTTTTTTGTTTACCTTAACTCATTATGTAAACACTAGAAGCAACACGCGTGTAAACTATAGTTTACTGTTGAAAAACGCACGTGTTCTAACAAGCTATCAAACATAACACTACTGAAACAAAGTGTTTTAAGGACCAAACACAAAGTTGGACATACAAAGAATATTATGTATAAAGAACTCCTGTCGTGTAGAGGTACTACTTTCTACTTTAGCCTACATTTAAAACTAGTTTTTTTCCTTAACTCATTATGAAAACACCAAAAGCTACAAGCGCATAAACTATTCCTACAAGCTATCAAACATGACACAACTGAAACAAAATATATACAAAATAAACAAACATAAACAAAATATGATACACAAAAGAAATACAAATGTTCAACAATACACAAATCAGGCTAATAAAAGGAAACAAATTTTCAACTTGTCTAACTAGCACTCTAACTCCACCAGGTAGGGAGAACTTGAAACTCTACACTCACCAGATGAACTCACCACGTCAAGACGAACGTTATCAGTTAAAGTATGACTAGATGAACTAACCACGAACGTGAAGACGAACTTTATCAGTTAAGGTATCACCAGATGAACTCACCACGAACGTCAAGACGAACGTTATCAGTTAAGGTATCACTAGATTAACTCACCACAAACGTCAAGACGAACGTTATCAGTTAAAGTATCACCAGATGAACTCACCACGAACGTTAAGACGAACGTTATCAATTAAGGTATCAACAGATGAACTCACCACAAACGTCAAGACGAACGTTATCAGTTAAAGTATCACCAGATGAACTCACCACGAACGTCAAGACGAACGTTATCAGTTAAGGTATCACCAGATGAACTCACCACGAACGTTAAGACGAAAGTTATCAATTAAGGTATCAACAGATGAACTCACCACAAACGTCAAGACGAACGTTATCAGTTAAAGTATCACCAGATGACCTCACCACGAACGTTAAGACGAAAGTTATCAATTAAGGTATCACCAGATGAACTCACCACAAACGTTAAGACGAAAGTTATCAGTTAAAGTATCACCAGATGAACTCACCACAAACGTCAAGACGAACGTTATCAGTTAAAGTATCACCAGATGAACTCACCACGAACGTTAAGACGAAAGTTATCAATTAAGGTATCAACAGATGAACTCACCACGAACGTCAAGACGAACGTTATCAGTTAAGGTATCACCAGATGAACTCACCACGAACGTCAAGACGAACGTTATCAGTTAAAGTATCACCAGATGAACTCACCACGAACGTTAAGACGAAAGTTATCAATTAAGGTATCAACAGATGAACTCACCACGAACGTCAAGACGAACGTTAATCAGTTAAGGTATCACCAGATGAACTCACTACGAACGTTAAGACGAAAGTTATCAATTAAGGTATCAACAGATGAACTCACCACGAACGTCAAGACGAACGTTAATCAGTTAAGGTATCACCAGATGAACTCACCACGAACGTCAAGACGAACGTTATCAGTTAAAGTAAAAATAAAAAAAAAAAAACACTTTTAAATTTATGCTAAGGTAGTAAGTAACACCTGAATACGTCGGGAGTTCTTTATACCTGTCGAAACGTGTTTGTTCCTTAAACACTTGAAGCATTGGAAATATCTAATAGTTTGTACCAATCATGAACAATCCAATGCTAATAAGCAACTTTCAAACAAATATCTAAAACAAGTAGTATATTGTTTTCTGCCTCCACACTTCAACGATAATTGAGCGAACTCCTCAGTCTCAACTTCTGATTATTATTCAATTCCCTAGTATATAAATTATTACATTACAAAAATTATAACATGGACCAGAAAAATGTATTCATTAAATTTTTAATAAATAACGCGTCTTATGGTTCGACGTTCTCAGTTTTCATTAACTCTACAAATTTCGTAAGAATTATTGAAAATGAAATGATTATTTCTAAAACAAACTTAACCATTGTTCAAACCTTTGCGTTTTCCACAGAACACGTGCACCGGCGGTTTGTGGGTTTCTTGCAATAAACTGAGTGTATTTAAGAAGTTGAAACCTTATAACCAATTTTCAAAGGCGTATTTCAACAAAAGAACATTTTTGTAAATGTTGTTTTCTCCTGCCATTTCAGAATAGATAATTATCCTAACAGTTGTATTGTTGGTGAACCAAACGAATACACGGAAAACAATTCAAATCAATTAAAAATAAGTTTATTATCAAAAAAAAAAGTACAACATTCACAATAGATTCAAATGAAATTCAACTAAGAATGATCATGGGCTAAAGCCTGTCTGAGAGGGCGAACAATAAAAAAAATAAATAAATAAATAAAAAAATAAAAAACTTATTATGAAGAATGGAAAATGCAAATAAAAAACTATTAAATTGATAAAAAAATTAATTTGTCTATCAGAGTCTACAGGAGAAAATAAATAATAGCACATATTAAAGAAAAAGTAACAAACAACAATAAACTCACACACAGACAGAAGCACGACCACAAGACACTCGCCACATAATCGCGTTTCATGAATAGTCTTACACGCTCATTGTAATAATTCAAGCTATTAATTATTGTACGAGTAATAATGTATAAATAGAACACTTTAATTATGCATCTGAATACCTTATGACGGCCAGTAATTTAGTGAACAGAAAAATTTGCAATATAAAACGAGCTTATGAATTGGCTGATTTACACTAAGACCTCTAGTACCTACATTTAACATAGTTCTAGTAGAATAATTGCAACTGATACTTATAAAAATGTTTCTTGTTCCTAGATATAAACAATAGTAAACACCTTATGTAAATATGGTTGATGAAAAGACAATTATTTTATGAAACAACAAATCTATTTAAACCACATTTAAAATTATTCAATAATTCAGCACTACTGTATAGATCAATATAACTTTATCTAAGGATAAGTATAACAGCCTTTATTTAATGAATGACCACCTCCCATTAGCAAAGTTTAGTTTTAGTCGATTGTATTTTAGTATAAAATGTCCCTTTAGTAAATATATGACGCAGTTCTATGTTGGACTTTAGAACGTATGCTCGCCGCCTGCAACCGTTCCTTTACAGATTGGTAGTCACAGTACGACTCATTGGAGAGATTAGTAGAAATGAATAACAGACAAAGAAACGCCAAGTCGATTGATGTAACTACCTTGGTTTTGTTCAGAACACTGACAAGTAAGCTGCGTCTAGGACCTCTGTTTACGATGTGAGATTCACATTATTGTTATTTCTGATTTTTTACATTAGAAGGAGAGAAGTTAAATTAAAAATGATACCATTTTTACCAAAAGGTATCGGATTGTCTTGGCATATCACTTAGATCAGTGAAGACTGCCGTGAAGAAGAACAAAGAGATAGAAAAATCCTCCGGAACTGCGAGAAAGAAGAGATTGTACTAAGGACGCATAATAATCTCGTGATTGTGAAATTTAACGACGGAAATCCTCGGCTACAAGTGTGTATGGTTCCGCGTACCGTGAGATTATTAAGGGAACCGTTGACAATGACTCGGCGAGTCCACAGTCTATGACTATTTTACTTTCCCTCTAAGTCACTTTGATCTGTCTCACCGAACGGGGGTAAGAGGTAACGGAATCTAGTCTAATGGAGGTTGTCTGGCACCTATAAGATTGTAATTCTGACTTGAGTGTGGTTTACTCCTGTAGGCACTGCAGAAAAAGGTTCTTGAGTCAGCATGAGGTTCATAGACAGTTAAACCGAAGTATCCAGGTACGCCTGACATGCTCGGAATGCCCGATGAGCTTTGTGACGCGACGTGGGTTGAGCGTATATGTCACTAGACTCTCAGAAATGCAAACCGAGCCGAAACTATCGAACCCAGTGCCGCCCCTCCAGCCGCAGAATTGACATGTGGAATGTTCTCAAAAAGAGCGGACACACCCAAATAATCATCGGACAAACGGGTTGATGGCAAATTTACTACCCACCAAGACTTGTTCTCCGGGTGACAGAAACACGTCATAGTTTTTTACTCCGGCACGAGATTCTATTCCTTCCAAATCCGCTAATGGTGAAGTTATACACTCACCTTGGGTGGATACAAATGAGCATCCCGATCCCATCTTTAAGGGCCGAGAGGAGATATACACGCAGACAGTTGTAATCTGCAGACACCCGTTGGGAGAAGTCTCTAGGGGATATCCAGTCCAACGTTACGAGTGATTCTGTCATCCCACTTGACATGTAAAGTCACCTGTGCCTCAGCGCACAGCGAAGGTAAAAATATCTTGACTGACCCATTCATTCCTTTGAATGAACTCCCCACTTCCCCAATGACATCCGACCAGGTAGAGTGGTAACAAGGGGGAAGAGAAATCCCAAAACTGCCAAGTCTATAAGGCGTGCACCGAACCGGTACCAGTACGCAGGCGTCTAATACCTCAACAACAAGGATCCCATTTTTCTTACTAAGCTCATACGCTTAGGTTTTGATTTCACTGTCTCTCACCACCAGAAGCTAGCTCAGGCTGGAAATATACGTATATGTTATATTACTCTGGGGAACAAAAACGTCGGTCCGGATTAAAGATTTTACAAACAAACGCCGATTGAGCTGAAGTTGTTCCCGACTATTGAAGTTACTTGGTTCTGGCCAACCTGATTAGACGCTACCAGGGTATTATTTAATTACCGGCCGAGACGATCAGTTCTCTGCTCTGACGACTTTTATGGAGAATCGGCGATCAAAGGCTGAGGCAGGTCGATACTTTTAACCCTATGCAGAAGTTATTCGTTGCAAAAACGGGCTGCTTCTCTAACCTACGCATACTCTAACGGGTCACCCGAACAATAAAATAGGAGCCCAGGAGAGTGGAGTTTGTTCGCACCGTCTCTAAAACGTTCGACACAGTTTCCCACGAGGCCATAGGATGTCTATTACTCTGTAGTGTCGTCTGGGGTCACATTTGACCCCGCCAGGGTACTTGTGTTGTTTAATGGGATTGGTCGATCGTGTTACCGGACTCTGTATACACGGATAGTCCACGAAAAAGGCGATATTGAAATAATCTTCCATCGAAGCGTGAAGCATGGAAACCCCTTCTCTCTCTTGCTTTTTAACTTATTATAAGTTTTACAAGATACAAGGGCCCATTTTAAAACGGCGGGAGAGCCGTTCCGAAGGGGAATCGGTATCGTGCCTTACCTTAACCGATCTAATTATACTAGCATGGATAGCCCAGAAAGAATTAAGCCTGCGGCCATTGGCTACCTCGGTCATTGAGAATGACACTGTCTATCGCCAAGGGTCTAGCGTAAAGATAAATGGAGCGCGTCCGTGCGGCCACGGCAGACAAATGTTTTGTTTAATTGGGAATAAAGTAGTCCCTCTGATCGGGCATTAATATAAGTAAAGTGAAAACACGCCTTATAGGGGTGTTGCAGAGGGTCGAACGCCTCGCCCTTCCAAAAGATGAACTTGGATCAGACGTACCTAGTCCAAGGGTATCTTAACTAACTGGTTCCTGCCTTACCAGGGATCTCCATTCCACAGAAGATCGATAAGAAGATGAGGGTATTCGTAAAGTGAGTTGTGCACCTCCCACAGTCAAATATGCAACGGAGTAGTCAATTGCAGGAGGAGGAATGGTGGCCTAGGTTTTCCGAGTGTGAATATATCACGGTTGTTTTTTTAAAGGTTCAGCTATTAAATATATATCGTACTGGGTCATTCAATTTTCTTAATTTTCCTATTTGAAGTAAGAGCCGAATATTATACCATTGTATTTTGTGTTACTGACTATTTAACACCCTACATTACATTCATAATTATTACAATAATATTATTGTAATAATTATGTAATAAAACAAATTGATTTATTAATACTAAAATTATCGATATATAACTTTAAAAAAAATAATGAAATAAATTAACTAAGCTAAATCACGTAAACAAATTAAGCTACGCGCTTGATATTAATATAAAAGTAAGAAATGTTTAGACAAGAAAATTAACACTAAGGTTATTTGACCTAAAAGTAAATAATATCTAAGTCAAAAAGTAATACATGCATTTTTGTCTCTAAAATATTTTCTATGCCTAAAATATGAATTAAACAACCTAAATTATACATAAATATAAAAAAAAATCTTGCTTAAACAAAAAGAATTTTTATAAACTATATATTTTAAATAAGAATAACGATACTAGGATATAATTTGGAATTACAAAGATAAAATGAGTAATTATCAGGACGTAACTATTTTTTTTAATAAATGTATTCGCAATAAACTACTCTTTTAAAAAAATAAAATAATGATAATGAACATTGATAAATTTACAAAATAAATATCATAATGATTTTAATATCAAAAACGATTTCTTATTAAAAAACAAAGGTATAGTAATAAGTAAATTAATTAATAAACACAACAACAAAAATCTTAATTATAAAACTAAAAAAATAACTACATTCAAATGACCTATCATGGAGATATTAACAAATCTTTACATAACATATTTTCCAAAGAAGGATATGATAATACATTTAGTACAAAGAACAGCATCAAAAATATACTACAACAATTATTCTACTAAAAATAATGAAAACTGTATGAAATTAAATATTCAACTTGTCCTAAATATTACATTGGCCGATCAGGAAGAAGTTTTAGTAAAAAAAGGAACATAAACAAACTTCAAAATCTATCAACATTTGTTGAACATTTAATTCAAGAAAACTATAATGATTCATCAATTGAAACAAATTTAGAAATTATCCATTTTGGACCTAAAAGTAAAAAAACTAGATGCTATTGAAAAAATGTACATATACAAAAACACAAAAGAAAACCCATCATTATAACTAAACGATCAAATAAAGTTTCACTCAAATATTATGTTCGATTCTATCATACAGATGCAAAATTATGAAGTATAACAAGATCTACAACTTATCCATCTACATTTTTAATTAAATTTTTATATTATCAGCTGTTGAATTAATTATTCTATAGAAGTATTTTTATAACCTTATATCATTCTGTACAACTGAAGATGGTCTTTCGAGACAGAAATCAATCTTGATTATTGAAAACATTACAAAAGAATGCTAAATGTTGTTATATATATATATATATATATATATATATATATATATATATATATATATATATATATATATATATAAACAAAGAATACAAATCTTTAAAATCAGAAATTACAAAAAACCTTTAGTTACAATTACCACGAAAATAAAATATTCACTTGGAATTTAACTGATTGCCTAAATGATAACGCATTTTGTATTTAATATTCCTCATTAAGACCAAAGAATTTATTCTGCTATTGAGAGGGAATATTGACTTACTAACAACTAATACTATAATACCTTTTACAATAGAATATTAATCTCTCTAAATACTCTTTAATTTTTTTTAGAGAAACGTATATTATTATGAAAGTCGCTATACACACTGTTTTAATAATTTGAAAAATTATATTTTCAATACCTACAGAAACCTTTACTAAGTTGTAAAAATGGAACAGTAATACATTAAAATCATGTATATATTAGTAATACAGTAGTATCTTATATGGTATATGTGGAGTACATGCGGCCTACTTTTATTAAAAGCCTACCAGTTATGTTACAGGAATATAAACATTTTAAGCTAAGTGCCTAAAGTATTAAGTAGACCTATATATTTTATGACATTTTAAAATTGTTTTCTAAAACAAACCTATCCATAAAATGTAAAAATGTTATGTTTTAAATATTGTTAAGGAAAATTGGATAAGGCCCTAGATCTGAATAAAAAATTGAAATGTAGACAATAAGTTTTGTATTCTTCAAAACAAATATATTGTAAAATAAAGAGAAAATACGTCTTCGTTACTATAAATAACCAATAAAATTTATTACTCCATCCAACAACTTTATTGTGCCTGAATGAAACCACGATATTATAAAAATTATAGATAACTGGAAAGCTTAAGTCTACCTTGAGCTATGTATACGGGGTAGCGATTTTGTGTACGTTTCAGTACCAAAATGATACGCAAATAATAAATATGGATTACATAAAACAAAAACACTGTCTTAAGTTTCACCAAGAAAGTAAATTTATGTAAACGTACACAACAAAACAATTACAAATATATAATAAGAAGCATACTTTACTTTCAGGAGTTCAAGACCAAACAAATTAACATAAAATAATTAGAACATACTTTGATTACTTACTTGACTTAAAATAGTTAATTACTTGACTGATTAACGCAGATAAGTTATGACTGATCGTCTTTTCGTGCCTAAAATGTCTAAATTAACGTACTTTACCCTAAATATGGAAACAAAATGAACTTTAAGGGTTCAAGAAATGAACTTCAAAAATGTTTCAAAATACTGTGCATTAATTAGCAATAAATAATAATTACATACAAAAAATAAAAATAAAATTATTTGCTGAGATAAAGATAGCCTATGTTTAAGCGGTTACTTTTCCTTAAAATTACTGTGGATTCTTTAACTGCTAAAATAATAATTTTAATAAAAATTTAAATGCCTTAGTACTTGTACATGTAAACTAGAGAAACAAACTTTATTTATTTGTACATACTCTATGAATAAAAAAATTCAAGGATAGGTTCCAAATAAAAAATAAAAAAAATACAAAAGCTTGAAAACAAATATTCAAACTATAATAATAATTTTTATTTTAGTCGAGTAAAGTATACTGATAACTGTGAGTAACCATTAAAAAGAGTAAAAAGAAAAAATTTAAGAAGAAAAGTAAAAATAAGTATATTATAAGAATAATTTTGTTAAATATACTGCAAAATTAAATATTTTATTTTGTACTTTAAAACTAATATAAAAATAATTTTAAAAACCAAGATAATGCTAAATTTGTATCTGCAAATATTGTATAAAAATATTATTTCTTAAAATGTCTTATCATATAAATTTGGACTGGTGTTGCTGTTTGAATGAAAATAAAGAGGAAAATCAAACTTTAATAATGAAAGTAATCGAGATATATATAAATGACAAGACACCTTCAGTTTAAAACCAAGATTAAATTGGTCCAGAAGTTTAGCTAACGGACTTATACGAAATTCAGTGATTTATAACTTAGTTCCCATTTGGTAAAATGTAGGCTATTTTTTACATATAAAAAACAAACAACAAGAAATCACTTAACAGTGTAAAACCACTAATAACACAATTACAGTTTAAAAATTTTAATTTAGACAGAAATTGTCTCAACCGGCAAAATATATTTTGCTAGGACATTTACATATTTAATATAGGCTCTTATAGGTGATAGCAGTTTAAAATAAGAAATGCATACTTAGAAAAACGGTAATGATACCCAATTACAGAGTTGAAGTACCCTAATGTCAGTTATGTGTTATTTGCTAGACGATGATATGGGGTAAATCCCATACCTCTATATTAATATGAGATCATAGTAAAATAAAATTGATCTCATATTCGATATTTGTGACAGGGTGTTACAAAAGGTGGGGCTGTCTAAGCTTCAGATTCTAAGCTAAAAATGAAGAATATTTTTTAATTTTTGCTTTGTTTAGCAGTTAGACGCTATTTTGTTTTATCCATGAAACAATTTGTATCTTTCTTGTTATCTTTACGATTATAACAAAACTTGGGAAACAGGTTCATGTTAGAGAGTAGCATTTAATTAACAACTATTTTTTAACTATCTTGATTAGTTTGCAAATGGCGGCCATTTTATGTTTATTTTAACAAATATCTAAAAAAACTACTGTTTTTATAAAAATGTTGTAAGATACAAAAAAGTTTGTAACCGACTTTCTCTTTCCAATGGTATCTCATTTATAAAAAAGTCTTAAGGAATAACTATTATATGACTTAACTTCAATTCACACTCAAACTAAATGGCTACTAATTTTACAGTGTGTGACCTAAAGTTTATTCATATATTAGTTATTTATTAAGTGATTTTTACAAATGAGGTATCGATGGAAAGGGAATGTTATTGACAAACTTTATTGTATCTTACTACAGTTTTATAAAACCAGTGTTTTTTTTAGATATTTGTTAAAATACAAATAAAACGGCCGTCATTTGGAAAATAATAAAGATATTTAAAAATATTTTTGTATGAAATGCTACCTTCAAAGATGAACCTGTTTACCGATTTTGTAATAATCGTAAAGATAACAACAAATATATAAATTGATTTTAGGGAAAACCTAAATGGCGTCTATTTGCTAAACAAAGTGGGAACTAAACAAATAGTATTCCTAATTTTTAGCTTGAAATCACTCATAGAATCTGAAAATGCATATCCAGCCTTAACCTGTTTGTAACACCCTGTACAAATAAAGCCTTTTTCTTAAAAAAAATAAACATTATTGGCGATGATTTTGGCAAGGGAAGAGCTAAAATGTACTACAAAATATTTGTTAATAACAAACTTACAAAAGAAAGTTCATTATAATTTTAACATGAATTGTAGAATTTAATAAACATATCCACGATAAGAAAAAGAATGAAAAAATTGGTAAAAACTACAGGTAAAAATGTACAGGTTTAAAGGCTTCAGATTAAATAAAAAGAACGTAATTTAGTTCAATTTTCCTTGCTAACGTGTTTTCCAGAATAAAAACTGCGTTTTAAATAAGCTGCAATAAATAATGACATTAACAAGTTATCTATTAAAGATCACGTATGATTATTTTGGTTCTTTGAATGTGTATGTGAGCTAATAAAAGAAATGTTATCTATTAAAGATCACGCATGATTATTTTGGTTCTTTGAATGTGTATATGAGCTAATAAAAGAAATAAGTTATCTATTAAAGATCACGTATGATTATTTTGGTTCTTTGAATGTGTATGTGAGCTAATAAAAGAAATAAGTTATCTATTAAAGATCACGTATGATTATTTTGGTTCTTTGAATGTGTATGTGAGCTAATAAAAGGAATAAGTTAAATTTATTTGCGTAAGCAACATTTCAATTACTTATATAATATGTAAAAATAACTGTAAATTGATTATCAAAATTATAAATACCACTGAAATTTAAATCTACCGTATTTATAATTTTGATAAATTTAAATTAACTTTGCTAATTTATTTATCGTTAAATAGTTATCATTAAATATCTTAAATATAGTACAAACATTTGTTCTCTTAGATTAAGCGTCCAATAAGATAGTACCAATTATCCAATTGGACAAAATATAGACCTAAAGCGATGCAATTTATAATAAGTATTTAATTTAGCGCATTTCATCGTGATTTCTACAAGCTTCATTTTTACGTACCTGCCATGTGGCTTAATAATTCAATATGTTTTTAATATAATATTGGTTCGTTACTATTTATTTGTAAAGCAACAATAATGTAGTAACTTTTTATTAGATGAATCAGATATGATTAATAATTACTATTTATTGATTTGATGTCTAATTTATTTCCAAATATGAACTTGTTAAGTTATAAAATAATATGAAATAATCTATTTATGTGACAATGTACAAGTGTGTTGAAACTGTAACAAATTCTTTAATTACGTGTGCTGTATTAAATTATCCACCAGGGTCGATACCAAACAAATTTGAAAAAAACATTAATATAAAAGTTATTATTATATTGACTTAATAATGAAACTAAACTTGCATAACAATTTACAAGACGGAAGTTGTAAGAGTATGTAAGAGAACTTACGATATCACAAGCGTTCTTACGATATCTTTAATTGGACACAGAACCACTATAACATTACGTTGTCCAATATAGTAAATATATGATTTTGGACTAACATTCTCAATCGAACTACTCATTTTATCAATAAGATATACAACAGGAAATTGTTCATATTATCTGCCATAAATTAAAATAGGAAAAATTACTTAACAGTTTTTCCTCGACTAAAGACATAACAACAATTAAATTTGAATATAATTTTTTAGTACTTAAAATTGTAAGCACTTCAATTATTAATTTTCTATTTAGCTTATATTTAACGGAAAAGAGTAATACATAACTTAATGTTCAATATGTTTAAAACAACGTATTTCAGACTTAAATTAATTATTCCTGAACAGAGATATGGTGCATATTAATTATATTTTCAAACATAATTATCATTCGTTATGAAAATAATATCCTGAAAATATTAAACAACTAGAAAAAAACCACAGACGATCCTAAAACTAACATTAATTGTACTATAAAGCGAGAGATCTCCTTAATATACTTCTCGTGGAATGCGGATGCTATTTTTTAAATAAAATTTAATCTAAAAATATAAATACTAATAATCCACATTCCCCATTACTTATTTAGGATACACTGTTATATAAAAAAAAATTGGGTGTGCGTCGGACCACACGTTGGAAGTTATACTTCTTTGGCCATTGTCATACACCCACTCACGCACACAAACAGACAGGATATATAAATGAAATATAAGACATTTTTCAATATTATTCAATATATTTATCTTCAATATATTATACGTGACTTCATTATTATATTATACACCTATATTATCATTATCAGTAATTTCTTCGATTAAATTTCTTCGATTAACAATCGATTAATCGATAGTTCTTAAAAATTTTTTCTTACTTTTCAGCGTGACGCGGTTTCTCGACCAACATCCCATCCCAAAGTGTCTAACGGGCGCAAAGAAGTATAACTTCAATAAATATTCCCTAAAACACAAAACAAAATCAAATTAAATAACTACGACAGAATACGTTTAGATTGATAGTCGAATTTCAGAATTACAATTGTAACATATTCAGTCACGTATATACTATTCTACGATAGATTTCATATAATCTAACGAAGTTATGACCAAGATATGTAAAACCTAAACTATGGTTAATATAAACTTTAATTTTGTAGGTGTATATTACATCAAGGATATATTACTCTATTATACTCCCTCTGGTGTGAAACAGGAAATTACTAAAAACACATGAAAAACTGTCAAAACTATTTATATCCACTAATGTAAAAAAAGAATGTAAAAAACAAATACAACAGGAATCTTTAATTATTATATGGTCTAAAGATAAAAAAACCTAGATAAAAAAAAAACTATTTCATTCAACACTAAGAAACAGTTTTATGAATACATTAATTATTTGATAACTCGTCAAACATATTTATATATGTAAAAATAATTTTATAATTTAAAAAAAGGAATATCAACTATTCATATTAGTCTATTTTTACACATTTCCACAAACGGATGACAGTTTGTTACTATATTTTTAAATTAATCACTTACACTAACGCTGTTCTGCATATACCTTTAAATACATTTTTGTTTTACAGTCCTTCGTTAGAACACTTGAGATGAATATTACTAACCTGTCAAAGGTTCAAAAAGAAGTTTCTATTGTTTTAATGTTCCAGACCAGCTTCAGTAGTATATGCCATCATTTTGAAATTCATCTAAAATTTTATGTTGATTATTTTTATAAGAAATTGATTTGATTACAAAAATTATTAACAATTTATAGCATACGTTTACATCAAAACGGAGTTACTTTTAAAATGCATATTATGGCACGGTAAAAATACATAAATTATGAAATAGTAACATTCAATTTTTCCTATTTCCAACAGACATTCCCGGTTGGCCAAATTTTGTGTGATAATTTCTGTTATACAAGATTTTTATTACCATAATTACCAAGCGGTCCAAAGATGAAAATTCATAATTTTGTGTACAGAGAGACAAGGAACGGAAATACCTGAACCAACTGAAGACCAGCTTTTGTTAGTTACGTAAATTTAACTTACTCGGGGAAAAGGCAGCGAGGGTCCTTGGAGCGTAAGGGCGTCGGCACGCACACTGGGCGCGGACCGCCAACAATGCCCTGCCAGGGGCGCATGCGCAGGTCGAGGGGAAGGGGTTACCCTCATCCCTAACGTCGGTAACCTTACCCGCAACACGACATCGTTCCAGCGACATCGCAGTACGCGATGTCTTAAAGGATAATTGTTACATAGCGTCCCCCTTTCAACCGTCGACACGACGATAACAACGGCTCATTTCATTTAACAACTAAAACAAATTGAGACAATTATTGTACTGGTAATGTAATACAATCAAGAATGCGGTGGGTTAATGTCTCGACACCTAAACAATATGGCAAGTTTCATGGTACATAATTAATCATATACGGTACTGAAAAAAATTATCTTACATAATTGTTTAATCTTTATACAGGGTGTCCCCTGAACTCTCTGAGGATCTTTTTAGGTATTGATTGTGGGTCAAAAACAAGACATAATATACTATTTCAAAATTGCAAATCACCTCCGATACACTTACAGTCGTCATTTTGTATTTTTATAATTATTTTTTATTTTAAAAACAATTTAATCTATACAGTTCAACTTTGGTATACACATTAATAAACCCATTTTCTTACTGAAATACAAATATAAAAAAAAATTTAATTATTTTCTAAATGGTGGAACTTTAAAATGTTTGATCATTAATAACTTTTAAAATGTTGGGAATACAAAACATTTTTACCTTTAATTAAAGAAGAAATATCATCGAAAATTGAAAACTCTAAGCCATATTTTAATTCATAATCATTTTTATCAAACTTAGACACTTTAATTTAACTAGTATTTAATGTTTTACATGTGATTTTTTTTGTTATTTTTATTCACATATGTTTTCTGTATATACTGTATTACAACTGAAGATGCCTTAACCGGCGAAAGCGCTCTTATAAAAATTAAAATTTGTGGAATTTATAAAAAATGACTTAATTTACAACCAAAGCAATTCCATCAAGCATATACTGCAGAAAATGAACAACCCAAAAAAGTCACGTTATATAACATCGAATGACAAATAACCGAAATTACAGTATTTTTGTACTTAATCGTTTACGCCATCAATGTGTACAGCCATGGTATCATGCCGCGCGAGTCAACCACAACAATACATCAGGGATCTATTCTGATTACTTTTATCCAAAACACTACAATAAAGTGATTTGTGACAGTATTGTAATGAAAATGCCCTAGGAGGTAACGGGGAAAAAGTAGGATGTTATTTTCGTTGTTATTAAATTAAAAACTAATTTTAATTAAAACTAGAATATTTGTAAAATTTCTTTGAGATAAAAAGCAGGTTGTAGACATAAAACAACTATTATTAAAAAAGCATTATACTATATATTGGAACTCTAATTAAATTTATTTTTACATTACAAACGATGTTCAAAATTTCGTGCTCTCATTTGATTGCAAAGGAAAAAAAACGATTGGAAAGTGACTGGCGCACAGAAGCAAGTTTGCTTTTTATTTTTCTTGAATAATTACAGCACCTTCAACAATTCTACCAACCTAGAATTTAAAAAAATTCTAGTTTATAGAGGACTACTTAAGATTAAAATTAATTTTTAATTTTATAACAACGAATTCATCTGCAATTGTTTTCCCATTGCATTTTCTAGGGAATACAATTATTGTTCATTTAACAAGTAAAACGAATTGAGACAATTATTGTATTGGTAATGTAATACAATCAAGAATGCGGTGGGTTAATGTCTCGACACCTAAACAATATGGCAAGTTTCATGGTACATAATTAATCATATAAGGTACTGAAAAGAATTATCTTATATAATTGTTTAATCTTTATACAGGGTGTCTCCTGAACTTCCAAGAACTTACGTATATCTAGGGGCATTTTCATTACAATAATGTCAAAAATCACATTGTTGTAGTGTTTTGGATGAAAGTAATCAGAATAGATCTCTGATGTATTGTTGTGGTTGACTCGCGCGGCATGATACCATGGCTGTACACATTGATGGCTTAAACGATTAAGGACAAAAATACTCTAATCTCGGTTATTTGTAATCTGATTTCATACGTTACTTTTTAGGATTGAAAATGAAATTTACTAGTGAAAGACAATATAACAAAGGTAATATTTAATTTTTTTCTTTCTCAAAAGGAAAATCTTTGTAGTTCTAAACATTTTGATGAAAATGATTTTGAGATAGATTTTAAACTTAAAACAGAAAAGAAAACTAAAGCTATCGACAATTAAATACATTAACAGACTAGGTTTTTGCTGTTCAAATTCTAGCGAATGTAATAAAAGAGCTAAGACTCTTGAAAGGAAAAAATCATTTTCCCTTCTGCAGAAAACAGAAATAAACCGAAATTCAGAACTTCCTTCTGAGTGTGTATCTGGATTTAAAAAATACCATAGTACCCATAACCAATTATTACACATAGAAAACAGTTCAGCAGTAAACAAAGATTTACAATGATTTTTTTTAAATCAAGAAAATTTAATTATAAAACAACAATTCTATGAAACGGTACACGATTCATATCACTGTACGTGTACTGGGTAGGTCAATCAATACCACTCTACGAGTATGGGTGGATGGGTGGATCAAAACAGAGGATATTAAAAAGTTAATACCATTACCAATATATTATATATTGTATCAGTACCTAGCCAGAAGTATGAATCATGAATTTTAAAAACAAATTAAATGATCACGTTTGAAATATGCTAAGTAATACCATTGTATATTTATACTAATAAATAGGTAGCAATGCAAGTAATGTGAGTGAGATACTGAAAATAAGTTTAATACTGTGATTTTACAGAAAATCTTCCATTATTTGTAGTCATAGTCACATGCCCAGGCCGAAGTGTATCGAACGCAGCGAGTCGGGGTTGGCACGCCAAGCGTGCAGGGGTGTCCTCTAGTAAATACTAAAGCAAAATTTAATTGTTTTAAATGTTTAGGGCAGGGCTAAAGGCCAGCCTGTATTAATTGCTAGAAATAGGAAGAAACACACGTGCTATATTGTAATTTTATACGTTGTAATGTGTTTATTTAACATGTCACTGAATTTCATAACAACTATAAAAACTGAGTAACAGTTTATGACTGCAGTTGTGTTAAATTTAGTCGGTTTCATTAAGCTGCAACTCGAACTGAAACTATTTTGAAATGTAATCCGTCATGTATCTTACCTTAAATTGAGCATGTATCGGCATGTGAATAGGGAAAGTAGCGAGGCATGACATTCAGATATCACTAACAGGTATAAATAAGGTATTGCTGATTCTGTTAGAAACATTTCAAATCTTCCAAATAGCTGAATAAAACTGCTTGTGTTTGAAGGTCAGCTAAAGGGAGCTTCATTTTGTTACGCAGGCCTGTTATTAGAAAATTTTGATAGTTTATGGAGTGTTATTTTCAAATTGATGTTCATGAAAATAATGGCTTTGAAAAGTCATTTCCAGATTAGAAGTATGTATAAATTGGCGGATGAATAAATAAGAAGTGTAGGTTGAATGTGTTGGGCGTTATGATATGGGAACTAACTTAACTTTATATCATACTAACTTATAACTTTTGTAAGATACGACAAATTGTTCGTTAGAGCATTTGATTTGATAGCAGAGTTTTGGAAATAAAGATTACAAATTTATATTTAAGTAACTATAGGGTCTATTTACAAGTGCAAATATGGTCGATCGAACCTCGTAACACCACGGATTGAGGAAAGGAAGTCAATGAAAATGTTTGAATTACTACTACTGCGACGCCAGCCACCATCTTGTGCACGACTGGGTGGCTCTCTTACAATGTAGAACATATCCTTGTGTACACTACTGTTTGTGAGAAGTGTAAGGGAGCTTGAAGACGCGGACAACCTCAGCCATCATCTTGTGCACAACAGGGTGGCTCTAAATTCAATGTAGAACATATCCTCGTGCATGCTACTGCTTGTGAGAAGTGAGAGGGAGCTTGAAGACACGAACGACCCCAGCCACCACCTTATGCACGACTGGATGGCTTTACTTACAAAAAAGAAGAAGGATAAAAAGGACGAAGATCCTCTTATTTTACCAGGCAAAGTTAGTGCTAAGAAGGCTTCTGTAACACAGCCTGGGGACCAACGGCTTAAGAGTGACTTCCGAACACCACCAGTGACCGGGCAGGCGGGCTGCGTGCAAGGACGGAATCGCTCAGACGGTCACCCATCTAAAGGACAGCCACGCTCGATGTTACTTGACTCCATTATCTTGCAATAACGTTAAAAACATAGGGTCTAGGCTACTGGCGATGTAGAACATATCCTCATGTACGCTACGGCTTGTGAGAATGAGAGTGAGCTTGAAGTCACGGACGACCCCAGCCACAATCTTGTTCACGACTGAGTCGCTCTCTTTACAATTTAGAAAATGATTCTCGTGTACACTACTGTTTGTGAGAAGTGAGCTTGATGACACGAACGACCCCAGCCACCATTTTGTGCGTGATAGGGTAGTTCTCGTTACAATGTAGAACGTGATCCTCATGTACACTACTGTTTGTGAGCACGAACGACACCAGCCACCATCTTGTGCACAACTGAGTGGCTCTCGTTACTCTCGTTACAATATAGAATATATCCTCCTCGTGTGCACTACTTCTTGTGAGAGGGAGCTTGAAAACACGAACGACCCCAGCCACCACCTTGTACACGACTGGGTGGCTCTACTTACAAAACATAAGAAAGAAGATCGTCTTAATTTACCAAGTGAAGTTAGGGCTAAGAAGCCCTCTTTAATACTTAGCCTGAGGGCCAACGGATTAACACCAGTGACCGGACAGGCGGGCTGTGTGCAAGAACGGGATTGCTCAGACGGTTACCCATCCTATGGACAGCCACTCTCGATGTTGTTTGACTCCGATATATTGCGATAACATCGAAACCACAATAATTAGTTAAAATATGTTTGCACAAGACATTTTGCTCAAATATAAGCGTGCGCTTCAAATTATTGCCTGTGTAAACTATTATACACAATCATATATATTAGCTTTATTGAAATACATAGTTTATTTCGTTTTCTTGTGTTGAATCACCTTTAATTTTGTTTACTGTTGTTTGTTATGCATTGACCTATGTCAGTAATCTAGTACACATAATCAAGTTTTATATTTTGATTCTTGAAATACCGGTAGTGGTGTATTATAATCTAGTGTTTGTGATAATATTGATTGTGATATTTCTATAATGACACGCAGTTCTAAACTCACTAAAAGCAGGAAAGGTGTTGGTGGACGTGGCAAGAAGAAAACTGTAGTCCTAAATATAAATACAATTGCGGCTGTTGAATGCTCTAGTTATAGTTCTACGTCTCAGCTTAAGAAAGTGTCTAGTTCTACAAAGAAAATAGATTTGTCTGAATACGAGACTTATGATAATGATTTTACTTTAAAAATGAAATCATAGATATAGGAATATTGTCTAGTAAGCTCCAAGAAAACTCAATCGTTGTAAAAAGAATGGTCTACAAATCCGATCTGTAAACATTGTAGGCCTATTTTGTTCACACTGTGATTTTAGTGATACATTTACTAACTCTAAAGAAGTTGACATCCCTCATAAGGGCTCAAGTGGCATGGAGGGGGCTAGTATTTCAAAAATATTTAGTCGATCATTGGAGCGGTATGATGTCAGATATGTAAAATATTTAAGAGATGGAGTCTGCAATAGTTTTGATAGTATTGTTGCTAGTAATCCCTATGGAAACATTAAAATAGAAAAATTAGAATGCATAAATCATGTGATGAAAAGGATGGGTGCTAGACTTCGGCGATTGAAAGTCGATTTCAAGAATAAGAAACTGGTAAAAGTTTAGGAGGGAAAACTCGCCTCACTGACAATTTAATAGACAAAATACAGTCTTATTATGGAAAGGCCATAAAGGAAAATAAAAACAACCTCCAACTAATGAGACAGGCTGTTTGGGCCATTTGTTGCCACATAGGCTCTACCGACGAGAAACCAGAACATCGCTTATGTCCTGACGGAGAGTTGTCCTGGTGTAAATGTAACAAGGCCATGACTCAAAACAAAGAGTATACACATAATAAAACTATGCCAGAGGCTATAATGACTGCAATAAGCCAACCTTCAAGGCACTCGTTGACCAAAACCTATTAAAAAAATGTGTACATGGCAAGACGCAAAATGTCAACGAGAGTGCCAATAGTGTCATATGGGCCAGGCTATTGACACTATTAACAAAATAATTTTGTTACTCTAAAAACCCTTGAATTTGGAGGTTATGAAGCAGTTGCTAGTTGCAATGATGGACACATTACAAAATGCAGAGTCCTACATGAAATGGGTCTTCAACCAGGTATTAGCACAATAACCGCAATTAAGTTATTTGACTCTGAACGTATCCGAAGTGCTGCAAAAGCAGTTTCAGACTTCACGAGACAAGCAAGAAGGAAATATAGGCTGCAGATGAGAAGGCTTGAGGAAAATGAGGAAGAAACCCCTGCTTATGAGGCTGGAATGTACTGAGGTAATTGATAAAAATCAATATTTTTTTGTCTTTTATAGTTTTCCGCAAATTTCATTTTTTAACATAAAACCCCTATTTTCTCAGGAACTAGTAATGATATTAAGTTGAAATTTTTACCTAACGTGCATAATAATATGTCACATAAGCTGAGTTTTTTTTATAGCGTGAAAACTGAAACGGTTTTATTTTTTAAAATAAAACAACAAAAAATAATTGAAAATTTTGAAAAAGGATCAAACAATTTTTTTTCTTGGTTATCTTTCTAATGCTTGAAATAAAAAAAAAACAGTATGTGTATATAGAGTTGCTTGAACCCCAGGAAAAAATTCAAATCAATAAATCTAGTAGTTTTTATCAAACTGGGCTATTTATTAACATTACCGAGATGGGCATTCCGGGTCCCCATAACAAAGAAATTAGGTGGTGAATCTATCGGCGAACACGAACAGAACTGGAAAATGCAAAAACGGACAATGTTATTTTTATAGACGAAACAGATTGATTCTTGCCTGAAACGTTCGACAACAACATACAAGTGCGACTCATGGGCGTACTATTTTGTACCAATATAATTTTCTCAGCAAAAACAGTGAATTAAGTGTATAAACAGTAATATAAGTGGTAAATAGCCTGAGTTTAAAAAGCCATTTTTAAAAGTATAATCAAATTATTCAGTTAATATAATCTATTAAAAGTATATAGTATTATTATTATCTTAATACCAAGTTTAAGTTCTCAAAGTTCTAGCGAAAACATTCTACAACAATTCAATTAACTTATTTTTCTGTATTAGTTGGTCAAATTGACAATTAAATGTTGCCAAAACACTTGTTTCAATTAAACAGCACTAAAATCACGTGTTTCTTCTATTAACAACAATATTTTGTTGTTCATATTCCAAACAAGACAAAGGAATATTGATTTATGTTTATTTTGATACCTTGTTATGAACAATCACACTGCCAAATATAGCGATTTTAATTTTTCATGTGTTGCAACAGGAGGTATAATAATAATAATAATAAATCCTTTATTGCATGAACAATATAAAAAATATTGTATCGCAAACGTCCGTATTAAAATTAATTAACCTAAGGCTTTAATTTAAACAATCATTCATAACAATAAATACACACAAACATACATACAAGGAGGGCATTCACACAAATCTACCTATAGCGTTTGAAACTCCCACAAAAGTCAACGGGATGTGTCTAGCCAATTAAGTTGGTCTCCTAGTCGTGTGCTAGGAACTCTCCGATGCTGTAAAAAAAATTGGGACAACAGTATGTCTCTCAAACGGGTCTTAAATATTTTTGAATTTGGAGCAATTTTAATTTCTTTAGGTAAGCTGTTAATTAATTTGACACCCACCTGCGAGGGCAGGTGTTGATAGACTACCATTCTGTGTTGCCCAGTACGGTAGTCAACTCTGCCTCTAGTATTATAATTATGTAAGTCACTGCCCCTTATCAGGTTGCATTTGGACATACAATATAAAATTGTTTCTAGAATATACAAGCAAGGCAGAGTCAACAGCTTGAGTTGTTTGAACATTGGTTTGCACGACTCTCTGCTCATTAAATTTGCAATAATTCGGACTGCCTTCTTTTGTAGTCTAAACATTCTCAAGAATTCACTATATACACCACCTCCCCAAATCACCAGTCCATAGGAAAGGTGAGGGTAAATGAGACCATAATATGTCGTCATCAGTACCTGAATAGGGCAGTATTTAGAGAGAGTCCTCAGTGCATAAATGCCTGAGGATAACTTAGAGCATACACTATTAATATGGTCATTCCATGTCAAACCTCTGTCGAGGTATATTCCAAGGAATTTAGTGGACTCCACTTCTTCTAGCACAGAGTCCGCCAGTAACACTGAGGGGCTACTTCCGAAATCAATGGGCCTCAAACAAAAGTTGATGACCTGTGATTTTGTTTAATTTGTTTTAAGGTTCAACATATTAAAATGCTGAGCACAACTGTTCAAATCAAGGTAAACGTTTAATTCTAGATTTTCTTTACATCTTTTTACAGTTTTCACTAAAGCAAAGAGCTTATTGGACGAGTTGACCATGCTGCATCGATGGACCAATATCATTGACACGAATCAAGAACAGAAGTGGGCTGAGTATTGATCCCTGGGGACGCCATAACTCAGCTGTTTGGATTTTGAAAGTTTGTTTGAAATTTGGACTTGCTGAGATCGATGGTTCAAGAATGATTTTAACCACAGGTGAGAAACACCTCTGATACCATACGTCTCAAGTTTTTGTAGTAGTATACTGTGGTCAACGCAATCGAAAGCCTTGGAAAGGTCTAAGAATACACCTAGGGTGTGCTTACGACCTTCAAGGCTCCTGACAATTTTATCGACAAGGCTGATCACAACTGATTCTGTAGTTGATTTACCTTTCCTAAAACCAAACTGATTTTGTGAAAGCACATTGTGTTTTTCAAAAAAAGTTCATCAACCGTGACAGAAAAAGTTTCTCGAATATTTTACTGAACACGGGTAAAATAGAAATAGGCCTGAAATTATCTATTGAATGGAGATCTCCTTTTTTAAATATTGGTGTTACTTTTGCTGCCTTAAGAGAATTTGGAAAGGTTCCATTTAAAAAAGAAAGGTTGACTAACATTGTTAATGGGCATAAAATATGCTGATAACGTTTCCTAATCAGCCACATCGAAAGATAATTTATATCATTTGATTTTTTAGAATGGAGGTGACGGATCAAGGTATTAAGGTAATACTACAGGAGCTACAAGAATATATTGAAACAAGGTTTGTCCTATTAGGGTATTAAACGGGCTTCGGAAAATGGGACTTTTCTTGTTGATATGCCTGATACAGAAAGAAGCACTAGAATTATAAATACTAGGACAGTTCAGACTGAAAGAAAGTCTTACTGAGGTTTCAGCACAATCCTATACTTAGCACTGTGTTCGTGGCCAATGAAATGGACATACATTCATTGAATAATGACATACAATCCATGCGGAGAGTAATGATGACGACCTAATCCATTACTTTAAAAAGGTACATGCAATATACCAACTATTTATCCAATGGAATTTTCTCAATGGGCTTTGATAAAACCCAAGAAACTGCCCGTTTCGAAACATAAATTCTTTTTACTGACGAGGTATCTTTGAATAAAGACTAAATATTTATTTTCGTAATAGCCATTATTGGGCTCATGTAAATCCCCATTTTACTTCAGCACGAGGTCTCCAAGAAAGATTTTCTGTCGTTTGTGCTAAGAACACACACAACCAACAAATAGGGCCATTCATATTACCAACCCCCGTAAACTTTTCAATGTATTTTATATTTCTGCGAGAACTTCCTCAGATGTGTTAGAATACGTACCCTTAGACATTTAAAGGGTGACTCACTACTAACTACATTAACTTCACCATCGGGTTCCACTTACAAAGAGGTTCAATAAAGTTCATGCAAACTATGATCCGATTCTTAACCATTTGGCTCTAATGGCGTATTTGTGATTTTTTTAAATTACACGATTTGTTACTGTTAGTTTGACGGTAAAACCAAAACAATTTGATTTATGACATGGAAAGTAATACCATATATAGTACTCAAATAACAACCCCTAATACAACGTTCTTGAATAACTATAAAGTTGAAAGTTTTTACAAACTATCTCCTTTAAAATTCAAGGCTCAATGAAAGCAGTTAAATTATTTGTATTCTTATGTTCAATTACTGAAAAACGTGCTTATACATTTATCTTTTAAATAATGTATAAACATTCAGGGGTTATATATGAAAAATGTTGAAACATCATTAAAAAATTGTTAAGGTATATCGTATTGACTAAAGACTGTATATTTGTAATTTCTGTACCAGCTGAATCTGTTGACTTTATCAGCTGATTAGAAATTAAAATAGTAGTTAGAATCAGCTGATATTTTATTGTTGTATTATAAAACAATTTATTTATATCATTTTCAATTGCGAATTAAAAGTAATACATAATTAATGCCATTTATCATTTTTTTTATTCGTAATGTCACTTACCAATTGAGAATATGTAGATATTATTGGTATTAAAGGGTTTTGTGACTATAATGCAGCGTTACTGACCCTTAATTTAGTTATATCTTTTTTTAAATAGATTTTTGAAATTAAAAAAACCTAGATAGAGATTAAGGATGTTAAGAGAAAGAATAAAAAATAAATAATTATATTATATAAATAAATTATTCGTTTTAAGTCGATGAAACTTGTTACAAACAGACCTTAGTAAAAAAAAAAACATAAAAAAATACGATCCATTTCATTGCAAAATTTAGTAATTTTTATTTATTTCGTCTATTTTATAAATTATGTTACATTCATTTATTTAGTAATTTATAACTTTAAATATTATTTACATTACAAAATTGTAAAAGGCCCATTACTTTGACACTTCATATATTGCTTAGTAGCTGTTATGGAATTAGTCCAGGACTTTAGCTGACAGTCAGCAGAATGTATGGATTCCATGGAGTTAGAAAAACGTGTCGCAAATACCTAGGTCTCCTTTGGGCTGGTTTTGGGGAAGACAAGTCAGTCTGCCCCTGGCAACCCTACCTGGTTAATATATTCCTAAAAGGTAAGGCAGTTAAATTAAAGACTTATTAAATGTCCTTACTTTGATACTAAAAGTTAAATATTTTATTTTAGTAAATTGTTTAAGATTAAAGTTTAAACATTAAGGGATACAAATTGTCTATTAAATTCAGTTATAGGGTCTAATGGTTGTATTTGATTTACCCAGGTAATATAATTGTTGGATACATTTTGTACTTAGTACATTTCATTTTAAATGTATACTGAGTAAAATTATCATTTAGATGATTTAAATTCTAAACAAAGTTGTTGGGCATCTTATTCGTATGCTAGATTAATAATTATAAATAACGTTTTAATTGTTTGTGACTGTGATTACCCAAACCTCTTACATACTGAGAGAGTAAGTTAGCTGTACGATCAAAATCGCAAGTCACAGAACATCGCAATATTTGTTGCATGAGTGTTTAAAATTGGGTGCGCAGTATATGAGGGTGTTTAAACACAAAACTTAAAAAAAGTGTAAATACATCATTTTAAATCGTCTAATTGTTGAATTCCAAAACGGTGTAAAATTTTAAAGATTTAAAATCACAATATTAAAGGGATCTCCACCCCCCCCCCCCCCAGTGAAATTGGAAGCTGGTTGGATAAGTTGAATATTTTGTCGATTTAATAAATTGCTCTGTGTTTCATTGAACGATTTCATATTTTGCATTTTTGTTGTATTTCATATTGTGTTTTATATATCGTGTTAATAGGTTATGTGTGGTAGTTTTTTTAACAACATTTGACTTTCATAAAAATAATCCGTAGGATCTAAGGATGTAGTGTTAGTCTTTTCTCGAATTCGTATGTGTTAAGAGAAAGAAAAGAATACATAGTTTCAGATGTAGGCTAAGTTAGTAAGTAGACCTGAAGACGGCAGGAGTTTGTTTAAGAAACGTTGTGTTTGTTTCCTAAACACTTGGAAGCATCGAAAACCTCAAAATATTATCTTGTCCAATATTCTATTCTTACTTCACCTAATCTTGATTTCTAAGCTGATAATCTTTCGAGTAATTAAATGTTATCGAGTAAGATCAAAGTAAATACAGTACAAGCAGGTAGAGGTCTCCGAGAGATAAGGAAGGCTGGGACGCAGGTGAACTGCGCTGCAGGCTAATAACACATAATGAGAGGGCGGCTGTGCTGGCAGCACATGTTCTGTGTGCTGATTGTATCAGCTACAATTTGTGTCAGCTTAACTTACTTCCACCTTATTTAACTTATTTTACTATAGTTTAGGATTACTGGTTACAAATATTTTTCAATTATCTACGGTAGACGTGCATCCAACTAACTGTCCGATTTTAATTCAATTAGGCTACATAGTACACGATCACTGATAAAATGTACTTTAACATGACCGAAAATAGATACCATTACGCTGCATTAAGTTCGATGTGTTAGTTTAACACAATATTATACATTCATAGACATGCGCAAAAAACTATCCAGTTTAAGAAAATCAAAATTTTAGTTGCACAACATACTTTCCAATGCAGCTAAAATCACATCGTTGTCAAGACTGTTTCCTAATGGTTTCCTCCAAAATACGAGACTCTTTGATTACAAACAATTGTCTTGGTTTTATTAGAGGTTATATAATTGATTTTACAAGGGTTATATTCAATTAGACCCTTTAACTGATATTATTTATCAGTAGGGAAGAACGATATAAGAAGTAGACTTTGTCCTGTAATTATGTCATCCACTCATAAACAATCATCACTAACAGACAAACTATGACACTAAACTGAGATCTTTTCCCTACAGTATGTAAATTAGTACAAGTTAGATTTTAGTTTAGTTAGAGTATGAAACAATAGATAACTTTTGATTAAGTTATCTATTGTTTCATACTTGATTGTAGGCTAGAATCTGATTTTAAGTAATACAGTCCGAAATTAACAATTAAAATAACGTATACATTGTTATAGAGTTTAATTTTATTTAACCTTCACCCACAAAGTCCTACCAGATTTCCCCGTTAACGCCCTGAGATAGTATAAAATAATTTTTAAAAATTTTCAAAAGTAAAAACTTGATTGAATTTTGTAAAATAGTGTAGAGTGGGGATAATTGATCATATGGGATACTTGTGCCACTCAATTTATTTTTCAGTGGGTTAGTTTTATCTCCTAGGGGTGGTATCACAGTTTAGCATTGACCGTAATCTTGAATTAGAAAAACCCTTAGCTGTCTTGGATCAAGTTTGTACTGTAGTTATACAGTATGTTTATTGTTCTTACGTCTCTGAAGTAAACAATTTTAGGTTAGGTTTTATGTATTCTAATTTTATTTTCAGCAAAAATAAACTTAGTTACTTGAATCTATGCAAAACGAGCATTATTTTTGGTCTAATGAGGTTTAAAAATGTGCATGTATAACCTATAAATAGCCGTCTAAACAAATATGGTGATGATGGGGATACTTGTGACACTCAAAATGGCTGGTATGACATACAGTTAAGCCATGGCTCAACCATCCCCTCATTACTAAAACTGGTTATAATTTTAAATGTTGCTGTATTATATAAAATAATCATAAATATTTTGTTCAAATATCTGATGTAGGCCTAATATAGAATCTACACTGCATAGTAACTAAGGCTATTTGTTTTTATTTATTTCTTTTTTAAGAATAAAACTTTGTTATATTATTTATAATAATCATCAAAATCTACCTCATGTAGGCCTAATATTGAATCTAAGATGCACAGCCTAAGCTATAGGCCTGTATATTTATTTTCTATCAATCAAACATTACATAGATTGTTATTTCAAAGAATACCGCAGTTCAACAAGCGAAAAGATGGTGCAAAGGAGCGAAAATAACTATGGAAGCTGCCTGCAAGGAGGTTGTTGAAGGAGTATCTTGATATTGATAGAATGACTTTGACCAGGTATGTTGGTAAATATAGATTGAACCCTGGCTATGCAAGCAATCTGCAACCTAACTTTAAAGTTAGGTAAATTTTCAACAAAGAAGAAGAAGAAATGTTGAATGATTACATTATGAAAGCATCCAAATACAACTACGGGCTGTCAAGAAAAGAAGTTTGTAAATTGGCCTATCAGTTTGTAGCAGCAAACAATAAAAATGTACTTCCGACATGGAATTTAAACCGTGCAGCAGAGATTGATTGGTTTCGGGAGTTTTAAAGACACCAAACCTTGTCTCTTAGAGAACCTAAAGCCACGAGCCTTTTAGAGGCACGAGTTTCAACCACACTAATGTAAATTTTTTTTGCAGATTTAAAATAAGTGATGGACAAACATAAATTAGGTCCTGATTAAATCTGGAACATTGGCGAAACTGGTGTGACGACCGTGCAAAAACCCGCAAAGATTGTCGCTAAGAAGGGGGAAAACAGGTTAGCCATGCAACCTCTGCTGAACGAGGTGTTTTAATCACTGTCTGTTGCACAATTAATGCAATAGGCAATACTGTTCCGCCATTTTTCATATACCCCAGAGTTAACATGAAAAAATGTTTTTTTGAAGGGTGGATGTAATACCATCATTTCGTCTCGCATTCAAATACAAACAGTCAGCGCAGGCGCGGTTGTAGCAGCAGTAGGTCATTCCAGGCAGCTGATCGGCGACCATCAAACTCAATGCCATCAAGCAACAACAGGCAACTAAATCAACGTGGTCGTGCTGGTATAACCTCCACAAGTGTTGTGTCTGGGAAGGTTATGTTCAGTGGTAATGTGAAGTTTCGCAAATGTGGCTACAGTCATTATGTAAATAAAAAATGTCCTGCTATGGGCAAAAGATGTAGTAAATAGGGGTTATTCAATCATTTTGCGAATCAGTGCAAGTCCAGAATTGTAAATAGTATTGACCAAAAAGATGATGATTTATTCATAGGTTCTATTGATGTAATTAATTGTATTTCAACCAAAAATCGGAAGCAATGGAATTCAACATTGTTAGTTAATGATGCGCCTGTAGTCTTCAAAATAGACACTGGTGCTGAGATAAATGTTCTGAATAAGAAGGTATTTCATTCTTTGTATTTGGTTGATGGAAATCTTGAAAAGGCAAATGTTAACCTAACCTTATACACTGGCCAGAGGCTAAATGTAATAGGTAAATGTAGTTTAAGTGTAGTTTATAAGGATCTTACTCATTGTTTAGAATTTTTTGTGGTAAATGCTAAGGCACCATGTATTTTAGGCCTAGCTGATGTAACAGGTCCACCAAATTGACGAGTAAATTAATTAAATAAAATAAATATTAAATTGTTTTATTGAGAAAAGGAATATATTTAATTAAAATAATTAATGAATGTTCAAATTATATTCGAGAATCGTTGTAAGTAAATAACCAGCCAGATAGAAAAGCAAGCAGAAATATCTGTCCCAAACAGACGCTTGAAGCCATAAATAACATTCCTTTCATTGTTATCAACTCAGACATGGGCTGGCCTATTCCAGGAAAATATCGCAGTAAACAAGTGTTGGACGGGTCTATGAGGCAACGGTTGACAACGCAACAGATGCGTTCAAATAATACTTTTAGTAAAGAAAAGATCCGGGGAGCGCAGCACGTGAAATGTGTCGAACATGCAGAGCAGACGATTTTTTTTTTTTTTTGAACTCTCGAAACCAAACGACTGGTTGTAAGGGAGGGGAGACCAAAGCTCGACGGTTGAGAGATATACCTCACCCCATTTGAAAACCCTCAGCCACAGAAGGAAGACGAGCAAGATGTCTTCATCGGCCGAACTCCTGCGACCGCATGGCTGTAGCTACTCTAAATAGTAAACTTGTTTAAATTTAAATACTGTGTGGTGCTTTAAAGAAAAGCTTTTCTTATAAATATCTAATGTGCGTGCGGTGTTGAATATTTTAATTAAAGAAGAATCGACAGATACAGAGATTCGTACTGACTGTCACCTATAACAAAATAGCATCATCAGATAAGTTCTAGCAATAAGCTAAGTTTCAAATTATAGTTTTCAAAATAACTTTGTTAATAAAATTAAGTAAAATCAAATTTTTATTGTCATATTATTTAAATGAAATATAGAAAGTAAATTCAAAGAAGTTTCATTTTCAAATAGACATTTCTTGTAATTCTCCAATTGAAGTGTCTTTTTTAACCTGTTAAGGAGTACTGACGGCTATAACCGTCAACCTACCTAGGGTCTACAAGAGTAAGCAAACTAACCATTAATGTACCCCAGGGAGTAAGAACATTTTTTGAGTTTAATGTTTTCAAAACTTGTTTTATTGTTATAAAATGCTAATATAATTGCTTATATAAGATTACATTAATTTAAAATGTTGGCATAGTATGATAACTTTCAAAACAAGGATGCACGCAAAGTGCTACTTCACATTTCTTGCACTCATAAGCAGTTTCTTTTCTTTTGCGTTCACCTCTTGTTGTGTTTGAGCACACAAAGCACCGTTTAAGTTTTCGTCGGCCATTTTCTCTTGATGGTAGAGGGCGTGGGAAATGACGACCTGACAAGCGTAGTGGCTGCTGGGCTCCACCCACCAGGCGTGGCATGGCTACGGCCTCCTGTTTCAGTGCATTATGTCTTTCCAACAATTGCCTGATGAGGTTTATGCGGAAGTCCATAATTTGAAGCTTTGCATTTGGGTTTTTTGACTGCATGTACTGTCTGCAAATTCATACACATATCGTAACACAAATAGTTGTATATTGAAAAACAAACAACAATAAAAATCGCCACATATTTTATTTATTTATTTATTTATTTTTTTTGTGGCCTGATTTTTAGTTTATTATTTATAAACAACTTGTTATCATATTATATGTATTAGCTGTTATCAATTATTAGAACATGGATAGTATTTATTAGTATTTTGAAAGTTACTATAATTTATATAATTTTATGTAGAAAGATGTTTGAGTCAACTTACCTGTACAAATAGTATGAATTCAAAACACTAAGATCCAGAAGATGGAAGAAGAGTTTGATGTACCATTTTATGCCTTTTCTAGTAGAATCATTGTATGATACCATCATGTCACTTTTATCCACAGCACCCATATTGGAATTGTAGTTTAGCACACACTTTGGCTTTAGTACACCTTTGTGTGACCTTGTATCTACACTAACCATTGAATGCTTGTCTACTGTTGATAAAACTGTCACGGGCCTTTTATCACACCATTTTACAGTGATCATATTATCTTTGTTGCGTACTTCAACTTCGCCAGGTTTCATTTTCTTGGGTAAACAAGGTAGATTTTTTCTTTTTGGGTTTACAGTCCCACATGCCCCAGTGTTTTTATCATCTAACCATGAAAACAAGTCCGGACTGGAATACCAGTTATCCATGAAAATCACATGGTTGTTATTCAGATAAGGCTCCATAAGTGTTTTGAATACTCTAGATGATAATCCACTGTCCTTATCGTCTTCACCGTCAAAATTTGTGCCTTTCCCTGTATACACGATAAAATCTAAGATAATACCAGTTTGACAGTCGCATAACACAAATAACTTAACACCAAATCTTTTCCTTTTATTTGGTAGATATTGTCGAAAGGAGAGTCTTCCTTTCCATAGCATTAGTGATTCATCAATCACTAGATTTTGGTAAGGTTGTAGCAATGAACGATACTTTCTCCTCAAAGTTTCCACTGCTGTTCTAATTTTACTAAGTTTATCTTTGCCATTTGAGTTGCAATTATCATCAAAGTGTAATAATCTACGTAAGAGCAGATACCTGTCCTGAGTAAATAGTTTTGAAAAAATAGGAGTTGCAATAAGCGGGTCAGTTGACCAATACTGCTTCAAGGAGTTCTTCTTACAGTGTGCCATTAGCAGCGTCGTCGCAAAGAAACAGAACAATTCATTTTCATTAGTGGGTGTCCACTTACTGAGCTTTGAGAACTGTGGCAATACACCCTTACAGGATTCTGTGTAATATTTATTTGTCTCTTGTGCAATATGAGATACAAAATCAATATCAAATACTTCATAAAAAGCGTCAATCTCTTTCCATTCCCTACCAATTAGTTCATCAAAAACTAAAACCTTTGACTTAGAAGAATCAAAATTGTGTACTGTGGGCTCAAATTCATTATTATGGTACCACTTACAGACGGGGCAGGGAACAGAAACATCTGCATTCCGATTGGGAAAGTTTTCTGCTACATTATCATCTACAAGGTTACATATATCTCCAAGACCTAGGTCAATTGAATGTGTGGTTGATGTCTCACCATTTCTAGAGGTTTCAGCAGTATTATTACTGAATGATTCCTGGTCTGAACCAAAAACGTCGACTTCAGAATCCGAGTCAATTACGTCACCTTCTAATGAATAATCCTCATCACTGTCGTCATATAACGCATTTCTAATAACATCACTTCTATTCAAATAGTCACTCATTTTATCAGAGTATAAATAAAACTATCAGAAAGCATTCAACACTCCAGCGCACTAAAACTGAGACTAACCTATAAAGGAATTGGCGCGCAAAAATGACAGGACATTTGGCGGTAAAGCTGAGATTAGAAATTCTGACGCTATGAGGCAGCACTATACAGTTATAATAACTTGAAACGTTTCTCAGTCGAAATAGTACGTAAGTAGGCCGCTAGAGTTAAAAAACCGCCATAATATGCAATAATAATATTAGACGGTTAAACCCGTCAGTACTCCTTTGGGATCAAACGGTTATAACCGTCAGTACTCTTTCAGTGCCACTTTCAGCTACTCCTCAACAGGTTAAATAAACGTTCTTCACACCTTTGGCTTTTTTTATTATATTATCATCATCTTTCTCATCTCTTTTCACTTTCTTTAAGGCATATAATTTAGCCATGAGTCCAACAAATTCCTCAATCGGTCGACCGTTCGTTTCATCTTTAAACTTTCCAAGCACCTTCTTATGTTTCCCTCCGTCATATGTAGGATGAGTGGGAGGATAGTCGGAGAAGTCAAAATCATCTGTGTAAGGAAATGTCTTCAGATCTTTGTACTTATCTTCTGTTTTAATCCAATAAATAAACGCATCTGTATCCATGTATGATATTCCAATTCGATCTCTTCCATAAAATTGCACCATTTTGTTGTAATGAAAATCATACATGTGAGTCTTAGATATGTCTAGAATACACATACTAACATACAATGGTCTATCCATTACAATTTTTGTAGGGTTCATTGAAACAGCAACAAGGTTTTCATTGATAATGAGTGAAGTTTTAAAATTTGGTTTCCGTACTAGTTCTTCCAACTTAGCTGCTGAAGTTACAAGCTTTACCTTCTTATGCTTTCGTTTATTTTCTAATGTTTTTCCAAAAATAGCGTTATTCATCAACTTGTAAAAGTCTTTTTGGAAAGTTGATGTAGCAGCTGCTCTCCTTTTTGTGTTTGAATCAATATATGGTTTGAGCCAGCATGACTGAGAGAACTGAATTACACGATGTATTTTGGATATTCGCAAACCCAACTGCAAAGCTTGTTGAACGACCCAAAAGTGTGCTACATACCTCTCTTTATGATTTACAGTCATCATCAGTTTTGGATGTTTACCTTCAGGAGGAAGTTCAGTTCTTGCAAGAAGTGGCAGGTCATAGTGGTGGTCGTGTAGCTCTTCAGGATACTCGAAGTCACAGTCCAGTATATATCCTATGTCGCCGTGTTTTGGTAGTTTATTAACATCTTCGATGGTGTCAGGATCCACCCACATAAAATCACCATGGGGTAGGGGGTTGTTCATAGCCCATCCGTATAAATTGTTGGCATCAAAATACCCTAGATAAATAGACTCTTGATTAGCATCATACTCGGGAACATGTTTGTTATTTGCATTTACATATCTTGTAACACACTGAGTTAATCCTCCCCTTATTCCTGATTCTACCATCAAAAGCATGTCCACGTCTGTAAACAAATCCAACACGCATCTTGTTTCTTTTAACATGGCTTGCCATGCTAACCCAGGTGAAGTATATGAATGAAGAGGGTCTAGTCCATAGGCTTCATAACAGGTATTCCTGAATTCTTCCATCACATCACATAGCAAAGTCACATCGAGTTTTACATAGAAATCACTGTACTCGCCTAGCGTTGCCATGTTGAGCTCTTCCCATACCCGACATGCGTGCTGATAGTCTTCATCTTTAATATGCTCTTCGTTTAATTTACTGTAAAAACATTCTTGTGGTGGTAAAGATGTCTCGATGAATTTGGCTACATCATCTAGATAGTCGTATGGAAACACTCCTTTTTTTAACACAAGTTCTAGTTTATCGGATGGCACAGTTCGGGATGTTTCTACCAAGTCTTGTCTTTGCAGATTCTCAGCTAATTTCATTAGACTCGATGGCATAAATCGCAATGAATCTACAAACCTTAATTTTATTTTTCCTACAGTCTTCGAAAAACTTATAAATTTCTCAAAGCTTGTTGCCAATACATCAATACTTCCATTATCTCTACCCAATTCTGGAACTATAAAATGAGAATCATAACCACTCAGGTTATGTAATACAACTGGAATAAACTTTGGCAGTTTATAATTAATGTTACAGTTGTTACACGCAGGTCCTCTATAACAACCTGTTAAATGATCATGATCCTTCACCTTACCATTAATATCTGTAAACACATTGTTACATAGGTAACAATGTGTTGCTATTGAATGCGTGGTCTCTTCCTGATGTGTTAGAGGACTCATCGGTATTACTCGACTGTACAGTTGTTGAACTCTACGAGCTATCTCATAAAGATCATCAAGGAATTTCTTGGGCGCTTCTTCACCTCTATACACCTGCGGAGTACTTGTCAGACCGTATTGTTGTAAATGACTTTCAGATAGCGTAGATTTCAGTAATATACAGTAGCTGTTAGGTTTATGAAGTTGATATTTTGTTCTTCTGGTAGGATCAGCATCAGTAACATCTAGTAGTAGAAGAGATGATTCAAAGTCTGCATATAGTACCACAGGTATTCTATATTGCTGACAGACTTTGTTAAATTCTATTCTGGCTTTCATTGGATGAGGCAAACACACTCTGACCTCTTCTTTCATACTACAGAGACGTTGATGCTCTATTAGCCAGCTATTTCCTCCTGTTCGTCCTCTTTTGCAACAGAAACAACGTTTACATACTGTTACACTACAATTTGACTTAGACACTTGTTTTGCAACCAGTTTATTAAAATCTTGTATATACACGTAATGCGATACATCGCCACTTTTGATAAGTAGTAAATCCGTGTGGTCGTTTCTTTCAATAGGTGCTAATTGTAATGGAAATACATTGTTTGAAGAGTCTAAATAAAAAACATGTACAGACGTTCTAGGATTTTGTTTTTCAAATCGTTTTATATCACTTAGTGAGGTGGGATAGTCTACACCTCGAAAATTATACTTGTGTTTTAACTCTTCATATCTACAGTCAGGTCTAACACTGTGATCACCTTCTATGAATTTTGTTAACATTGCATAATAAAAACATTTGTTGTCAACATTTTGCACATTGATACATGCCTTCGTGTTTGAGATCTTAGGTAATGGTATGTAGCTGCTTCCTCGATCACCATAACCATGCTTATGCACTCTAATATCCAAACCTTCAACAGAGAGTAAACTCCATCCGGATCCTCTTCCTTCATGTTCACTTAATTTTAAAATCAATTCTTCATACATACCATCAATAATTTCTTCAACATCAGTTGTCGCTAAAATAGATTTATTCTTTGTGATAAATCCTCGTGGTGAAAGTTCATTTTCAACGTTTGTAAATACTGCGTCTAGTATTATTCCAAATTTTATAAAGTTTAGTCTTTTTTGTTCATTCTTCAATGTTGTTATCACCAACTGTTTCCCTTTACTCAAAAACTCTTGCAGATTGTAATGTAAAGTGTTTTTAATTTTGTAATGTCTTACTGACGATCTATCCAACGCCTGTGCTAACACTTCCACTTTGAGACTAGTTGCAGGCGCATATTGTATAACACTAGGTCTTCTTTGTTCTCGTTCTTCTAAAGTGTGAAATAATTCATAATGAATAAGCAAAAGTATTTCATCGTTAAACTCTTCACAACAAATGCTGCAGATACACATGTTTAGCTGTTGAGTCTTGAAAAGATCAACTAACAATGATATTCGGTCAGCGCTTGTTCTTTTTATATACACGATCAAGTAATGTGTCTTAACAAACCAATCACAGAACTCAGTATCCCCCCTTCCATTTACTGTTGCGTTACTTAAGGAGTTGAAGTTTGTAAAAACAGTTCATATCGTTGAGATGGCTCCCACTGACAATGTGTTTTGCAACAAAGGGAGGAATATTCCCCATAACGTCAATAGTGAAGTAGACGAGGACGATGACATACCTATGGATTTCGTCGGTGAAATGGGCAACGTGTCGGATGATGATAGTCTACCCACCACCACCTCAAACAGCCAAGCAACAACACCCGTGCTCGAAACGTCGTGGAACATTGGGACTCCCAAGTTCTACAACAGCTTCGTGGACCTTTGGAGTACCCAGTGGAACACCCAGTCCATCATCACCACCAACACCGCCACCCACAACACCGACTACCTCTCTCGATGTTAATGATATTGAAAGGGGTCGATCAAACTGCTGCAGGAGGCTGTTGTTCGTTAGGAAAAGGCTTTTTGCGGAGGATAGCAGCACCAGCGAAGATAGTAGCGGAGAAGACTAAAGTTGTACATTTGTAAAATAAAATTAATAAAAAATAATAAAAAAAAACAAAAAAAAAACAAAAAAAAACCTTCTTGTACAGAACAATTTGAAAGAACTTGTTCTGTACAAGAAGGTTTTTTTTTTTTTAAACACTCCTCTTGACCTTGAAACCCGTGACACATCATCCAACGCTAGATCCTCTTACTTATAAATCTTATTAATTGCGATGAATTGTAAGTTAGAAGATAAAGTTCAAGGTCATTTAAACGAAGTGGAAATCGTTGTCAAATTATAAAACATTTGTACTACAAATGATTATAATTTGACAACGTTTTCCTAAAAAAAAAAAAAAAAAAAAAAAAGGACAAACAATTTAAGGTTTTACATAAATTGTTATGTCAGCTAGAAAGTCAAACCTTCTAGTGTATGATACAGACCACAAGGGGAGCAATGTCTTGGTCAATTTGCTGCTATAACGGCACTCTACACCATTTACGGTGGTACATGAATACTCGACCATAGCATACACTTCTGTATACTTTGCCAATAGCTCCGTAAACTCTTCATTACATTTCACCAGCTCCTCCCTGGAGCTAGCTTTTCTTCTAAGGATTATAAGCGCAGGAGCCATAAGCGCAGGAGCCATATCTCCCAATAATGCTAATCCGGACACAGCAACGTCCTTATGTAGTACTGACAATTGATTCAGTGGGGGTAGTAACTGACCGGGTGGGGGTAATAACTGACCGCTCTTGTAGGTCAAAGGTCAAGGTCATTCCAAACTTAAAAAAAAAAAATAAATAAAACACTAGTGTTAAGCATTCAAAGCATAAGCAAACATGCAACTACAGAAAGACACAACAGGAAGAATACATTTTTCCCGAAAGAGAAAACATATATGATTAGTACACATAATGTGTGGGATAGGGTAAATATATATTTTTAATAATACGAATTAAACACCCTGTCTCGCCAGAGACGGAGCTTGAGGTCTTCACACCCAGTCTCACCAGAGACGTGAGCTTGCAACAGCTAGGTGTCTGCTGGAGGTCTTCACACCCAGTCTCGCCTGAGACGTGAGCTGGTAACAGCTAGGGCTCTGCTGGAGGTCTTCACACTCAGTCTCGCCTGAGACGTGAGTTTGTAACAGCTGGAGTCTGCACCGAAGTTGATCCCCCATTCACTTTTCTCGAAACAAGTCAAGGTAGAAAGGAAAATAGAAAAACATTGAGCCGGTTTGCAGTGCCGTACTCGAATGTTTAAAGGGAAAGACATATAGAGCCGGTTTGCAGTGCCGTACTCAAATGTCTAAGGAAGTAAAACATTGAACCGGTTTGCAGTGCCGTATTCAGATGTTTTGAGGGTAAAGGGTATAGAGCCGGTTTGCAGTGCCGTACTCCAATACCCAAGGAAGAGAGGACTTGTTTCTTGTGTGAAGTCAGCTCTCGAAGTGGATACCCCAACTGAAGCGCAGCTCGCTTTTATAGGATAGAAAGTGGTGGGGATGTATTTCAAGGTCAACCTTCAGTTATAAAAAAATGTAACATTCTACACTCTGTAGAATGTTACATTTTTTTAGGCCTTGAAAAAGGCCATTTGTAGCAAACCTCAAAGTGAACTACCAAGTAGTACACTGTGGGGCTTGCTTCCACTCTGCGCGCCCATCCAAGTTGCGGATGAGGTAGTGACGGCTACTTGGTCGTTCTGGGTGTTCCATGCCAAGAGGTAGGAGCAATGTGTAATGAACGCCATCACACATAAATCTTACCCTATAGCAGCCAACCATCCGAACGAAGAAGTATCGCTTACCTCTCTTCAATCGGTTTATCCGCAACTTCGTACAGGGCTCGGAAGTGGCGGAAGGAGTCAATGCGACGGAGCGAGGTTTCTTTGGTTGGTGTTTTGAACAAAACACCGAACAAATTGCACTTGCTCCGCCGCATTTTCCCCCTTTCTTTGGCCCTTTTAGGAAGGTATAGGAACAAGGAGTTCTGGATGTGTTGCAGGATTTACGTAGTTTTTGTAGGCTAAGGAATTTCTGGGAAGGGCGCTGGGGTGATGGGGTCTTGGGCACAGTAGAGCGCTGAGGTGATGTTAGCAGCGTCTTGGCCAGCGTCGAAGGCTTCGCCACCGTGGAAGGCATCGTGGTGGTTTCAGCAGGCTTCATGGGAGATTGGATTGGAGAGATCAGGTCCGGTGGTGGTACCCTCACATCTACGCAATCCAAACTCTCCGTGGAAGACAGCAGATCCAAACTCTCCGTGGAAGACGGTAGAATGGGGTTCTTCCGCAAAGCCTGCTCCAGGATGGATGTCTTCACAGGTGCAGGGAAAGATCCTGTAGCTTTCCTCATCACGTTCATTGTAGAAGTGTAGAAGTAGCTCTGTAGTAGTAGAATTGACTTCTAGCTCTGCAGCTGAAGGAATGAATTGTTGTAGGAACACACCTCCTTTTAAAGGATAGAACAGGCTTGTGATTGGTTAAGATAAGAGAACCAATCACAGACCATATGCTCATAAGCGCGGGAAAACAACTAACCTCTTTTGTAAACGGCCTTGTTCAAGGCCACCATTTTTACGCCATAAACGGCCTTTTTTAAGGCCACCGTTTTTACTGTATACAATGTCTTTTTAAAGACCATCGTTCACTGTACGGTACGAGCGACGGTTTCGGTCTTAGACATTATTTCCCCGAGCCCGCTAACTCTTCACCGGCAGCGAACCACAGCCAAACACTCAAGTCAGTTACTTGCTAAATAGTTAAAGGGCCATAGGTCAAAGGTCAAGGTCATTTAAAATGGTCCACTGGTGTGGGTTAAACACCAGCGGGAGAGGAGTTGCCTTCCAGTCAGGCTTTACTCCTCTCGCCAGATCAACACTGCCGTCACCGCCAGCGTTGACCTGTATGCAGCGATCTTCTCGCCCGGGTTCTCTCCAGAGACCGCGGGCTTGTGGCTCAGGAGCGCTTGATACAGTCAGTGCCGACTGGGGCACTGGCCGGAGCAATCAGGCCGAAGCCTGACAGACCTCGCGAGGCTGGCGCAAGCGCCAAGCCCCTATGCTGCGATCTTCTCGCTCGGCCTCAGGCCTGAGACGCGAGCTTGCAGTTCACCGCCACGCTGGGTTCTCCATCTGCCGCAGACTCTCTTCCACTCCAGGCCAGGAGTGATCCGAAGCTGGATCTCGAACAGAATACGGTCAGTGTCGACTAGGACACTGACCGGAGGAATTGAGCCGAAGCCTAACTTCCTCGCGAGACCGTTCTCTGTGTGGTAGTTGACCGCCGAGCTCTGTGATTGGTCCGCGCACAACGCTCTGTGATTGGCGCGCACGGATAACACACAATTCTTACATTAGGCGGTCATTTGCCTCCTTGTGTATACGACGGCGGCGGGGTCTATAGGCGGCTGAAGAGGATCCATGGCCTGGGAAGGAGTCCTGAGGAGCGGAGGTTGCAGCCACGGCTACAGGCAGCTGAAGCGAAGGTTGCAGCCGATGGGAGAGGGACTGACAGCGGACCCAACAAGCGGTTCTAGCCATGCAGAGCCGGTGAGAACTTCAGGTTTCGATGGAAGAGGCAGCTGATGGGGAGAGAAACTGGCGGCGACCACATCCGAGCGGAGAAGACTTCAGGGCTTTGGTCGAGGTCTAGCTCCCCGACGGACCCAGCGCGGATCTAGGCGGGAGTGTTACGCCTTACCGGCGGCTTTGCTTCTCGCTTAGCCCCGTGTCGAGTCCTCCGCGGAGACAGACCCAAAACGGCCTTTTTCAAGGCCACCATTTCATTTGTTTCATTACATTCGAAAACGGCCTTTTTCGAGGCCACCATTTCATTTGTTTCACTATATTCGGAAACGGTCTTTTTCAAGACCACCATTTCGTTACATTTGTCTACAATTATTTCTTTATATCGCTTACAAACCAGCCACTCAGACTGGTGTACGTACAGCGAAGGATTGGGGCTTCGCATTCTCTCGACAAACTCCGATGGGTGGCTAGAGCGGACACTAGCGGCGCAACCAGGCAAGCCAGGCGGAGAAGACTTCAAGCCTCGGTCGTGCTCTGGCTTCACGACGGGTCCAGCGCGGGTCTCGGCGAGTGTAAAAGCCCTGCTGCAGGCTTTACTCTCAGGATTACTAAACAACGGGTTGTAGCATTGGTAAACTTGAACATTTGGTTGGTTAAGTTAATAAATGGGTTAAATCTAATACGCTACTCAAATAATATGCAAAATTTATCTTATCTGATCTTAAATTTTCAAACGTGTTTTGCAGGTTAGTTACTAAAAATATCGGAAAATGTCAAGACGCAAAATGTGTTGGAAATTTTGTGTAGAAAAAAAAAAGTCCCGTATGTAGGTCAAGTGGATTTACTGCTTTATTTATACTCCGATTTACATACAATAAACGTCATTAGACTCGTTTCATCAAACGCTACAAAATAAGCCCTCACAACTTACTCTACTTTTACTTTTTGGGTACTCCTACTTAGTATCGCGTAAGTAGGTCGCTGACTCTACTACTTTATTTTAATTCCAATTTTTATGCAATAAACGGTATTCAACTTGTTTAATCAAATACTACAAATCATAAACATGCTGTTTGCCAGATGCTCACCCCCACTCCTCTTACAACCATTAAAAAGGCGTGAGTAGTGCTCACTCACATCATTGCCACACTTCTTGTTGACTACAATGGATGCTCCTCAAACTGGCGTTGCTGCAATGGGTACTCCTCAAACTGGCGTTGCTGCAATCGTTGTGAACAGAGAGATGTACGATATCGAAGATCGAGACCTGGTTTTTGAAGAGATGATTGCTCTTAGATACAGGTACAGAGATAGAATGAGTATTACATACTTTTATTTATTTATTTATTTTTTTTATTTATTTATTTGTAAGACGCCGATCGTCAAGATATGGGCGAATATGATTTCGAATGAGTGTGACGAGTGTAGATGAGCGAATGTAGTCATTGTTACAAACTAAGGCCGACTATTCCTTAGAAAGTGTCATTAATTAATAGCCCAATGACAAATGAACAGCCGGTGATTATCAGCTGATCCTTCTCAAAATGTACTGACTCTGATTGGGATCGAACTGACAACCTTTAGCACATGAAGCTGGGATTGAACCAACTACGCTACCGACCAATACATACACTGAAGTGGAGTATGACAGCGACGATGTAGAGTGCAGAAGATGGGTTCGGTTAGCTGATGTCTGGGTCCGTACAGCATGGGCGGATGACCCTTCTAGAACAGTATTTGTGCAGGCAGTAATAACTCCGTAAACTGCCCACCTCCCCTCCCCTCCCCCCTTAGGAAAACGTTGTCAAATTACATTTACAGTATGTAATTTGACAACGATTTCCGCTAACTATTAGATGACCTTGACCTAGAAAACTCTATATAGGAGGCATGCACTAACTAACGGACAGTTTGTTGCCAGCACCCAGAAGTAACACAAACGGAAACAGAAAATGAATACAGATATGGTAATGATTATGTTTGAACTTAAATGTTCACAACCTAAGTGGAGTCTGGAGTCTGAAAAATTATTTTTTCGTATGATGCAAATAGCGCAGAGTTGAAAATTTGAAATTTAGTTTAAAGCCAACAAAAATAACGCGTGGAAGATTTGGTATTCATTTTATTGAATGTATGTGGGCAAATCCTAATGCAACAGTCCCTGTTGTTGTACTTGCAATGTTATAAAACGTTATATACACGAGTTTACTCAATTATTTAAAATAATAGAACCTAGTGAGTGCGGAAAAGAAACATACAACAGACTCATGGAGAAGATAACTAACTCTAAACTTTAGTTTTAAGTAGTGTAAAGAATTCATTCCTCCCCACCCTTTTACATAAACCCCCACCCCAAAGTAGGCTATATATTATGTGGGTCATACATCTACAACTAGTCACTCTGATTTGACATCTCGAGTAAAGAGGTTAACATAGCTAAGAAAAGATGAACACCAATTTAAAAGTAGTTATGTTTGAACTGAGATGTTTAAGACCAAAGTCGATATCAATTGACGAAGAGAAACTATCAGAAATGGGACAAATAGCTGACAAAGTGGAGGAACTGGAGTTGGATGAATTTTGCAAATGCCATGAACTTAAACTTTATGAAGAAAAGTTTATTAGACTTTTTGAAAGCTTGAATTGGGAACCCTGTGAAGAGCACACCTACAAGAGATTGCTTGACAGACTGCATGGGAATGATCGCTACATATTGCCGGAAATTATAGACCTCACAGAAGAACCAGAGTTAAACTGAACGAGAGCAGCCAACACTGCGGTTTAGTTTTAAGATTTACTTTTGTAAAATATGTATTTGTAAAATATTTGTAAATAAAGTTGGAAAAAAAAAGAAAGACAGAAAAAACTTCTTGCACAGAACAATTTCTGGAAATAGAAAAATTGTTCTGTGCAAGAAGTTTTTTTTAAAAAACACTCCTCGTGACCTTGAAATCTGTGACGTAATACTAATGTGCTGGAGCTGACGTCATCACCGGAAGTGGGGTTAGATAAGAAGCTTAGAGTATAAGGCTGTGACGTCGTGCTGACGTCATCACATGACGTCATGCTGACGTCATCACATGTCGTCATGCTGACGTCATCACATGTCGTCATGCTGACGCACACAAATGACGTCACACCCTTATTTTATCACAATCTTATCTTATCTCACTTCCAGTGATTGGCCCAGCTCCCGCACTTTCCACTACTGCCATCTCCTAAAAATTAAAAAGATTCCAAAAGATAAAATGAAGTGACAGAGTGTCGTTTCACCACGCCAAGTATTCTCGCTGTACTCGAGCCATACCAGTACCGGCTAAGTAGATGTTTCGCAGTTTTGTCATTTGTCGCAGGTAATGTTGGATTCTCGTGCATAGGTAGATTGATTCTAACTCGTCATAAAATGAACTGTCTCGTAACTGCCTACGACTTTGCCTGACCTTGTCACATACAGTACCAAAAAACCATGGTGGTACATTTAGCACGGTGATATATACTAAACCGGCTACCTTCACGTAGCCGACAAAATCTCGTCAACACATTTGAATTGACTCGTGTACTTGGTCAAGGAGATTATGGTAAAGCTCGAGAGTCTATTTTTAACTGTAATGTAATGAGGTCGTCGGTAGCTATCGTAAACCACAATCAGGAGTTCCTCAAGATTGCTTCCTGATAGTGCAGTGCACTGTCTCTTTCGCATATTGTTATCGGTTGACGACTAAACAATGTGTTTGTTAGGCGTTGGTGTGTTTCTCTGTCTGTTGTCTACGGCTTTGCAAATGGACTCTGATGAGGAGTTGGAATTGGTAAGTTTATTTTCAATGTAAAAGTAAACTATTTTATTGAGAGTAAATATAGTTAACTAAGACAGGTTGTTTGTTCAGACTCAACCAACTTCTATCGAACCATGGTGGAGAAATAGACAGCACTTTGAGAATGAGAATGGGGAACTGGTGACTATCAACGTCAATGTATGTATAAGTTTCAGTAGTGCCATTTCAGTGTTTATAAAAATTAGGTGTGATGTAGTAAGATTATATTTCTTTTCTAGATGGGACCATTACTCGTATCACACCCGGGCGCACATTGACAGAGGTAAATAGATCTTTAAAGATGTTTTATAATATAGGGTTTTGTTGATTGGTGAGTTAGCGTATTGATTCGTTTCAGGAAGAGTATAGTGAGCGACTACGGGCAATGATGTCAAGTGAACGTTTCATTGAAACTCGTGGGACTTTCTTGGAAGGGTATTCTGCTACTATCGTTAGACTCGAGGTTAGTAAAGTTTATTTAGAGTTTTTTAATAGTTTACTGATCCTAAATGATGATCCAAACTGTTAACTTTTGTTAGGAGGAGGAGGGGGCCTCTGTGTCACGGCGATGAGTGGGAATTTGGGTGTCTGTCAATATATGTATGTTTGAAAGGGTGAATTGTTAGAATGGATGGCAAATTATAAAAAAATATGACTTTTGCAATACAATGTTTATAATTGTCCTAATGCAATAAAAGTTTTTATTATTATTATTATTATTATTATTAAATGAGGCAAGTGGATCTAGCACCTCAGCCGCTCGACCTAGCAATGGTTCTGATATTTTGAAGCTGGATCTGGATGACGACTTTCGTCTTTCAGGTTTCTCGATTACTGAAGAGGAGTGGCATATGATGCTGGAAGATAGTCCTGCACAAGTAAGTTTTTAAATATTATTCTTTTTATTAATTATCGTATAGTTCATTTATTAGTAATTTATTTATTTACTACAGCCAGCAGAAGAGGATGATGAAGAAATACCCGCCAGCCAGCAGGGCAGGGTGGTGAATTGTGCCATCTGCATGAGTCGTCTACCCTCGCTCCTATTGGTACCATGCCATCATGTTGTGTGTCCCCGGTGTGGTCCAAGACTCCATGAGTGTCATATATGTAGAAGAAAGATTAATAAAACTGAAAGGTTCTTTCTGTAAGTAAGTAAGTGAGTTTGTTCATTTTTACTTTTTATTTTTTTAGTTCAGACTTAATGTACATTTTTACTTTTATTTTATTTTTTTTTATTTAGGATAGGCTTTTTTGTGGGATAGGTCTACTGGAGAAGGGGCCCACTATTGATACTCCTAACGTGCCAAGGCTCGTACCTGCAGGGTGGTGTGGAAACATGGGTCAATTAGTTGCACGTTAGTCTAAAACAACCTTGTGTCCGAGTGGTTCCGCATCCAACTCTCTAGTACTTGTACTGACCAAAGTCCATAGGGTGTTAAGTTTGTAGTCGGGTACGCTGACCACTGGACCACGGGGGGTTGATAGCTTTTGTCTAATTTGTTTAATATATATTTTTGTTTCGCTGCTAGGAGTGCTGGTAGCAAGATTATTTATTGAGACACCGTGCTGAGATTATAAGTGAGTTTTAATTTTTTAGTTATGTCATCCAGTGTAGTACTGTTTTAATAAATAATCAGAAGAAACCGTATACAATATTAATTAAGTGTACGATATTATACAACTATTGTGATTAAAAAGACATTGAGCAAATAAAAGACAACATACAAGATGTAAAGCAATGCTTGTAGTAACGGAAGCAGATGTGATAACAGCGATAAAGCCCGTTCACCGAGCAGAGGCAGTAAGTGAGATACGGATTGTGAAATGGTAGTGAATTAGTCCTTGTGTGTTGATAATTGTCGCTAAAGTACAAAGGAAGGAATTTTTGAGAAAAGGAAGTGAGGCTAGTTGTGCTAGTTTCGTTATGTATAAGAGTGTAGGGGGACTGATGCGTTCTGATTAAGAACGTGGATAGGAAGTGAGGTAAGTGCCCCCCCCTTACCTCACTTACCCCCCCGGCAATCAAAGGGCATATAGTGTATAGTTGAATTAATAAAATGGAATTTAGAGTTACATTTGAGAAGGGAAAATACCACCAGGGACTTCCCTTCCGAAGGAATCATGTTTCCGAATGCATGCGCTTAGTTTTGCCACCAGGTGCGCTGTATTATTTGTTATAGTGTATATATGAAATATTGCATTTGTTATAGTGTTTATATAAGATATTGCATTTGTTATAGTGTATATATGAAATAATGCGTTCTTATAGTGTATATATGAAATAATCCACAGAGTAGCAAGTCCCCACGCATGCGCGTCAGACCAGCAGCCTACGCGTACGAAGGTAGCCAACGGTCGCCGGAAGTATCCGAAAGCATTTATTATAGTACATATATAAAAGATCGCCATCTTGGAAAAAAGTGCATTTTATATAGTATAACGAGGGAATTTGAGGGAAATTTAGGGAGGGAAAATTCTGACACGGTTGGTAGCACTGCTTCCGGCAGCCATCTTGGATCCGCTTCCGGTCGCCATTTTAAATCCGGTCGCCATATTGGATCCGGTTCCGGAAAAGTGAGTATATTTCGCCTAGTTTTTCACTACTAATTGGGTTAGGAAGAAACATTTTCATTTTTTATTTTCTTAAGTAAGTTTCAGTTTGGTACCAATGGCCTTTGCCAAGGTCACACATACACTTATTGTTACAGTGATATCATACCCCTTACAATTGTAAAAGTTATTAATATATAACTTTATAATTCCTAATTTTATAAAGTTTTCTCATTCATTTATAAATTTTCTTTAACTCTTTTATACAACGATTACCTAATTTTTTTGTGGTTTAAGGCTACCAAACTTAATTTGTATGATGTTTCCTAAAAGAAGATCAAATATGTTACACTTAGGCTATTTTGAAATTTGTTCACCTAATCCCAGACGTTTTTCTTATAGATAAATATTTTATTTTTACATTTAGTAGGCTATTCTTAATAGTGAAAGCAAAATGTGAGTTTATTTTCGTCATGACACAAGAGTTATAATTTTATCCAGATAAATTTTACAATTGGATATATCAGTTACCCAACATATCGATATTTTTCTTTAGATATTATCGTTAGATCGATATTTGGTTTGTGATAGATTGATAATTTGATATATCGATGTGTTGAAAATATTTACCAACCCTATAGATGAGAGATAGATGAACGATTTGTACTCGTTGTTATACTAATTATGTTTGACTGTTCCTCAGAAAGCTATTTAATTTAATATCCTATTACCCAATAAAGGATTTAGAGTTTTACGTGGTACCCAAACCACCTAGTATTGGTCTATATTTCGGCTAACTGTTGACATACCTGACACTCAGCTCTTCCCTACACAACATATTACCTATGACTACCATCCAAAATGGACACATTTTAAACTTCTTTATTAGTGTCCACGTAGATGGTAACTATTTACCGGACGTCATGTTGGTATAAACAGGACCTAAACACTTTTGTCCCTAAGCAGCTGGGTTAGAGTACTCTGTGGACTGTATTTTACTTAGCTGTGATACTAATTGAAAAGGAGATTAAATACCTTTTTTTACAAAATACAAGACATTAAATTTACCATCTCTTTAAAAAAACCCCAATAAACAAATAAATCCAAGACAACTCTCAACAAAATTTTTCAACCACCACTAGACCACATTATTCCCATTCCTCTCACTACTTTGACTATGAAATACTTCATTTATAAGCATTCTACTTTAATGATCAAACTAAGTTTCACATGAAATTTTATAATAACAGTGGGAAGATATCTGAACTGAAAACCAAACAAGACAGCTTTATTTTAAAATACACTGATTGCAATGTTCCTAAACAATTTAGACCGACTGATAACTCTAGGGGAAGATATGCATGACTATGAAATACTTCATTTATAAGCATTCTACTAGACATAGACATTCTTTATTCTGAATAAAATACAAAAAGATGTATATCTCATTCGTCATTACAGATAAACTTAAAATAAATAAACAAGCAGTGTTAAGGGGGTTCTACACCCTTGAAGGTCAACATTTGACAAAAATATTTTTACATTTTTTTATTCTCCATTTCTTTCTGAACAATAAAATATATAGTTTTGTGGGTATAACAGTTTTATTCATAGAGAAAAAAATTATTTATTCTTTAGTTACATATTTGCGGCATAATTTTGGTGCTGGTGAAATCTGCCTTTCTGGTTTATTTTGTTTATCTAATGAACAATATACTTATATTTTTTATTTTAAATATTAGTAATGAAATACTCAGTTTATTATACGTTATAATATCAGTATAATACTAGTTTGGTAGTATTTATGGCTATTTGTTCTACATCTATAAGATGTAGTCAACTGGTGATTGACGTGCCAGCTGATGCTGTGATCTGTACTGTTTCTTATTGCTGTGTGAAGTTTGTTTATGAATTTTGTGTTAGTAGTGTACTAATTAATTATGGGAAGGATAAAAAAGACTAAGATTGCACTCTCAAAAAGAAACATAAAAAGTGCTTCATCTCGGTGGCCAAACAGAGAAAACAGTAAAAATGTAAGTGATAGGCCAATTGCAAATGATGTAAATTTGTCAAGTAGTGAGGTTAGGTCTGTGCCTAATATAAGTGTTTTATCTTCAACATCAGATAGTGAAAACATAATTGAAATGTAACCACACAATACAGGATTTGCTTTATATAAAAAAATACGGTGAGTAATTGCCAAGCAATAAAAATGCTGTCTCATATCTCCTTGTAGAAAAATGCAAGTTAGTAAATCTAGTTAGCCTATTTGCTTGTCCCAGTTGCTTGGATGCAAATTGCTTGTCCCTTATTGACAATTCTGTGCAGGGTTATAATAACAAATTTACTATTATTTGTTCCCAGTGTGACTTTTCACAACCCTTTAAAACATCAGACCACATTTCCCGTTCTCTTGGCGATAAAAGTAAAACACTCCCATATGATATAAATAGAAGGATTGTCCATGCATTCAATAGTTTTGGGGGAGAACTAAGAAGCCTGGAAAAACTTAGCATGTATCTGAATATAAAGCCAATGAATCCCAATTCATATAACAAAACTAAAAATGCTTTATATAAAGTTATTGAAGGGAATGTTTTGAAGAACTTAGAAATGGCTCGTGCAGAGGTACGAAAGGCTCACACAGATTTGACTTCTATGAATGACAACGAGATCTTGGACCTTTCTGTCAGTTATGATGGAAGCTGGCATAAGAGAGGCTTCACATCAAAATATGTAGTCGGATGCTGTATTGAGCTAACGACTGGAATGATTATAGACGGAGAAGTCCTTTCGAAGTACTGTCGCGAATGCGAAATAATGAAAGAAAAAATTTAAGAGAGGCCAAATGAATTTCAGCTTTGGAAAGATGGCCATAAGGAAAAATGTCAATGCAATTTTGAAGGCTCATCACCAATGATGGAATCGGAGGCGGCTAAAAGAATGTGGCAGCGTTCACTGTAGTATGGCTTTCGATACACCACGATGATATCGGATGGTGATTCCAAGACACATGTTCATCTCAATGACCTCAAAGTTTATGATAAAGACATTGAAAAGGTAGAGTGCATTAACCATGTATCTAAGAGGTTAGGTACAGGGCTGAGAAATATCAGAATAGAAAGTACTAAGGCTAAAACTCCGATAGGCGGAAAGAAAGCTGGTAGCCTGAAAGACAGTACCATTACAAAACTTACAGCTTATTATCGGAATGCAATCCAGAACAATCTTGGCAGTGTATCGGACAAGAAGAAAAGTATTTATGCAACCCTAGATCATTGCCAATCTACAGATGAAAAACCTTTGCATTCTCGATGCCCAACAGGTGAGGACACTTGGAGTTTTTATCAACGGGCAATTTCAAGAAATAAACAACCTCCTCCTCATGATATGAACATATCAATTCCACTAAGACCAGATGTTGTTGCTAAAATTTTGCCTTTATACCAGAGATTAGCTTCAGACTATCTATTGTCTAGATGTGTTGATGGAAAGACACAATATGCTAATAAAGCACTTCACGGCCTACTATGGTCTAAATGCCCTAAAACAGTATTTGTTTCCAAAAGCACTCTCACAATGAGGATTTATGAAGGTATTTGTCAATACAATACAGGTTATTTGAAAACTGTATATGAACACCAGAATGTATGTAATACAACAAGCCCAGGAACTAATACAACAAAAATTGAAAAGCGATTTGACAATCTTAGGTTGCGTAATGCCCTAAAGAAGAAACAAAACAAAAAATATCAGCTATACATGAAAAAGAAGAGGATAGCACAAATGAGAGAAGAAGAAAGAAGAATAGAGCAAGAAGGGTTATTCTATGCACCAGGAGGGTTTTAAGGTAAGCCTCATTGAAACTTGATCAGTGAATATGCTCTACCAGTAGGCTACCTTTGATACAGATTACATAATGTATAATACATTTTTCCCTAAGGAGGTAATTCTTTTATAGTCTAAGTAAACACTGTAAAAAGAATGCATATTTACCATATAATACAAGCAGAAATAGTAACATATGATTTAGTGATTATAATAGTGTTAAACAAACACATTGTAACCTAGTAACTTAGCTTACACTTTGCAGGCCTTTTACCGCAAGTTAGAGTTTTGCCTGTTTTCAACAACAAAAATTTTTATTTCTCAAGACTGGATTAACTTAGGAGGCTGAAATTTTCAGGGGTTATTCTTTATAGTATTATCTAAAATGAGTAGTATAGAAATAGCGGTTGAGCGCAACCTTGGACTTTTTACTGTTATTGTTTACAAATTTATCACCAAGTTTTGACCCAGAGGTCAAGACCACTCACTATTGATTATCACCACGCGTTGACCCCAGAGGTCAAGTTTACTATTGTTTACTACAAGCACGTGGACCCCCCACGACGTTGTCCTAGAACAGTGTTGTTTTGGCGTGACGTCACGCCGTTTTCGCGCTCTTTCTTCTGACGTCACGGCGTATTTATTAAATTAATTGTATTTATTGTGTGGGCAAAAAGTGTCGATGGCCGGTGCGGGGATCTATCCGAGAACCTTCAGTTTGTGAGTCCGAGTCGATACCACTGCAGCACAGTGACACACCCGAGAGGGAAACGTAAGTAGCTTCAGAAGAACGTGTGGCTCGCTTTGCTTACACCGAACCAGTACACGATATACTATATAAAATGTATTTTTAATTAGTATTTAATATAGTATTAATTTGTTCAGATGCAAAAAAATCAGTCTTTCTGTATACTATATAAAATGTACAAACTGTTTTTTCACAGTGTTACCAATACACACGATTAATTGCAAAAATATATCTCAGTGCTGCCAACTCACACGATATATTACATTATACTATATTAAATACATATATGATTTGTTTTTTTCTCTTTTAGTTATACTATATTAAATACAAACGCGTTTTTCGGTGTTACAGTAATATTATTTTAATTCGTTATCCTTTTATATCCTTTTCGGTTGACAATAAATACGTTAAAATGGTTGTTAAGTATTAAGAGAACAGAACTTGGTAAGAAGTCTGAACTCGACCGTTGGCGCACTATCATATCGCTTGACCCTAGTGTCAGGCGCGGGCGATATTGTCGCGCGCTTTATCAGCCCACGCGATATTGTTGCGCGACTTTTCTTGGCGATAATTACGGTTCCTCTTCACTTCTGCTAACCTAATACTCTGTTCATTATAAAACCTCTAAAATCGCTTACCTGAGCTAAAAAAGGTATCACATATTTAAATAAAATTAATTGAAGGCTTGTTCTTAACCACTCACCGTCTTTTTTCCCCTTTAATAATGATTAAATCCTATAAAGAGTATTTATATTATAGTACCTACATATAGTATGTGATATTCATATAATAATTAATATATATATTTTCTAAAACTCTATGTCAAAGGACAGGTTAAGCTTCAATTAACTAGTGTATTTTTTCTTGTTACACAGTATACAGTATTAATTTGAATAGTAATAGTAATATTTTGTATTTTATATAGTATTAATTTATTCTACCCGTCTAACAAATAAACCAGAGGGTTTTTGTTGATGTTGTAGTTTTTTTTTCATAACAGGTGATTTTTTTTACAACAGCTGATGTGTCTTCTGCTACCAGAGAACTCTTTGTCTATGAGAAAATTTTGCTGATGCAATATTTCATCATATGTACTTTGAGTTTGGATCTTGACCACCACGCGGCCTAACACGTGTGCACGCGGTCGGATACATGTTCAATTGACGTCATTTTACTGGTATAAATACACCGAGATTTCAAGCTAGCAGCATCTGCAGTTTCCCAGACATAGAGACCAACGGCTCTCCCGGAACCTCTTTGTCTTTGTTCACAGAGCACATAGTGAATCTGGTGAGTAACTTTTGTTGAATCTTGCATTTTTATTCCAAGTTGTTTGGTTTTTTATAGATTTTCTGTTAATAGGAAGATTAACCCTTACAGTGCCAACGTCCGAAAAATCGGACGTCTTGAGTTTATCCATAAAGTGCCAACGTCCGAAAAATCGGACGTCCGTGTTTCCTTCCTAAAGTGCCAACGTCCGAAAAATCGGACGTCTGGTTTTCGGTATTTCTTAAATCTTATAATAGATCAAATGAACTAAACTCTATGTTCTCTGTAAAGTAGAAAGTCTACTTTACACAGAGAAACCAATTTCACGTTCGATATATCATTCGTTATATCGATTGTTTCAGTTTGAACTTTGTGTTTCTATTTTCTGCTGTTAGCAGACGAAACAGCTGAGTAGTAAGAAACCCACTGGTTGTTTTGTCTTTGTTATTGTTTTGTTTATGGTTTCATTTGTGGTTTTGGTTATAAAACGCATCAGGAGTATTCGTTCTTGATTTATTCATAATATTTAGTTATAATTTAGATTCATAAATACAATGAAACGTGCTCGGTCACCGGTCAGTGAAGGTACGGTTCAGAGATTATTAGAGGAGGACTATTTGAGTGATGACTTTGTAAGTGATATTGATTTTGGTAGTGACAGCTATGCTTCTGTTAGTGATTTATTTAGTGACATTACCGATAGTGATCCGAATTATATACCAGTAGGCCTATATGAGCCAGGACCATCAGGTTTACAAGCAGTAGGCCTAGTTCAGCCTTCTTCATCTGACAGTGAAACTGATTGTCCACCAAGGCGTAGGCCTTTAGTTCAAACTAGGCCTAGGCCCCAACAGCAGTATCTATCTGAGAGTGATTCTGACACAAACACACCTACAACTAGGCCTGTAGGCAGGCCTCGTGTAGTCCAAGATAGGCCTAGCGGAGAGTCTTCCGATTCAGACGATGAAGCGGGCTGGGTTGATGTCGATGAAGAACACGATCCAGGTTTTCAAGCACCCTTCACCTTTCAGGAAATACCAGGTATAAAGCATGCTCCACCTAAAAATTCTCCTCCCATAACTTATTTCAAATTATTTTTTACTACATCCCTCATGGAAATGTTTGTAAAATGGACCAACCAATATGCTGATGATTTCATCGCGGCGAATCAAAATTCACTCAAACTGCACAGCCGAGCCAAAAAATGGTACCCTGTTACTGTGTTGGAGGTACAGGCGTTTTTAGCTGTACTGATAAATATGGGCATAAACAGAAAGCCTACAATTTACAGTTATTGGTGGGTAAGCAGCAGCCAGTACATCCCGTGGTTTTCTAGAATGTTCAACCGGAATAGATTCCAAGCCATTTTACAATTCTTCCACATGGTAAATGTTAGAAATGTTCCTAGACCTGGCCATAAAGATTATGACCCATGTGCTAGGTTTGACCCTTTCATCAAGCACGTAAATAGGCTTTTCACGCATTATTTTACACCTGATAAAAATCTTTCGATTGACGAAAGCATAATCGCATCGAAAGCGCACACCCAACTGAGGCAGTATATGCCTAAAAAACACCATAGGTGGGGTGTGAAACTATGGATGGTGTGTGATGCTGTAACGCATTACTGTTTGAAGTTTTTTGTGTACAAAGGTGCTACAGGGCAAGAAAAAGAACAAATAAAGGAGAAAGGATTAGGCTTTTATGTAGTAGAAAAATTACTAGTTATGACCAATTTGTTCAATAAAGGCTACCATGTTTTTATTGACAACTTTTTCACTTCCATAAAGTTGGCAAAATATTTGTACAGCAAATGCACCGCAATGACTGGGACCCTCCGTTTCAACCGGAAAGCCATCCCTCGGGATATGATTAAAAAATTTAATGTTGGTCAGACCAAATACAAACGAAAAGGCAATATGCTGATGCTTGGGTTCAGACAGAAAAAATCCCAAAAAAAACAAGTACTTTTGCTTTCGACCGACGACAAAGCAGGCAACCAACAGAAGTCCAAGAGAAGAGGTAACACTGTCACAATTTCTAATAAGCCTACAATGATAAGAAACTATAATTCTTTCATGGGAGGGGTGGATGGCAATGACCAGATGCTTGGTTCTTACCTGGACGACAGAAAAACAATGAAGTATTGGAAGAAGGTTACGTTCAGCATTTTTGGCCGTATAATTTTGAATTGTTATATTTTATACAAGCAAAATACAGACAATCCGATATCCCGACTAGACTTTACAGTAAAACTAATTGAAGGTCTTTCAAAAGACTGGCTACTACAAAAAGAAAACCGAACTTTTGCACCAGCTCCTTCTCCAGAAACACCCAGAGGTGGCGGCGGTGATGCACCACCGGCATCGACATCGTCTACTAGATTTTTTGAGAGACTGCCTGCAAAACAAGAAAGAAATTGTTGTGTATGCAGCAAAGCAAGTACACAAGCAGGGGGGAAAAGAAAGAAGAGTTCATACTTTTGCAAGAAATGCAATAAAGGGGTGCACACCAAGTGTTACCCGATGCATTCCTGCTAAATTTATTATTTTAATTTTATTTGAATTGTAGGGCCTACATATTAGGGTGTGTATATATATAACTTCAATTTATTGTGTTTGTTTATCTCTACAATTACTATTTCAATTCATTACATTTTTACTGTATTTTTTGTATATAATAATGAGTATTTCAGTTGTACGGCAAAGAAATCATTGCTATATAGAAATCTGCGTAAAAGCGATAACGCGTAGGCTTTAGGTAAAAGTGCTATATCTTTTTCAGTTTTCAATGTAATTGAGTAATTTTTTTTTTATTTTGTAAAGAAATATGTGAAGAATGAAATATAGTGAGTGACTAATCAGTGAAGAATTTTTTTATTTCTGTTTTGTTTGGTGAAAGTCAGAAAATTTCACCAAAAATTTTTTCAGGTAAGAAATTTTTATTTTTTTATTTTTTCTATAAAGTGCTATATCTTTTTCAGTTTTCAATGTAATTGAGTAATTTTTTTTTTATTTTGTAAAGAAATATGTGAAGAATGAAATATAGTGAGCGACTAATCAGTGAAGAATTTTTTTATTTCTGTTTTGTTTGGTGAAAGTCAGAAAATTTCACCAAAAATTTTTTCAGGTAAGAAATTTTTATTTTTTTATTTTTTCTATTTTTTTTTTTTTTTAGTAAAAAATAATATATTTCTGTGTAGTACACCTTCTTAGTAACAAAATAACAAAAAAAATCAGGTAGTTTGGTCAAAAACTAAGGGAATGGCAATTTTTTCCCCAGATGACTGCAAAACCGGCAAAATAGGCCTGGCACTCTTTGTGTAGACCTTTGCAAATTAGCCTGGCACTTTAGGTATGGGAACATGAAAAATTGTCTGGCACTGTAAGGGTTAATTTACATTCATATTTTTCATGTAACCAACTTTACTATCAAATACAAATTTATTGCATAGGGATTGTTAGAAAAGTTTATTTAATGTTACAGTTTTAATATTATCTGCAATCCATTTTGACATGCAATTTCATTTTGTTGATTTATCATTATTTTAGTAAGTTAAAATTCATAAATATGATATATTATGAGATGTTTGTGGGAGATAGTCCCATTTAAAGGTTTTTGTTATTTGATACGTACTTAAGTTTTGTATACAATTTTTTGAATTTTTATTGGTTTAAATTCAGATTTATTGTGTTTGGGAATATTAACATTTTTCATTTTTTTAAAAGATTTAAATTAGCTTTACAAATGTTTAAATATTTCATACCCTATTTCTACTAAATTGATTAAATATGTTTTTTA